>VDFB02358134.1:72717235-72747829 GCA_007258455.2 Sequoia sempervirens
ATATTCTATGGGTAAGTCATCTACCAGTGGAGTTTCAAGGATGGAGATTACTAATTTGTTGGAAAATTTCAAGCAAGATATTATAAACAAGCTAGCTACTCAGCTGGATACACTTCAGGCCAAAAAGAAACATGAGGAGGCAGAGGCAATGTTGACAGAATGCTACCCTCATTGCAAACAAAAGAAGAGGAACTACATATGCAAGATGGTAGCTAACATTGATAGCAAGAAGATTCCACCTGAGTTCAAACCAATTCATAATAAGGAAGATCAAGTCTACTTTTTTGCACAAAGGAAGCCATGGGCTCCAGGACAAGGTTTTCCACTAGAACCACTATCTTTTTCTGGGCCATATTTCCATTCTTATTCATCTGGTAACCAATGGCAGCCTCCATATCCACTAACTATGGTGGATATCCACCACAGTCTTGAGGTAACCCTCCAAATGCTTGGCCCAACTATTAGAATTTCTCACCCCAATGGCAGCAACCTTAGGGGAGTTGGCAACAATATCAAGGACCTTGGAAACCACCTCCAAGAAACTGGAAACAAACATCTCAATGGAGAGGCCAACAATTGCCAAACCAGATAGCCAGTTGCGTGCAGTCACCTTCTCAACCCCAGCAGCCTACTATAATGCCTCCACCTACTAATTCAAGCTCCAATGCACCCAAACCTACTGAGTTACTAGTTCATCCCACACCAAACCTAAATAAAAACCCACAACAACAACCAGTATATTTTATTGATCCAAATCAATCTCCTACATGTGTTGTGAGTGTGAGTGACATTCATCTATGTTCAAGAACCACTTTACCAACTCCTTCCACACCCATCATCACTGAGCTACCCATGGAAGAGGAAGAGGAACCTCTGAATGATCCCATTCATCCAACTATACCTAAAAATCCTAAACCAGTTTCAGCCAAGAAGATTGCACAAGAGCCACCATTTCCTCAGAGATTGGAAGTTTCCAAGCATAAGGAAGACAAAGAAGATACAACTTTCGATATCTTGGAATAGTTGAAACATATATGTGTCCAGATACCCCTATTTCAGGCCATTAAAGATGTTCCTATATATGGCAAGGAAATCAAGGAAGCATGCCTTAAGAAGCTAGGTAGAAAGAAGAAAAACCCACCTACAATCCATGTGGTGGGACAGCTCGCTGACATCATGCTTGGAAAAGTGACTATTCCCAAGTACAATGATCTAGGTGTTGCTCTAGTAGTAGTTGTTATAAATGAGATCTAAGTAAAGAATGCCCTGATTGATTTGGGAGCAGTAATAAATGTGATGACTAAGGACATCCTATAGCAACTAGACATTGCAAACATGAGATCTACTCCTACTATCCTGCAGCTTGTTGATAGTTCTACTATGAAGCCTGATGGAATAGTGGAAGACCTTGTGGTAATTCTGGACTATTGGGAGTATCCAGCAAACTTCATGATTCTCTCTCCTAAAGCCACATTAGGAGGATATCCTATCATTCTTGGAAGGCCATGGTTAGCAACAAAAGATGCTTATATTGAGTGGCGGTAAGGTGATATAACTATTTTTTATGGCAGGAATACTAAAAATCTTGTTCTTTATCCTCCTGCTCAGCTGACCCATGATGAGGAGAATCCTGTATGGCCACATGTTGGTGAAGAAGCCGAGGAAGTTAACTCTGTGGTGCAGCTCATGATGTTAGGTAGAAGTCCTTTCTTGCAACTTCAAGATGAAGATGAGGTGTTGTCCAACATAATTCAGAACCATTGTGAAGTTGACGAAGCATCATCCTCTAATGCATCTGGTTTTGCTAATCTCGTGAAAACACTTTTTCCTATTCTGCCTACTCTTCTTATAGCCACTCCACCTGTGGATGAACTTCCTGCAGGCACTCTTCTTACAACCACTATGTTTGTAGATAAACTTCATGTAGCAATAGGAATGTTCAACACAATTTTTCCATATTAACTCAAGGTACCATGTGTTAATGAAGTAGCTATGATAGAATTGACTACTCAAGTACAAGTGTATGAAGGAAGATATGTGAATATTAACAATAATTGCAATTGGCCAATTTATTGAAGTCTCATTAGCATGTGTTTGCATGGGACTATCATGATATGAAAGGTTTGGATCCTAAGCTCTACACTCATAGGATCTACATCAGAGATGATTTTCAACCAGTAAGGCAACCTCAATGAAGAATCAACCCTGCATTGAGAGAAATTGTTAAAGTAGAACTACAAAAATTATTGGATGTCGGATTTATCTATCCTATTTAAGATAGCTAGTGGGTGTCTCGATTGGTGATATTTCCAAAGAAAGGAGGAAAATGGCTAGTTTGTGTTGACTATAGAGAACTCAATGTTTCCACTTAGAAAGACCATTTTCCCTTGCCTTTGTAGATCAAGTTTTGGAATCACTTGTAGGAAAATAGTACTTTTCTTTCCTAGATGGATTTAGTGGTTACAACCAGATTCAAATTGCACCTAAGGACTAGGAGAAGACAACCTTAACATTCCCATGGGGAACATATGCCTATTTGGTACTTCCTTTTGGTTTATGCAATGCACCTACAACTTTCCAAAGAGCAGTCATTAGCATATTTTTAGACATCTCCCTTGACTACATGGAGATCTATATGGATTAATTTACTACCTATGGTGTTGATTTTAATGAAGCATTGGAGAATCTCAGGAAGGTCCTACAAAGATGTGAAGACCAAAACCTATCCTTGAATAGTGAGAAGTGCTTCATGATGATGTAGGAAGGTGTAGTTCTTGGCCACTACATTTCTCATAAAGGAATCCAAGTCGACCCTGCAAAAATTGAGGTAATTACTGATTTTCCCACACCTTCAAAACAAAAATATGTTAGGAGTTTCTTGGGACATGCAAGATATTATAGGTGGTTCATCAAACACTTTAGAAAAATGGTAGCACCATTGTACACTCTCTTAACAAAAGATGTTGAATTCTAATGGACAAAAGACTGTGACAAAGAATTTTTTGATTTAAAGGTAGCCTTGACCCATGCTCCTATTTTGAAAGGCCCTAATTGGGAGATACCTTTTCACATTCATACAAATACCTCAGATTATTCCATAGGAGAAATCTTAGGATAGAAAGAAGGAGCCATTGAAAATGCCATTTATTTTGTCAGCAAAAATTTGCAAGGAGCTGAACTCAACTACACTGTGACAGAGAAAGAAATGCTAGTAGTAATTTATGCCCTAAAAAAATTTGGGCATTACATCATAGGCTATCAGATTTTCATGCACACTAATCATGCAGCCATTAGATATCTTATGAATAAACCACTGATCTCAGGAAGATTAGCAAGATGGTTATTGTTGATGTAGGAGTTTGACATAACCATTGTGGATAAACTAGCGAAGACTAATGTTGTTGCAGATTTTGTTTCAAGGTTAACTACATTAGAGGACAACCAAGCCGTAGATGACTCCTTTCCTAATGAGCATCTATTTTCTATTAATGTTCAAACACCTTGGTATGCTAACATAGCCAATTATCTTGTAACAGGGAGAGTTCCTCCTCATTTATCACCAAAAGAGAAAAGAGTGTTCATTGAGAAATCTTTTCCTTTTTCATGGATTGTTGGATACTTGTTTTATATTGGACTAGATCATGTTATGAGAAGATGTGTGAGGTAAGATGAGACATATTCAAAATCCTGCATGCATGCCATGACGAACCTTGTGGAGGGAATTTTGTAGTAAAGAGAACAACAATGAAGATTCTAAACACAGGATACTATTGGCCTACACTCCACAAGGATGCAGGAAGATATAAAAGGAAATGTGATAGGTGTCAAAGGATGGGCCGACCAACCAAATTTTATGAGATGCCACTTTATCCCCAAGTAGTGATCACTCCTTTTGACAAGTGGGGATTGGATTTTGTAGGACCCATTGACCCTCCATCAAATGGTAAGTCTTATATACTAGTATGCATTGATTATGTCACTAAGTGGGTAGAGGTTAAATTCATGAAGCATGCAAGAGACAATAAGGTTGTAGAATTTCTTTATGAATATATTTTCACATGGTATGGAGTCCCAAGAGAGATAGTAATTGACCAAGGAGATCAGTTCACTTCAACTCTTGTTACCACCTTGGTTAATGAGTACAACATTAGGAATAGGAAGTCTACCCCTTATCACCCTCAAGGCAATGGTCAAGTTGAGGTAACCAACAGAGAAATTGAATCCATTCTGACCAAGACAGTAGCCATCCACAAAAAGGATTGTGCGAGTAGATTTCTAGAAGCCGTGTGGGCCTATATGACCACTTGGAAAACCACTATAGGCTTCACTCCATTTGAGCTATTGTATAGGAAGACAACTATGATTCCTATTGAATTTGAGCACAACACTCATAGGACTATAGTAGACCTAGGGATGGATATCTCTGAGGCTCAAAAAGAGAGATTCATGCAGCTAAATGCTTTGGATGAGATGAGAAGAGTAGCCTTGCACCACTTTGAAGTAGTGCAGAATTAGAGGATGAGATGGCATGATAAATTTATCAAGGAGAAGAAATTTCAACCAGGTGACTAGGCATTGTTATATGACTCAAGGTATCAGGACAATGTAGGAAAATTGTAGACAAGGTGGCTAGGACCATATGAAGTTTTTGAGGTCTTTCCTAATGGAGTTGTTCAACTCAACACCATTGACCCTATCAGATTTAAGTTACTTGTCAATGGTCATCATCTCAGATTATATCGTAAGCTAGCCTCCAAGGAAGAGTTCCTACAACAATTCATCTAGTGTTCAACACATGAGCTTCCTGCATCCGAAAGTGGTGGACCTAGCATCCCACATTTCGGCTAAATTAAGGTATGTACTTGCCATAATAAAGATTTCCACTTTAGTGGAGATCCATTTCTTCACCCATCCACCCATTTTTCCATCTGTATTGCCTTTCTCTCTCTTCCATCATTTCATTCCACCTCACTTCACTTCACTTCACTTTCATTAATTGCTCAATTATTTCTAAAAACGGTGAAATGGTACTTTCTCTCCATGATCTTTGCAACACATCCTTCACATGCTCAGGTATGTACGCAATAATTCTCATCTCTTAATTACCTTTTAAGTGCATTTATTTAATCATGGCTTAATTGAATGAGCCCAGTTCATGCGTTTTGTTAAGATGCACAATTCTTGGCGAATTTCAATGTTGTGGATGGTTTGATTATTTCATGAAGCTAGATGGCTTTGACAAAGGTATTGCACTCTAATTTTCTCAAACATTCTCTGAAAGAAAAGCCACAGTAAAAGGGTTAGAAGTTGTGGCAACTGAGGAGAGAATTGTAGAAGTTTCAGGGTTACTTGCTGATGGTGAGAATTACCCTACCTCTAGGGATGCCAAGTCGGCTAGTGAAGAATTTATAGTGCATGGCGACTTGCCAATTAGCATAGACAAACAGGGTGCAAAGAGGACATCTCTACCTAAACCTTGGAAGTAGCCAACTGTCTACATTATAAGGTATATCACCTATGAGGGACATTTTTCAAACTTCCATTCAGTGCATTTCAAGCTCTTGAGCCATGTGAGGCACAAAAGGAGGAAGAACATGCCCAATGTTCTATACAATCTTCTCTCCATCATGGCAACCGAAACACAAAAAGGTAGGGACAACTTTGTCTCCCACAATTGCTTGCTAAAATTGTTGGTTAAAAAATCTTTGTGTCATGTATCTGAGATGTCCTGGGAAGAATTTTTAAATGTTGATCAATTTAGACTTGAGGAACTACAACCTAGGGTTTTACCCAACCCTGTAGGGTTAGCAAAAGATTAAGCATAGTTGAAGCAACTCCTGGTGCTTCAACTTATGGAGCTAGTTCTAGTATGAATCCTCCTGCAACAACAAAAGAAGCCATAAACATTAGTTCCTCTAAAACAAAGCATTTAGAAAAAGCAAGATCTTCATCTAATTTTGACGATGATGTCCCCCTATAAACCCTAATAAGAAACAGGGCACAAAGGAAAGAGGTTGAAACAAGAAAAGAAAAATAAAAAGCCCAAACAAAGCCTATAGAGAAAGAGGTGTTGAGTGCTAGGAAGAGAAAGGCTGACCCTATTCATCCTGTAGCCAAAGAAAAATGTAAGAGCACCCCTAGGAAGTCAAAACCAGTTTGGCCAGATTTTTGTATGCCTCCATAGGAAAGCCCTAGGCATGGTGAGACATCAGATGGAGAAACTGAAGCTCCAATGGAGTAGGACCATGTTGAAGAAAAAGAAGAGGATATATTTGAGAGGGCAGCAAAATTAACATTGGAAGACATTGCTAATATCTCAAAGGATTTTGAGGACGAACAAGGATTCGTACAACAAAACCAAGAATAAGAGTAGGAGTTCCTACAACCACAACAAGAAGCACAATAAGATCCAAGCAAAACAAAGAATAGGAACAAGAGGTCCTACAGCAAGAAGAGGGCAAATAAATAGTACCACCACAACCAAAGACAACTGGACAACCCGAGTTCATGCAGATAGTACCATATGGGGAGCAGCCATCAATGAAAACACTAGTAGGAATTCATAACTCTCTTGGTTTTACAATTCATGCAGCAATTTTAAATTTATGGAAAGAAATAGAAAGGAGAGAGGAAGAATGGAAATAGGAGAGGAAGAGACTGAAAAAGGAAATCCAAAAGAGGGATGAGGTTATTGAGGAGAAAAATGGGGAGATTGCTACTTTGAAGAAGAAAGTAGATAACATTCTGATCCTGGTGCCACAAATTTTAGAATGTAGAGCTCCTCCAAGAGTCTATGCCCTACACTTGAAAGAGAAATATCTTTCTTTCAAGTTGTCAAAAATTGTTTCAGATTTAAACCCCTCCATTGAAACTCCTACCAAATTCTTCAATCCCTACAAGATTGTTTCCCCTGAGATGAAAATTTTGTTATGTGAATTTTATTTGCACAATTATGTTGCCATTTAGATTATGATTGGAACCTGTTGCTATATGTTAGGGATATTCAGCTGAGAGAATTTATGTCTTGGGTACAAAATGAGACTAGTTGGGGTGAGCAGAATAATGCTTCCAAGAAAATGGAATCTAGCATACCCTTTGCCATCAAGGTTGAGTCAAGCCACACAAGAGATATTCACAGAGAATGGCTCAAGATACTTATTAGACAAAGCTATGGTGATAGGATCATGCCCTGGATTAAAGCTATCTACACTGAGTATGAGGTCAAAGCAACAACAAAATAGGAGCTTGTAAGAGGATACCTGGCCCAACAATGGAATAGTTTAATAGATTAGCTGAAACAAGTCGAGCCCCATTCTATTCAAAATTATGCTGCAACATTGAAGCGAATTGACAGATATATCTAGATTGGTAGAACAAAGGGGATATTTTGGCTTCCCTTGACTTTCTAGGCACCCATTCTCATGTGGCCAGTACCAAACTACAAGTTCTACCAGTATGACATTGTTGCAGAAAGATAGAGATGAGCTAGATTTGATAGGTTGGGTAGATTTTATTTGGATCCAGACTCACACACTACTAAATCAGATGTTGGCTAGCTAGCGGTTGCAAACTTTAGAGCTTTGACTAAACAAAATAACAACCCTTCCACTATTGGAGGACTAGCAAGACGTTCGGTTGGGGCGGATGATAAGCCTAGTTTTTGGTCAAATTTTGGGTAAAATCTATAGTCTATTTGTTGGAAATTCCATGAACTTTAGTAATTAAGTGTTAATATTTGCATAATGTTTCCCTCAAACCATTGAAATTGGGTTTAATCCTATCTCCCTAAAGTTTTAATGACATTGGCATATTATGTGGATAATCTATATTGATTTTGCATATGGTTGATGAATGTTCTTTAAGGTGATTATATATGTGCAATTATTATGTGTACTGATATTGCTATGTAGGACATAATTTGTGGACACTATGTTGAGAAAGGAAATTGTCAGATGGTCATGTAGGGGAACCACTCAAAGGAGTCAACTAAAGGAAGACAACAGTGGATTCCCCATGACATTCAATCGTAACCACCTTGTATTTATGGAATTGAGCAATTGTGGGCATTACTGCAGTGTTGATTCCACGTTTGGGCATGCATGTCTGGCTAGATTCCCTGTAGATGTAATCGCTATGCCATAGTTTTCCTTGCTTTCCCTAAATGGCATCCTCTCAGTTAATGGGAGTTGACCACCCTGTTTAGCTAGTAGTATAAATAAGGATTTGAATCTTCTTCTTGGAGGTTCTTAGTTCTTGATTGTTTTTGTTAGATGATATTGATGGTGTATTGAACATTCTTCATTTTCAGTACAGTCATGTGGCTACTCTGTTTACACATTTTTCAATGAATGAAATGGTATTCCAAGTTTGAGCATTTGACTTTGTATTAGTATTAGTGGATACTCATCCAGGGGGGGCCACTTGGTGAGTAATCCATTCCTTAGAGTAATTACTCGAGCTATTATTTCCATTATGTACTTAGTTCAAAATATGGCATTGACTATTCTTGGAGCTAAAGCAGAAAAAGTAGTTTCTTGTTTGTTCAATCAAATCTTTATTCTTGTTATGCATTTCATCTTAGCATAGTTGTTAATTGATGCTCAGTCTTGCTTTATTCCTTTTCAAGTAGTTTACTTTCTAGTATTGTGTTTTTCCTAGTCGTAGAGTAGAAATGGCTACTTTGAGTCCCTAGTGCACATACAGTGCTCACCCATTTCATGTTTACATCCCTGGGTTGAGAAGTTAAATGCATCTTCATGATGATTGAGATAGCTATTTAGGTTAGATGTCCAATCTTTGAATCATGGCTATAAAGGCTTAGTTATTGAATCATTGTAGGAGGCCAACACTCTCGACTTAAAGACTGAATAGGATCTTTGTTTATATTTTCAATCCATCCCCTGAAAGCCTTCACTTCTGCCTCATCTTATCTTAAGGTCTGAGGATCACAATTCTGTTGAGTTATAATCTCAATGAAACTCAAATCCTTGTTTACTAGCTTCTCACCTCTTTCAATGACCTTTTCTAATTCATTTACACATTGCAATAAAATGTCACTCTCCTAACTCAATTACACCTTCCATTTTCCAAGAATCAGAACTTCATGTTCCATAGTTACTTTTTCTCTTATCAACTCTTGAACATACACCTGGAGAATTGTCTTCAACCTCTTCCCTTCTATATCATTCTATTCCTAGTGGTCTCGACATTCACTCTCAAGTCTTGTATTTTTCAAACCAATAGTATGCTTCTTTACATCTCCCAATTATCTATTTTATTGATTCCTCACCCTACTTCACTAGATGTTCTATCCATTCTTTGAACATGCTAAGCTTGTGCCAAAGTGTTGTAATAGTGTATACCCACTCTTTAGGCATCAATACTAGGTTAAATGGAAATTCAGTCAGTGACTGACTAGGTTGGGCTAATTCTCTAATAAATTCTCCAAACAAGTGATCCATTCTTTTAACTCCTCCATCTTTTGCTTTCCTTTATTCATATGAGCAATAGTAGTTTCAAAATTCATTCTCATTTCCTCCAACTCTTGCTCCCACGATGAAGTCCTAAGATGATTGTTGTCACCTGGTAATCCATATCCATCACTTTATGTTTTCTCTTTTCTACCACATGAGTAGCTCTCTAGAGAGTTTTCCCTCCATCCAAGTTTCCTTTAACAACATACCTTGTTTTTTCTCTAGGTTTAGGCTTAGGGGTTTCAGTTCATGTATTAAACTTCTCAAATTTAGAGGCACCAATTCCACCTCCAATGGTGGAGCCAATTACTTGACTAGTCATTCATATGCTTCTTCATTTTGTCCTACCTCTTCAATGTTAAATCATTCATGATTACCAAAAATTATAGGAATGTACTTTGTTAACTCTTCACCATTTCCTATGGAAACGTCCAAAATTTCCACATTCTTTGTCCTTGATGACAAGGATTCTGGATTATGATGATCTAGTCCCATCTATTTCTCTTTGAGACCTATATTTTCTTGTCCTACCTCCTCCCTTTTAGTATTATTTTCTAGAGAAATCTCTTTAGGTTGTCCTCAAGTATCAATATTTTCTCCATTTCCTTGTTTCTTGCCAAAGGTTTGAGAGGACTTTGTACCTTTTTCTACATCCTGACTTTCACCTGATTTTCCAAAGGTTAAGGGTTTCTCAGTAATCAGTTTAGCTCTTCCTTGCAAAGGTTAATCCTCAGTTACATGATTATCAACTGCATATTCATGTTCTTCATCTTCATTTAAAATGGAAATAGAGCTTTGAATTGTATTTCCCTCTATTTCTTTTTGCGGTGACACCACTTCTCTTGTATCTATTTCCTCAAGGTTTCCCACCTCTTGGGTGAGTGATCCTACTATGAATTCATCTTCTTCCCTATTTTCCAGATGTAACCCTGTATCAAGAACTTCTTCCACCATGGGTTGCATTATTGGATCTCCCTTGGACTCCTATTTAAACCATTGTGATATAGTAGACCACTTTTCAAATTCCTCTGCAACTTTCTTTGTAGTTTTTTCTAGATCTTCCTTTGTAGCTACAAGTGTCTCTCCCAAACTTTGTCTCATTACTATTGTGTTAAAAAAGGGCAGAGAGGTAAACATAGCAGCTATATTTTTCAATTTTGACCTTGTCCCAACATACATACTTGTGCTCTCATACCTCTGTGGTACCTTGAAATTTTACCCTACTCTAATGTGAAAAATAACTTAAAATGCAAGTGATAAAAGACTAAGGACACTTCAAGATTAGCCTAAAGAGTGATAAAACAAGAATGAATGAATGACACTCCTTGCTGACTCCTTGGTTGGCCCTTGATCTTGGGATGATTTTGTGTGCTCCTTAGATGGCTTCTTGAGTGACTAAATGCAAGATCAACTTATGCAAAATGATTAGAATGGATGGCTAGATGATAGTGAATGAGTGAGAATGCAAATTGGCAGCATGTAGTTATAAAATGGCTAAGTGTTGAAAATGCCCTTGAGGAGGGGGTATTTATAGAAGAATTTGAATTCTCTAGATAATTCAATGGTCAAGATTCATCCAACAAGGTCAAGATGAAGGGCTATGGTGAGTTGAGAACCACAAGCCCTCACATCTTGACATGTGGATGGTGAAGTGGCTAAGAGGAGATGAGGTGTAAGTGAGGTGTCCAAAAGGTACATGACCTTACCTTGCAAGTACATTGGGATGGGAAAAATTGGGGTGAAAAGTGAAAAAAATTACAATGATTGGAAGAATCTAATGGATAAGACAATGTTGCGGTAGGATGGTAAAGTAGAGGGCGCCACCTTTCTATACGGTAGCAGCAAGCTCCACCTTTATCGATAAAACAGAGGGCACTTTCGCCTTTTGTGACCTTTTCCTACAAAATACTTAGCAAAAATCGAGGTTAAATGCAAGAACCCATTTGTGGGTCCCACCTGCATGCTTTAAATGTGTAAGAATTTTACCCTACTCTAATGTGCAAAATAACTTTAAAATGCAAGTGATAAAAGACTAAGAACACTTCAAGATTAGCCTAAAGAGTGATAAAACAAGAAGGAAAATGGATAAAACAAGATGCAAATGATTTCACCTTCCTTGTTGTTGACGACTCCTTGATTGGCCCTTGCTTGGGATGATTTTGTGTGCTCCTTAGATGATTTCTTGAGTGACTAAATGCAAGATTAACTTATGCAAAATGATTAGAATGGATAGCTAGATGATAGTGAATGAGTGAGAATGCAAATTGACAGCATGTAGTTATCAAATGGCTAAGTGTTGAAAATGCCCTTGAGGAGGGGGTATTTATAGAAGAATTTGAATTCTCTAGAGAATTCAACGGTCAAGATTCATCCAACAAGGTCAAGATGAAGGGCTATGGTGGGTTGAGAACTCACAAGCCCTCACATCTTGACATGTGGATGGTGAAGTGGCTAAGAGGAGATGAGGTGTAAGTGAGGTGTCCAAAAGGTACATGAGGTGGAGGAAGGACAAGTACCTTGCAAGTACATTGGGAGATGGGAAGAATCTTGGGTGAATAAAAGTGAATTAAAAATTCACAATGATTGGAAGAATCTAGTGGATAAGACAATGTTCCCAAAAGGTGGGAGTTTGTCACATGTGACTTGATGTGACAAGTCAAAGATTCTAGAAGATGCATGGGAAAAGGGATTCTTGGAGGAATAAAAATGAATTAAAAATTCCTTGGGGATGGGGAGAGTTGATTGGTAATGATTAAGATTAATTAATCAGAATTAGAAGATAAATGAGGATTAGAAGCCAACTTGCAAAAGTTGGAGGATGTGACACATCCTAATCAAGGATTAGGCATGTGCACATCCCTAATGAAGAAATTAGGAGATGGATTAGGATTAGATCAAAATGACATGTGAGGAATTAAATATTTATTTAATTCATTTGGTGAAAAGGGGATTAAGGATAGTAAAGTATTTAATTATTAATTAAAACCTTAGGATTTTCCATAATTAAAGATATTAATTAAATAATAGTATATTACTTAATTAACTTGGATAAGAGGATGTTTAGATGAAAAGTGATAAATTTGGATAAATTAAGTATCCAAATTTGATGTCTACACCTACTTCATTAGAAGTTAATTGTACTCTTTGGAAATGTTGTGGAAGAAAATGCCACCTTTTGTGTTCCCACCATATTAGCTAGAGTGGCCACGATTTCTCTATTCAAATCACCGCTATGATTCCATTGAAATTCCATAGCTTAAGGAATTTGGGACTTCTTCCCTACCTTCTCAACTATCTTGGCTTCAACAACTTTTTTTTTTTTGTACCCCAATTATACCCCAATTCACTTACCAGCTTTTGTTTCGTCTTACTATTGTGAGGGTATATGGGTGTTATCCCAAATTCCTTCATTAATTTGAGGTAACCATTTATCCAAGATTGAGTGCAATTCAGTACTTTTTTACAGAAATTCCTTCAATGGTTAAGACCTTTTTTCAGTCAAGGTCTGGGATAGGTTCATCATAAACTTTATCTAACTTGTAAGTTGGGTTGCTTACATCTCCATTATCAACATCCATTTGTTTAGGAACATCACGAGTTCTGAGAACCTTTATGTGAGCCATTGATAGCCTTTGATAGGACCACTTTCTTATAGTGTGTTCATCTTCACAATCATACCAATAGTCCTCCATGAGGGGAACATGGACATATTTCATGCTTCTGTTCTTGGCAATAATCTCAATCGAGTCACAATTCTCCCTCATGAGCATGAAGAACTCTAGCCCATAATCTTTAAACTCATCTTCATATAATTTGGCATTTTTAGCGAAAACACATTTATAATTCCCAATAGTGATAGGGAATTTCATTGATCCTTTCTTATGTGTTTGTAAAAAAATATTATGAGACAATAGTATCTATCTCATAAATTCAAGTAGCAATATCTTATTTGTTGGATACTTGAGCAACACGAAGGGATAGTCTATAAAACCTTGCACTATAAGGTAGGTATGTTGGTTTTTTTTTGGAACCAAACTCAATCTTACCATTTACCTATGAATTTGTGATAGTTCAATAATTAGCAAGGGTAAGGATTGGCCAACACACAAGTAAGGATTCTGAGGCCCTTACTTCTTCACTTTGGGCTTTTTGAAACCCAGGAGGGTAATCCTAGCAATGTTCACATAATAATATTCTTGTGCCATTTGTATCAATAAACTGTAATATACACAAATGATTCTCATATAGAGGCTCAACTAGTAAAACATATCAAAGAAGTTGGTTTCTTCTCAATCATAGTTCACTCCTAGAGCATGAGAATGGTAAAAACTAATAGCTTTGTAACCCATTTTATAGAATTTGATTTAGTGAATGGGCAGTGACCGAGTTAATCAACACAATGTGACATAATTACCTCACTTAGTCCAGTTCCTCACCCTTGGAACAAATTTAGTACCAATACCCACATAATTTGACAACAATTTTCACATATGACATTGTATGAAGCTCTAAAATGTTGCATTATAGTATTTCAATATTTTGTATTAACATTTACTTCTTACTAGCATCCTAGCACTTAGTTTAATATAAATTCATAGTCATATTCAAGTATTTACATTAATTTTTTGAATTAATAAACAAGAATAGATTCACACATCCATCTGAAATTGATGGAGACAAATAAGATAACCTTGATTATATTATTGATAATCTATAAAACTAGTACATAGGAGAGTAAAATGGTGTTTAACTTGCACTATTACTATTCTATATTGCCTGCATTACCATTAAGATTACATATGCATATTGACAGACTCAAACCTAAGACTTATCACTAAACTATTTAGCAACCTTTACAATCCCTATGTGACTAAGTCCCAAAATAACTCATTACCCAACCTCTCTTTTTGTAACCGGCCCTAAAATCCCATTTGTAGAGATATGGGAGTGACAAGCATCAAGCCAAAATTACAATTGCATCTACATTTGATAGCTAATATCATCTTAATTTTAGAGACTCCCCAGATGGTTACATTTAATCATTGTAGAATAGGGGAAGACAACTCCACACGGTTCATTGAAGAAGACGCGCCAACCTTCCAAAAAGAATCATTTTTTGTTGCAATAGCTACAAAACTCCTCATCCATGTTAATCAAAGAAGATTCTCCATTGGAAGCCAAGGAAAAAAAAATACATATTAACCAAAAAAGGTATATTTTCCATCGAATACACGGGGTCCAACACCTCTCCTTCATGAAAACCAAAAATATTTCGACGTCAACACCAAAGAAAAAAAAGATATACATGTTGAAGGGGACGATTCTACTGTAGTGGCAATGGTGTCATAAAAAAAATAAAGGATTCAGGGCGCTATACTCTGATTCATCAGCATTAGAGTATGCTCGTTCACTCTACGTCCATGTTGAAACTAGAGAAGCTACTACTCCTCCTTCATCAAAATCCTCATGTGGCACTAGAGTAGGCAAGTAATGACCATACTCTGCATTAGTATCACCTCCACCATCTGAAGGGTTGTCAAAAACCTGTATGGGAGAGTTGTGCCTTCATAGATAAGCCTTGTGATACTTGTTTCTTTTCTTTGCTTCTCTCACATGATTAGTAGGTTTTTTATTTCTAAACTTGACCAATTCTTTTGAAATAACCCAGTTTCTCAAATTATAGGCACTCTTGACACCACCCTTCATAGCCTTTCCATGGGATTTCTTCCTCACCTTTGGTGTTTTAGGAGCTCCTGGTACCTCAATTTCATTCTCAGTAGCGTCATCTAAGGGTTCAAGAATATGAAGTCTCTTAGACCTTCTAACTGGGATAGCAGACATACTGAGTTTACTCATATTCACTTGAGAACCATGATGGGAACAAGGAGACACTTAATTATAGACAGACTCTTCACTAGTTTCCCCCCAAAAATATTTTGTAGAATAAAACACCCAAATCCTCACAATTCTCATCATTCTACGAAAAGATTACAAAATATAAAATCCTCACCACCCTGGGATTTTAGAACTCACAAAATAATCTAGATACAATTTGTAATAAAATAGATCTAAATCGCTACTTACCCAAGAAAAACTTGTCACAATATCTCTGCAAAAACTTCACACCATCCTTTTCACAAATTTATAATTTCTTAGCTTTTGAATGCAATTGTCAAGAAACAAAAGCTATCAACTCCCATTTTATCGATCAAGTTGAGCCTATGAAGAATTAATGCTAGAAGAAGGCTTGTGTGAGGGACCTGGCAATCGACTGCTTGATTTTTGAATCTCAATCGTTGATCATTTGTCGAGATAAGTCAAAAAATAATTAAAATCAAGGTAATTCATTGTGAAGAAATCATCTACATGTGCTCGTTGCATTTGTCTAATCAGAAAAACCCATGTGGATTTATATCTACCCTATCTACACACTAAATCACCTATTTAGCATTAAAGAAATATTGTCATGTCATGTTTACCTGCTCGCCTATGGGAATTAATCCACTTGCAGCTTATACCAATAGGACAATGGGGAGCAATCATGGTTCAATCTCAAACCATCAACCCATACCGTACCTTATTTCAATGTCACCTTCCTGTGTGTACCATTACCTAATAGAATTGATGGCCTTAATCAGAAGCAATCCTCAAATGCCAAGCATGTGCAAGAAGAAAATATTTAAAAATGGCACCATTTTAGCCCATATGTTCTCTCGGCCAAATTTATTAATATTCAGCCAATACTAATGTCTCACTAGCCATCACCTACTTCCCCACTGAGAAGAAAAGGTGTGAGTAAGCCCCTCACAGAATAGTGGGGAGTGGTTAGGATTAACCCACATCACCCGCCATTGACCGTTGATTTTCGCTCCACAAAGCACTTGTAGTCTCCAAAGCCAGACGAGTCCCTCCAAAAAGCAATAGGTGTCAATCGGCCTGCTAGCTCGTGACATTTCTTTAATGTAAAATAAAATCAGAAGGGGTGGTGGGGAGCAGCCAAGATGAATCCACCTCATCCAATGACCAGTGTTAATTTCATTGTAATACCGCTTGAAATCCTTATCAAAGGGACTGAGCTCGCCAATGTACAAGACACATGGCTTACAACCACTAGCCTATGAGAATAAAATAATGGAAAATGAAATAGAGTGGGTGCACAGGGAATGGTGGTGATTTGGTCACGATGATCGAGTGGTCATCATAGAATTTAATATTTGCACATGCCAAAATGTTAGTTTTAAGAAGGGGCCACTACTAGGCAGACGATGGTCGAGGACATAACAATTAAGGTTAAAACCTTAGGCAAATATTTTTAAAACCCAAGCTTAGACTTAGATAGAGTATTTTTAAAAGACATTGATCCCGGTTTTTAAAAAAACTATAAATTTAATATGACCACGGGCATCAATCGAAACCACTAGGATCAAGGGGTTCGGTAAAGGAATGAACTTGATAATATAAGTCACAACATAAAGCATCGAGAACCTACTTCAGAAGGTCAACAATGAAATATATTGGCTGCCAAAAGGCCTCAAACTCATGGTTAATATGGAAGGGTTTTACCAACAAAAACCCTAAAACATAAATGAGAAACATAACCTTAAGCCCCAAGACAAGAGATTATAAACGAACATCTAATGGTGTGTATAACATCCTATAATTCAAGAGATAGTCTCTTTGCTTTATCCCCTTCCATCATTCTTACCAAATTCATAGAAAAAACATAATTCACCCTATGTTAGTTATCTCAGTACTGGTAAGCAATAATTTGGGGAAAATTATGATAAATTAAATTATTTCCTAGTTCTCTTCCTAGGGTACCTACTTTGTTCAAACCTTGTATGTTTACCCTTAGAGCACAAGAAAATACAACACGCAAGGAAATAGTGAATCACTTGGTGGTTGAAAATTTCTACATCTATTTGTGGAATCTATCACTAATAAATCTTCCCCAATTAATCCAAACAAAGTTTTCCCTCATTTTCCTAGTGATTTTGAACATCTAGTGTTTGAATTTTTTGGAATATCTGCATCCATCCATTCTGCTCAATAGGGTTATCATATCTTGGATTTCTTGAATGAATAACGACCTTGGGATATGCTTCAACATCCTTGACATCATTTCCTAGAACCATGTTGTTAAGATGACCTTATTTTTCTCTTTTGAGCTCATATATGTTGTGGTAGCATCCTTCATTTCAATTATATTCATTTGGGTGAACAAGGAGAGCCCAAATGTATATACAATACCATCTATCGAGATGTCTACATAGACTCTCCCTTCTTTCATAATAGCCCTCCTATCTATGTCATACCATGTAATGCACTTAAGGACCAATCTAGGGGCTTCCATTTCCAATGGGAACCCTCTTTCCAAATGCATTCCACTAGCGACCATATTTTTAGTGCATTATGTGGCATCTTCTTGATGAATCCTTTCAGAAAATTCATACTCATTAAAACTTCCTGGATGGGTATTTGTAATCATCCTATAGGTAGGCATGGCTTGTGATACAAGAAATTTGAATTCCTCATTGGGCTTCTTCTTTTGTGAAGTACTCATATCTCCTTCAACTTCCTGCATTATTAGCATATATATGCTCTGTGTGCGAGTTAGGGATAATTCTAACCATGTATTCTTGATAATTCATAAAAAATTCTTTACCCACAACCACTTACTGGCTATAATTATGTTAAATCCTTTCAGAATAATAGAATTTCTCTTCACGAATTTACTAGAGGTAATGCTATCTAATCAAAACTATGCATGCATAAAAGATTAACAAAGTTTAGTTAAAAGAAAATTACCTAGTTTCACCGATAGGATGGTCAAACAAACACAAATTCTAACCTTGATAAACATGTTACTTTGCACTTTGAAACTTAATTTTCTCTATGTGTGCTACAACTATTGTTTTAATTCGTTAATTTTCTTGAAAATGGATGATTTTGCCTGCTCGGTAGTGTATTGTAGAAGAAAATACATGCTCGAGGTGGTTCCGAGTACATGTGTTGTTTTGGGTATGTGCAGGATCATGATGGTCCAAAAAGTGGCAATATGATGGGTATGTGGCTGACAACTATTTTTTTACCTAAAATTGATGAAACAAAAAGATTTTTTAAAGGAGATGCTCAGCTTTCCACCAATATAAATTATGCTTTAATTTGAATTTAATAAGTAATTATTATTCATTTTCTATTCAAATTATGAATAAAGTCCTGATTGATAGGTTGATTGAAAAACATCTATAGCTTTCAAATGGTGTCACATTTTTTGAATCCAAAACATGTGTCACATTCTATGCTTTGCATACTATAGGATTAAAAAAAGAAAAATTGAATTTAATAAAGTTTTGAGCAAGTTAAGGTGGTCAGACATACGAGTTTTTATATTTTTAAAAAGTTGTAATAAAAAATTCATAATTAATTATTTACTTGGAAACAAATTACAAAAAAATATGCATCACATCAAGGCATGAGTTCTCTACTTATATCTAAAATCTTATAAAAATATATTATCATTTTATTATGGTTAGGGTGGTCAGAAAAACACCTACTTCTTATTTTTTTCCTGAAATTTAAGTACCATTGCATTGAAATTTCAAAATTTCACTGAATAATTTTTCATTTTTTTAAACAAACCTATTAGTTTAGAAACTACATTCAATTTTCTACAAATTTTATTCTTACATATTTTTAAAATAATATAGATAACTTATTCAAATTTTTTATATCAAGTTGCCTAACTTTGATTTTTCTGAATTTGGCCACTTAAGGGCCTGATTTTTCCATGATGATCCTGCACATACCATTTTCCACCTTTATTAATTCCTTTTACTATGTTTTAGTTACCTTGAATGAAGGTATAATCATGGTGGATTAGGTTTCACATCACAAAAACCTTGATTTTTTCATTAGGATCCACCTTTGAAAGGAAAGCAACATAGGTGGAAAATGTAGAATACTTGCATGCCACATTAGTCCCTGTAGGACAATAGAATTAGAGGAAGCATCAAGCCTAGATACAAAAAAACTAACTAGCAATAGGATTTGAAACATCTAACACATCGTCTCAAAGAGTTACCAGGGTCAAGTTTCACTTACCAAGATTATGGGAACATGGTGCAAAGGATACCTGAGTGTGGGTAAAAAGAAAGACCAATATGGTTAAAAAAAAACTCAATTATCTGCTTTTTTACATCCTTCCTCACTTATCTTCTTTTTTGCATTTCATCTCCTTTTTGGAGAGGGGTTTTCTTCCCACAGGGTTTTCCCCTTTTTCTCCATTTGTGGGAAATTTTTTGCATTTCATTCTCATTTGTAAATGGGTACCTAAAATGGCCATCATGTGGCCAGGACCCATCCTCCATCATCATCATTGCATAATAATTGAATAATATTTTCCTCCCTAAGTTGCACTTATGGGGGAGTGTTGGTGTAATTAATTATTTAATTACACTAGCATAAGTTAAACTTGGGTCTTTTAAATTTAATTAATTAAGTCCTAGGTTGCATTATTAGAAAATCATTAATAATGGGGTCATTACCCTTTCAATGTTTGTAGGAGATAAGATTCCTTCTACAAATCATCTAGAACTTATCTCTATCACTTCATCATTCCCAAGGTAGTTAGTTAGGGTATACATGTTGTCACGTGATGTTTGATCAAGACACATGGCAACATCTTAATGCATTTTGTATCTCAAGCATGCCTATATAATTAGGGCATATGTACATTTGTAATCATATTCTAGATATCAATAAGATAATATCCATTTGCATGCCCTTAGTTGCAACACTTTTTGTGTGGGTGAATTTCTTCTTGGAAAAGGTCCTCTTGAAGGCTGTAGCTTCAGGGACATATGGAATCCATTATTTCAACATGGTATTAGAGCTTGTCCATTGAAGATTCATCCCAAGATCAAGAAAGTTGGGCTAGTGAGATTCATTATAGGCTTGAAGGTTTCCATTGAAGGCTACTTGACTCCACTCATGGACCAAGCTAATTTATGGAATAAATTGAGTCATATCCGAGCTCGCCATTGTCTTTAGAATGCCTTGAAACCCTACAATCACCTGTTCATTCATCAAAATTGGATACATCAACCTAGGATCCATCAAAGGTATTTTAGGGTTTGCAAAATCAACTAGTACGATTTGTACAAATTTGCAGTAAAAAATCACCCCTATCTGTTGTCCTTTGTGGAAAATATTTTTTAGTAGCAGTCCATTTTCTATTTTAGAAAAAAATGGGCTCAGTTCATATTGTTTTGGCAAAAACAAATTTGGGCTTTTTATAAAGTTTTTTAAAAAATTATCAAACGACTATCATTTAAATCACTGGTTGGCACAAATATTTATATCCATCAGCTAATATTTAGGGTTAAATATTTTCTCCATCATTTTTTTATCTCCATCGACATCAAGCTTTTTTTGCATATCAACTTTGGGGTTCATTTTCTAATATTCTGCACATATATATCTAATCTTTGGTTTTTAATTTCCTATGCAATATTAAAAATAAAAAATTCAGCTCCTTCAAAAAGTTTGTAGGAAAATATTTTGGTTAGCGTTGTCATAGCCACTTGGGCTGTCACATTAGCACCCATTGCACCAGGCCCACACCTAGATCTATAGCACATATGTCGTCCTTCCTACCGATGATCATTTCTTGGCTGACTATTTTTTGCCGACTGCTCCCAATTGCCAGCTCCAAGCCCTTGCTAATGGGTATATTGTAGAACCAGATGCTCCGCTTTATCCAAGCAGTGCTACCCAAGACCCTCCATTTCATCGCCCACAAGTTGCTTCACCGCCGCTAGAATTAGTGGCGTATTTTTTTTTAATCTGCCGATAGCCTTGTGGTCACATCAATGACCAGGTACCAGTCTGAGGGTGCTTTATTTTTTCCCCACTTTAGCCTCCAGGCCCTCATAGGGTAGAGTTTTTCAAATCACCATATCTTCTCACCACGACACCTGTCAAAATTTGACAAATGAGATATCGTCAGAAAGAGGATTCAACCTACTTTCCAGTGGTGACATTCATTTTGCAAATTTTTGCTATCAGAAAAATCTATAGTCAAGGCTATGTGCAAGATCATGATGGGCGAAAAATTGGCGATATGATGGGTATGTGTAGGGTATGTGGATGATGACTTTTTTTACCCAAAATTGATGAAACAAAAAGGGTTTTTAAAGGAGATTCTCAGCTTTCCACCAATATAAATTATGCTTTACTTTGAATTTAATAAATTATTATTATTCATTTTCTATTTGAATTACGACTAAAGTCCTAATTGATAGGTTGATTGAAAAACATCTATAGCTTTCAAACGGTATCACATTTTTTGAATCTGAAATATGTGTCACATTCTATGCTTTGCATAATATAGGATAATTTTTAAAAAAGTTGAATTTCATGAAGTTTTGACCAAGTTAAGGTGGTTAGACATACTAGTATTTATATTTTTAAAAATGTGTAATAAAAAATTCATAATTAATTATTTACTTAAAAAAAAATTACAAAAAAATATGCATCACATCAGGACATGAGTTCTCTACTTATATCTAAAATCTTATAAAAAAATATTATCATTTTATCATGGTTAGGGTGGTCAGACAAACACCTACTTCTTATTTTCTCCTTGAAATTTAAGTACTACTGCATTGAAATTTCAAATTTTCACCAAACAGATT
The DNA here is from genome assembly GCA_007258455.2 of Sequoia sempervirens. Taxonomy (NCBI): domain Eukaryota; kingdom Viridiplantae; phylum Streptophyta; class Pinopsida; order Cupressales; family Cupressaceae; genus Sequoia; species Sequoia sempervirens. Next base: position 72,739,407 of record VDFB02358134.1, read on the forward strand.
ATTATTATTTTTAAATAAACTTAGTAGTTTAGAAAATACATTCAATTTTCTACAGATTCTATTCTTACATAATTTTGAAATAATATAGATAAATTATTCAAATTTTTACATCAAGTTGTCTAACTCTAATTTTTTTGAATTTTTTGCCACTTAAGGGCATGTTTTTGTCCATGATGATCCTGCACATACCCTCAACTAAATTCAACCCTCCATTCTAGACTCAAAAGTTCATATATTTTTATGATTGTCGAAATTCAGTGATTCCAACAGCATTCAAAAGATATTTTAGAGATTTTTTCATCAATCTAGTCAATTTGGTCAGTTTCAGCTCTAGGTACTCTTACATTGGTTTTTTCCAATTTGGTGCATTTTTTCAATCACTTGGAAATCCTAAAATTTGAAATTCGAAAGATATTTTAGAGATTTTTTCATCAATCTATTCAATTTGGTCAGTTTCAGCTCTAGGTACTCTTGCATTGGTTTTTTCCAATTTGGTGCATTTGTTCAATCACTTGGAAATACTAAAATTTGAAGAATAATTTTTTGATTTGGGTGGCATCTCTTTAGTTGCATATCATTATTTGGAATTTTCTATCTGATATTGAAGGTAATTGTCTTTGTAATCTTGGAGAAATTTGATAGTACATTATGGGGTTTGCATATACTTCTTCTTTGACTATGTTGTGCATACAAGAGAAACTATAAGGAAAGGTGAGATGGGATCATACACCATCTCCAATTGCTTAAATTGTTGTCACATCTGTATGGTATAGTTCTCCATCCAAGTGAAGGTATTCAAGAATTTGCTTGGAGTTGCAGTAGATACATTGTCTTAGAGATCATTGCAATGCAAGTTGATTGAGATGTTTTGAGATCTATTGATCATTATGATTGTCCTCATATCCTCTATACTAAGATTTGGAAGCTATATGGAGATTCAAATACTCCATCTTTCTCAATGATCATATTTCAAAATGTCATTCCTTAGATCAAGTACCCCATGATGATATTGCTATTCAGGAGCTTGTAGATTTGGAATGTCTTGATTCTTCATATAAGGATGTCAAGAGTTCTACATATGCTTCTTCTCCATTAGAGACAATTGATGTGTACCTTCACATTTAGTGATTCCTTTTCCAGAGTCATTGATTGAGGCTTCCATCATTCATGAGGACACATTTAGTTTTCAAAACTTGACATCAGATGAAGACTTTGCTTCTGCTTTTACAAACTTGGATGCTTCTATAGGATTGGAGGACATTCTTGAGGGGATATCTCTCCTCTATTCATATTCTACTTTAGAGAGTTTTCTTGACTCTCCACATTTCCTTATCTCAACCTTGATTGGGGATCCTGAGACTACCTTGGAGGCACTTGTTTTCTCTTCAGAGATTCCATGTATGAGACTTCTTCCCTCTCATTTTGTTATGGAATTTGAGTTTCTTCAACATCTACCATTGGATTTGCTTCTTCCTAGTGGGAGACATGTGGTTTGGACAACTTTGTTGCTTCAGACTTCTTTTAGTGGTTTTGAGGACACTTCATTCAAGGGGGAAATCTAGTCTCCATCTATTCCCTCAATGGAGGGATCACTATATTACATTCTTTGGATCTTGTTCAACATCAATTTTTGCATTGTTGTGGTTTGTCACCTTCTTCATTGATTGGGCATGTACTTGATTTGATTGTGGCATCTTCATCTTCATCAGGAAAGGAGACACATGAGTAGTTTTCAGAGACATCATCATTCATATTCATCCTAGCTTCCTTCAATTCCTATCTGAAATGGGAAGCATCCCTGTACTTGCACTGGGTTTTGTTTCTTTTTAAAGGGAGATAAGTTGCTTGTCGACATTGGATCATGTTTTGTCTTTAGACACTTACCATTCTTGTAGGTGACCACATATTCTGGGGGGCTATATAGTCTCTCTATTTCCCTCCTATGGGGGGGCTATTGATTGTATTGTATCCATGTGACATATTGTGTAATTGGGGGGTATTATGGAGTCCTCCATCCTTCCTCACTTATATGCTTTTCTTCATTTCATCTCCTTTTTGGAGAGGGGTCTTCTTCCCATTAGGTTTTCCCCTTTTTCTCTATTTGTGGGAGATTTGTTGCATTTCATTCTTATTTTTAAATGGGTACCTAAAATCGCCATCATGTATATGGGACTCATCCTCCATCATCATCATTACATAATAATTTCCTCCCTAAGTTGCACTTATGGGGGGGTGTTGGTGTAATTAATTATTTAATTACACTAGCATAAGTTTAACTTAGGTATTTTATTTAATTAAATAAGTCCTAGGTTACATTATTAGAAAATCATTAATAATCCCCCGATCATTACCCTTTCCATGTTCGTAGGAGATGAGATTCCTTCTAGAAATCATCTAGAACTTATCTCTATCACTTCATCATTCCCTAGGTAGTTATTTAAGGTTTTCATGTTGTCAAATGATGTTCGATCAAGACACACGGCAACATCTTAATGTATTTTGTATCTCAACCATGCCTATATAGTTAGGGCATATGTACATTTAAAATCATATGCTATATATCAATAAGATAATCTCCATTTGCATTCCCTTAGTTGCAACACTTTCTGTGTGGGTGAATTTCTTCTTGGAAAAGGTCCTCTTGAAGGTTGCAGCTTCAGGGACATTGTGCATCCATTATTTCAACACAAAGGATACCTGAGTGTGGGTAAAAAGCAAGACCAATATATGGTTAAAAAAATGAGTTTCCAAAACCTCTTATTTTCAATTTTGAATAAAAGAAAAGTCACAACCAGGATTAACTAAAGTATTGTTGATCCACACACACTTGAGAAAACTTCTCCTAAGTCTAAACTTACCAAGTACAGTGACTAGTCCGGCACAATGCAAGCTTTTCAAAATATACATGAAAACTTAGAAATTCAAGTGAATAATAAAACCATAAGGAAAAAAATTTGCAAACACCCCAAACCTAGGAGGAAATCAATTTAAGTGGGAGTCAGACATTTTGGAACAAGTCCTTCATTTTACCATTTCCCCCAATAGAAACACACCAACGCAAGCAAAAAGCAAAGAAAAGGAAAACAGGTCCAGATTTTGCTAAGGACAAAATGGGGCATGTTGTGAGACCACACAACACTAATTTTTTCCCTTTATAAATTAATTTAATGTTTTGTGTTGCATGGGTGGAGGGGGGAGGGGCAAGGGTGTTAAAGAAACACCATCCCATGAAAGTGGGGGGCAAGCTCCAAGGTGCTACCACTCCTATTAAAGCAAGATGATAGCTTAAGGTACCCCACCCTTTAATTGGGTGGTCCCTAAGGTATTTTCATCCTTGTCATGGGAAGGCCATGATAGGGTGATCCTACCATGACAAGGTGACATGCCTTGTAAAAAAAAAATTATTTTCAAAAAAGAAACAAAAGAAAAACCTTTTTTATAACACTATTTTTTATTTAAATAAATCATATAAAGGAATTGATGGTGGTGATGATACTAAATTTTTTTGAGAACTTGCATGAAGATCTAGACTATGTATTAATGATAGTTCTAGCAATGTGGATCTACATGAACTAGTACAGTGGTAACCTAGACAACCCCAATAGAATGCTCAATTAATTTTTAAGAAACCATATCATTCCTTGAATAAAATTAGGGACTTTTAAGCCTTCTAGATATAGTCTTGAGGTCTATTTCACTCCAAGAGGTACCCTATAAAATTTTATTTCTAAAACTGTAAAAAATAAGAAGGGCATTACTAGTTCACACTCTAATAGTGTGTTGGATAAGTGAATGAACTCGTGGGTGCAATAATCTAACTAGCAAGAAAAAGTCCTTAACATATGAAAGAGATGTAATAAAAAAGTTACTATATTTTTATAAGACAATAAATACAAGGTTATGAGATTCTCTAAAATAATGAAATGAGATTTCTCTAGAGGCAAGATTCAAACCCTAAGATAGGATAATGAGAAGTGTCTTTGTAGACATCAAAAATATACTGATTGACATCATGCATATGATCCGACTTACTAACATCGTTTCTTCCTAAATCATCCCTCAGTCTAATGTTCAATCAAATTCCCCTATCTGATTAAATTCATCAATATTCATCTCTTAATTAAATAAATCATTTTTGTCTAATTAAGTCACTTTCTCTTGTTAATTAAATCAATCCATCTGATCTAATTATCCCTATTTAATTAAATAATCAATTTATTTGATTAAATCTCTAAAGTCTATCCATTAAATTAAATAAATTAAAACCTTATTTGATTTAATCTAACACCATCCCTTTTGATTAAATAAATCAAAATATTTATTTAATTAGCCTCTTATCATATTCCTCTCTTATTGATTTAAATAAATCCATAAATTTGAGTCAAATAAGTCACATCATCTAATCTCCTATTAAATTAATTAACCCTTGATTAATTTAACCTCATCTCATGTCAAATCCTCTAGATAATGCAAGTTGCACATGAAAATAGATTTAATTCATTTATTAAATCCTATTTTCCTCACATGGCATCTTTTGGAATATTCTCTCAATTTGAATTCAAAAATTCCAAGTCAACATGTACATCCAACAAGGCATTTAAGATCTTACATGTCCTTTTCCTTGAGCCAAGTGGCATTTATTGCATTTTCCCTTCCCTCTTACATGTCATTTCAACAAATTTGAATTTCAAATATTGGCATTTATTGGCACAAACCCCAAATCTTGCACAACCATCATCCATTCATAGCTTGACAAGTGGCACCATATCCTTGGATGAAAGTTAGTCCCACATTGCTCAAATTTGGGCTTTCATCCATCTTGAAATCCTATAAATGAAGAGCTCCTCTCCTCATTTCATCATCCACAATTTGAGTAAAGTTACCATGCTCAAATATCTATCAAGTTTCACACCATTGAGCTTATAGCTAGGTTCTTTTGCAGATTTGGCTTGGATTCTTCATCATTCATCATCAAAAGTGGATCAAAGTTCATCATCAAGTCTACATATCGAAGCTTGCAATCATAGGAATTGGGAAAGGGCCAAATTTCCACATCAAATTGACACCAATTCCCCCATGGGATCAAGAGTTTGCTATTTAAATTAGGATTTCATCTTTGGTTTATCATTTTTTCATTGTGTTCTTCCATATTTCCATTCCTAGTTTGAATTGTAAATGGATTCCATGGGGAATCCTTGTTTATACTTGCAATATCTAACTTAGGGTGTTTAATCTCTTCGTTTTGCAGGTACATAGATTTGGGGTTCACATTTTGGCACTACATGGAGGGCTAGACATCATAAATTCTAACATTTCCTCAAAAATTTTGTGTTTTCTTGACACACAGGAAATTCTGACATGGGCTCCTCAGCGTCACTTTTTTTAGTGCCGCGAGCTCGTTAGCGTCGCTGTTTTAGCGCTGCGGGCTTGCCAGCATCGCTATATAGCACCGCGCGAACAGAAACTCCGCCGCTGGACTCATCCCGCCAAGAAATTTCAAATTTAAAACTATGCCACTGGGCTCGGTGATCTGCAGAAGTTTTGAAAATTTCTCAAAGTACGACGCTTTCAAAAACTGTGACGCTGGGCAAAAATAGTGACGCTATTGTGCTCTCTGTCTTGACACAGAGTGTCGCTGACTGGTAAAGCGGCGCTGTAAGAGCGATGCTAGGAGGAAAAAATAGCGACGCCTTCATGAATTGTGACGCTGTAAGACAGTAAAAGGGAAAAATTAAATTTTTAGCATGTGCTTTAATTTATGATTGCTCCTTCCTCTATTTTCTGCTTTTCAATTTATGTGTTTTTCCAGAATTTAACTATTTTTCTTCTTTGTAGGTTGGAAACCAAAAGCAAAGGAAGAAGGAGCATGGTGATGATATCTTATCTAATCAAAGTATTTTTAAACACTTAAATGTTTGTTTAACACTTCCTTAGGAATTTGTCATTATTTTCTTTCTTTAGAACACTAGCTTTCAATTGGGTTTAAAAAAGATTCTTTTTGTTTATTTCTTGCAAATGGATTTAAAAAGAATCTTAGGATCTACAACTTACTAGATTTTGTTTATGGATTAAACAATTGAACAAATTTCTTTTCACTTGTGATTTGGTGCTCTAAAATGAACTCACATATTGCTTTGAGGGTTTAAAAAGAACAAGTGTAGTTGTGTTTTTCGTGAGGGCTTACTTAGACTAAAGTCATTGGAAAAGGATGTATGTGCTTCTCTCGCGCTTTATAGCGATCTTGAGAATCAAAAGGTCTTTTCCATGACTTTGGGTTAAGACAAAGCAATCACCTCCACACTTAGATTTGGGCTTAAAATTGAACAAACTATTGTGTGAGTGTGAGTGGGGGCATTTTCACGTACATTCTCTCTCTTTGTTGCTATCAAAGATTGATCGAGTTACAGATTTTGTTCTTCATTTGCTTTTTTTTATCTTAGAGGGCCTACCTTATGGGAAAAAGTAATCACCCAAGGAATGACTCAACTAGTAACACTCTGAACTTGAGAGTATTTCCATTTGGGATATAAATGTGGATATTGGACGAAATGCCAATATCACATAGTTGACTCTGACAAGATGGATCCGAAAGGGGACTCTTGCCACATTGGGTCAACTCCGAACGGAAAGTCCTTACTAGAACCCATGTGCTAGAATTTTCCAAAATCCTTTAATCTATTTGTTGGTGCAAGAATGGTCGTTCTGAAGCCACCCCACACTTTTATGGTCTTCTAGTAGAAATGGAAAACATGCCATGGGAGTTTCATGGGTGTTGATGCTTGGCTGCCATGTATAAGTGAGTGCCATGGAGGGGAGCCAGTGGGGTCAAGCATCTAACCATTCACTAGAGATAAGCGTAGCTCGACTTGTCCAAGTGGGAATCCAACAAATATTGTCTTACACATCCATAGGATTGTACTTATTCTTGGGTTACAAAATGCATTGTGATCAAAAACATCTCAAAACAAACGCTTAACACCATCAAACTTCAAACCCTTTTGAAGACAAATACAATTGACTCAATCCATGTGTTATTGCTTTCCCTTGGGATTCACATCCTTAGGGTTTCTAAGCATTGGATTATATCTCAATTTGTCTCCTTAAGTAAACAATAGGAAAACCCTTGCCTTAAGTTCATTAAATTTCCACATAACATATCTTGTGGGGTTTGAAGGAGTTAAGACATTAGACATCTTAGTTTTAAAACCTAATTGAAGAAAGTGTTTTTGGTAAAATAAAGCCATTAAGCAAAGCTAAGCAAAATGAACTGTCATATGGGTTGAAGACTTCAAAATCCCAAAGCACAAATCATTGATTGGAAATCCGAAATTGAAATTGTTCAAATGAAATCATTTCTTGGTTACAAAGGTCTTTAGGAAGCATATGCATGCTCTTCAATACCTAGGTCTTGGAAAACAAAGTGTCCTTTTAGGTTCATCTTAAGATCAAAACATTATCAAAATCTTTCATCCATACATCAAAACAAAATCCACCTCATCATCACCTTTTGATAAATCTTGAAATCATCCTTGAAACTAGGCTTTATGGAAAAATCCAAACCATAATCAAAATCATCGAGACAAAATCCTTGAAAACATTATCAAAAAAGCCTTTGGCTAAGTATGTGTAAATGCATCTTTTTGCATATGCTTAGTCAAAGTTATCAAAATCATCTTGTCTAGCTTAGTGTATGTAGATGAATCCTTCTCCATATGCTTAGTGAAACAATCATCTTGTTTGAATAAGTGTGGGTAGATGCATCCTTCTCCTCACACATATTCAAAATTATCATTCTTTGGACAAAGCTATCCCTTCTAGATCATCATCCAACATCTTAGGATCTTTTTGTTCAAAAATCCAAATCCAAATCAAAAGCATAATCAAAAGTCAAGGACAAAATCTCAAAATCTCAAAATCCCAAAATCCAAAATCAAAATCCAAAAGTCCCAAAAAGCCTAGTGTCTCATTCAAGATTGATCAAAAGTCAAAAGCATCCATATCATCTATCCATAGTATCATCATCATATCATCACCTTTGATCCACAAAAGCATCCTAAAAACTTTCACTTTGGGACATAAAATAGAGATCAATCCAAAGAATCAAGAGATTTCATCTCCCATATTCTTGATCCTTGTTTTATGGTCCAAACAAGATCTCAATACAAGAAGAGTATGGAATCCAACAAAGAAACACCCACTCCAAGTGACCTTAGCCAAACCAATGCAGAAATGAACCCAATAGAATCAAGCAACCGATTAACCCTCTCATCATCACAACATCCCCAAGAAGAAAATCAAGGAGAGGACCTCACTTTTTGAATGTCTCACGAGGAAATGGCATAAATGCTCCAAAATCCAGACAACCATAGAATCATCAACATTATGATGAGACTTAACCCTTCATTGTACATGCTTGAACTAGC
>VDFB02358134.1:72747929-72876339 GCA_007258455.2 Sequoia sempervirens
GATGATGATCTAGAGGAAGGATAGCTTTGTCAAATGATAATTTTGAATATATGTGAGGGAGAGGATAAATACCCTTTACTTATTCAAACAAGATCATTGTTTCACTAAGTATATGGAGAAGGATTCATCTACATACACTAAACTAGACAAGATGATTTTGATAACTTTGACTAAGCATATGCAAAAGGATGCATTTACACATACCTAGCCAAAGGTGCTTTTGATAATGTTCTCAAGGATTTTGTCTCAATGATTTTGATGATGGTTTGGATTTTGCCATAAAGCCTAGTATCAAGGATGATTTCAAGATTTATCAAAAGGTGATGATGAGGTGGATTTTTTTTTTGATGTATGGATGAAAGATTTTGATAATGTTTTTATCCTAAGATGAACCTAAAAGGACACTTTGTTTGACAAGACCTAGGTATTGAAGAGCATGCATATGCTTCCTGAAAACCTTTGTAACCAAGAAATTATTTCATTTGAACAATTCAATTTGGTTCAATCAATAGTTGTACTTTGGGATTTTGAGTCTTATTATGTAGTTCATTTTGCTTAAGCTTTGCTTAGTAGCTTTTATTTTACAAAACACTTTTCTTAATTAGGTTTTCAAAACTGAGATCTAATGTCTTATATTTAGGCCACAAGATGTATTATGTGGAAATTTAATGAACTTAAAGGCAAAGAGGTTTTCCTATTGTTTACTTAAGGAGACAAATTGAGATATAATCCAAATGTTTAGAAACCTCTAAGGACGTGAATCCCAAGGGAAAGCAATAACATATGGATTGAGTCAATTATATTTGTCCTCAAAAGGGTTTGAAATTTGGATGGTGTTAAGTGTTTGTTTTGGGATATTTGCAGTCATTTTGTAACCCAGAATAAGTACAATCCTATGGATGTAGCAAGACAATATTTGTTGGATTCCCATGGACAAGTCCCATTTCGACTTATCTCTAGTAGATAGTTGAATCATATTTACTGACTCCCCTCATGGCACTCCCTTTACCTTGGCAAAGCCCAAAACATCAACACCATAGAGCTCCCATAGCATATTTCCATTTCTACTAGAAGACCGTAAGAGTGTGTGGTGGCTTCAGAATGACCGTTCTTGCACCAACAAATAGATTAAGGATTTTGGAAAATTCTAGTACATGGGTTCTAGTAAGGACTTTCCATTCGTAGGAGTTGACCCAACATGGCAAGAGTCCCCTTTCGGATCCATCTTGTCAGAGTCAACCGTGTGATATTGGCATTTCGTCCAATATCCACATTTATATCCTAGCTGAAAATACTCTCAAGTTCAGAGTGTTACTAGTTGATTTGTTCTCTTGGGTGATTACTTTTTCCCACAAGGTAGGCCATCTAAGATAAACAAAATCAAATGAAGAACAAAATCTGTAACTCGATCAATCTTTGATAGCGACAAAGAGAGAGAATGTACACAAAAATGCCCCCACTCACACTCACACAATAGTTTGTTCAATTTAAACCCCAGATAAGTGTGGGTGATTGCTTTGTCTTAACCCAAAGTCATGGAAAAGACCTTTTGATTCTCAAGATCGCTATAAAGCGCGAGAGAAGCACATACATCCTTTTCCAATGACTTTAGTCTAAGTAAGCCCTCACGAAAAACACAACTACACTTGTTCTTTTTAAACCCTCAAAGCAATATGTGAGTTCATTTTAGAGCACCAAATCACAAGTGAAAAGAAATTTGTTCAATTGTTTAATCCATAAACAAAATCTAGTAAGTTGTAGATCCTAAGATTCTTTTTAAATCCATTTGCAAGAAATAAACAAAAAGAATCTTTTTTAAACCCAATTGAAAGCTAGTGTTCTAAAGAAAGAAAATAATGACAAATTCCTAAGGAAGTGTTAAACAAACATTTAAGTGTTTAAAAATACTTTGATTAGATAAGATATCATCACCATGCTCCTTCTTCCTTTGCTTTTGGTTTCCAACCTACAAAGAAGAAAAATAGTTAAATTCTGGAAAAACACATAAATTGAAAAGCAGAAAATAGAGGAAGGAGCAATCATAAATTAAAGCACATGCTAAAAATTTAATTTTTCCCTTTTACTGTCTTACAGCGTCACAATTCATGAAGGCGTCGCTATTTTTTCCTCCTAGCATCGCTCTTACAGCGCCGCTTTACCAGTCAGCGACACTCTGTGTCAAGACAGAGAGCACAATAGCGTCACTATTTTTGCCCAGCGTCACAGTTTTTGAAAGCGTCGTACTTTGAGAAATTTTCAAAACTTCTGCAGATCACCGAGCCCAGTGGCATAGTTTTAAATTTGAAATTTCTTGGCGGGATGAGTCCAGCGGCGGAGTTTCTGTTCGCGCGGTGCTATATAGCGATGCTGGCAAGCCCGCAGCGCTAAAACAGCGACGCTAACGAGCTCGCGGCACTAAAAAAAGTGACGCTGAGGAGCCCATGTCAGAATTTCCTGTGTGTCAAGAAAACACAAAATTTTTGAGGAAATGTTAGAATTTATGATGTCTAGCCCTCCATGTAGTGCCAAAATGTGAACCCCAAATCTATGTACCTGCAAAACGAAGAGATTAAACACCCTAAGTTAGATATTGCAAGTATAAACAAGGATTCCCCATGGAATCCATTTACAATTCAAACTAGGAATGGAAATATGGAAGAACACAATGAAAAAATGATAAACCAAAGATGAAATCCTAATTTAAATAGCAAACTCTTGATCCCATGGGGGAATTGGTGTCAATTTGATGTGGAAATTTGGCCCTTTCCCAATTCCTATGATTGCAAGCTTCGATATGTAGACTTGATGATGAACTTTGATCCACTTTTGATGATGAATGATGAAGACTCCAAGCCAAATCTGCAAAGAACCTAGCTATGAACTCAATGGTATGAGCTTGATAGATGTTTAGACACCGTAGCTACACTCAAATTGTGGATGATGAGAATAGAGGAAGGCTCTTATTTATAGAAGTTCAAGATGGATGAAAGCCCAAATTTGACCAGTAGGACCAACACCATCCAAGGATGCCATGCCACTTGTCAAGAAGCTATGAATGGATGATGGATGTGCAAGATTTGGGGTTTGTGCTAATAAATACCAATATTTGAAATTCAAATTTGTTGAAATGACATGCAAGAGGGAAGGGAAAATGCAATAAATGCCACTTGGCTCAAGGCAAAGGACATGTAAGAGATCTTAAATGCCTTGTTGGATGTACATATTGACTTGGAATTTTTGAATTAAAATTGAGAGAATATTCCAAAGATGCCATGTGAGGGAAAATGGGGATTTAATAAATGAATTAAATCTATTTCATATGCAACACATTATCTAGAGGATGTAACATAGAGATGAAAATTCAATTAATCAGGTAGATTAATTGGGAGATGAATGATGTGACATATTTGACTCAAATTTAAGGATTTATTTAAATCAAATAAGAGAGGAATATGATGAGAGACTAATTAAATAATGATTTTGATTTATTTAATTAAAAGAGATGGTGTTAGATTAAATCAAATAAGGTTTTAATTTATTTAATTTAATGGATAGACTTTAGAGATTTAATCAAATAAATTGATTATTTAATTAAATAGGGATAATTAGATTAGATGGATTGATCTAATTAACAAGAGAAAGTGACTTAATTAGACAAAATGATTTATTTAATTAAGAGATGAATATTGATGAATTTAATCAGATAGGGGAATTTGATTGAACATTTAGACTGAGGGATGATTTAGGAAGAAACGATGTTAGTAAGTCAGGATCATATGCATGATGTTAATCAGTATATTTTCGATGTCTACAAAGACACTTCTCATTATCCTATCTTAGGGTTTGAATCTTGCCTCTAGAGAAATCTCATTTCATTATTTTAGATAATCTCATAACCTTGTATTTATTGTCTTATAAAAATATAGTAACTTTTTTATTACATCTCTTTCATATGTTAAGGACTTTTTCTTGCTAGTTAGATTATTGCACCCACGAGTTCATTCACTTATCCAACACACTATTAGAGTGTGAACTAGTAATGCCCTTCTTATTTTTTACAGTTTTAGAAATAAAATTTTATAGGGTACCTCTTGGAGTGAAATAGACCTCAAGACTATATCTAGAAGGCTTAAAAGTCCCTAATTTTATTCAAGGAATGATATGGTTTCTTAAAAATTAATTGAGCATTCTATTGGGGTTGTCTAGGTTACCACTGTACTAGTTCATGTAGATCCACATTGCTAGAACTATCATTAATACATAGTCTAGATCTTCATGCAAGTTCTCAAAAAAATTTAGTATCATCACCACCATCAATTCCTTTATATGATTTATTTAAATAAAAAATAGTGTTATAAAAAAGGTTTTTCTTTTGTTTCTTTTTTGAAAATAATTTTTTTTTTACAAGGCATGTCACCTTGTCATGGTAGGATCACCCTATCATGGCCTTCCCATGACAAGGATGAAAATACCTTAGGGACCACCCAATTAAAGGGTGGGGTACCTTAAGCTATCATCTTGCTTTAATAGGAGTGGTAGCACCTTGGAGCTTGCCCCCCACTTTCATGGGATGGTGTTTCTTTAACACCCTTGCCCCTCCCCCCTCCACCCATGCAACACAAAACATTAAATTAATTTATAAAGGGAAAAAATTAGTGTTGTGTGGTCTCACAACATGCCCCATTTTGTCCTTAGCAAAATCTGGACCTGTTTTCCTTTTCTTTGCTTTTTGCTTGCGTTGGTGTGTTTCTATTGGGGGAAATGGTAAAATGAAGGACTTGTTCCAAAATGTCTGACTCCCACTTAAATTGATTTCCTCCTAGGTTTGGGGTGTTTGCAAATTTTTTTCCTTATGGTTTTATTATTCACTTGAATTTCTAAGTTTTCATGTATATTTTGAAAAGCTTGCATTGTGCCGGACTAGTCACTGTACTTGGTAAGTTTAGACTTAGGAGAAGTTTTCTCAAGTGTGTGTGGATCAACAATACTTTAGTTAATCCTGGTTGTGACTTTTCTTTTATTCAAAATTGAAAATAAGAGGTTTTGGAAACTCATTTTTTTAACCATATATTGGTCTTGCTTTTTACCCACACTCAGGTATCCTTTGTGTTGAAATAATGGATGCACAATGTCCCTGAAGCTGCAACCTTCAAGAGGACCTTTTCCAAGAAGAAATTCACCCACACAGAAAGTGTTGCAACTAAGGGAATGCAAATGGAGATTATCTTATTGATATATAGCATATGATTTTAAATGTACATATGCCCTAACTATATAGGCATGGTTGAGATACAAAATACATTAAGATGTTGCCGTGTGTCTTGATCGAACATCATTTGACAACATGAAAACCTTAAATAACTACCTAGGGAATGATGAAGTGATAGAGATAAGTTCTAGATGATTTCTAGAAGGAATCTCATCTCCTACGAACATGGAAAGGGTAATGATCGGGGGATTATTAATGATTTTCTAATAATGTAACCTAGGACTTATTTAATTAAATAAAATACCTAAGTTAAACTTATGCTAGTGTAATTAAATAATTAATTACACCAACACCCCCCCATAAGTGCAACTTAGGGAGGAAATTATTATGTAATGATGATGATGGAGGATGAGTCCCATATACATGATGGCGATTTTAGGTACCCATTTAAAAATAAGAATGAAATGCAACAAATCTCCCACAAATAGAGAAAAAGGGGAAAACCTAATGGGAAGAAGACCCCTCTCCAAAAAGGAGATGAAATGAAGAAAAGCATATAAGTGAGGAAGGATGGAGGACTCCATAATACCCCCCAATTACACAATATGTCACATGGATACAATACAATCAATAGCCCCCCCATAGGAGGGAAATAGAGAGACTATATAGCCCCCCAGAATATGTGGTCACCTACAAGAATGGTAAGTGTCTAAAGACAAAACATGATCCAATGTCGACAAGCAACTTATCTCCCTTTAAAAAGAAACAAAACCCAGTGCAAGTACAGGGATGCTTCCCATTTCAGATAGGAATTGAAGGAAGCTAGGATGAATATGAATGATGATGTCTCTGAAAACTACTCATGTGTCTCCTTTCCTGATGAAGATGAAGATGCCACAATCAAATCAAGTACATGCCCAATCAATGAAGAAGGTGACAAACCACAACAATGCAAAAATTGATGTTGAACAAGATCCAAAGAATGTAATATAGTGATCCCTCCATTGAGGGAATAGATGGAGACTAGATTTCCCCCTTGAATGAAGTGTCCTCAAAACCACTAAAAGAAGTCTGAAGCAACAAAGTTGTCCAAACCACATGTCTCCCACTAGGAAGAAGCAAATCCAATGGTAGATGTTGAAGAAACTCAAATTCCATAACAAAATGAGAGGGAAGAAGTCTCATACATGGAATCTCTGAAGAGAAAACAAGTGCCTCCAAGGTAGTCTCAGGATCCCCAATCAAGGTTGAGATAAGGAAATGTGGAGAGTCAAGAAAACTCTCTAAAGTAGAATATGAATAGAGGAGAGATATCCCCTCAAGAATGTCCTCCAATCCTATAGAAGCATCCAAGTTTGTAAAAGCAGAAGCAAAGTCTTCATCTGATGTCAAGTTTTGAAAACTAAATGTGTCCTCATGAATGATGGAAGCCTCAATCAATGACTCTGGAAAAGGAATCACTAAATGTGAAGGTACACATCAATTGTCTCTAATGGAGAAGAAGCATATGTAGAACTCTTGACATCCTTATATGAAGAATCAAGACATTCCAAATCTACAAGCTCCTGAATAGCAATATCATCATGGGGTACTTGATCTAAGGAATGACATTTTGAAATATGATCATTGAGAAAGATGGAGTATTTGAATCTCCATATAGCTTCCAAATCTTAGTATAGAGGATATGAGGACAATCATAATGATCAATAGATCTCAAAACATCTCAATCAACTTGCATTGCAATGATCTCTAAGACAATGTATCTACTGCAACTCCAAGCAAATTCTTGAATACCTTCACTTGGATGGAGAACTATACCATACAGATGTGACAACAATTTAAGCAATTGGAGATGGTGTATGATCCCATCTCACCTTTCCTTATAGTTTCTCTTGTATGCACAACATAGTCAAAGAAGAAGTATATGCAAACCCCATAATGTACTATCAAATTTCTCCAAGATTACAAAGACAATTACCTTCAATATCAGATAGAAAATTCCAAATAATGATATGCAACTAAAGAGATGCCACCCAAATCAAAAAATTATTCTTCAAATTTTAGTATTTCCAAGTGATTGAACAAATGCACCAAATTGGAAAAAACCAATGCAAGAGTACCTAGAGCTGAAACTGACCAAATTGAATAGATTGATGAAAAAATCTCTAAAATATCTTTCGAATTTCAAATTTTAGGATTTCCAAGTGATTGAAAAAATGCACCAAATTGGAAAAAACCAATGTAAGAGTACCTAAACTAAATAATGGAAATTGGCTAGATTGATGAAAAAATCTAAAATATCTTTTGAATCTTTGTGGAATCTTGAATTTCGACAATCAGTAAAATATGAACTTTTGAGTCTAGAATGGAGGTTAGATTTAGTTGAGGGTATATACGGGATCATCATGGAAAAACGGCACCCATAAGTAGAAAAATTCAAAAAATTAGAGTTGAACAACTTGATGTAAAAATTTGAATAAGTTATCTATATTATTTCAAATTATGTAAAGATAAATTTGTAGAAATTAGATATTATTTTCTAAACTACTAGGTTTATTTAAAATATTAATAATCGACTTGCGGGTGAAATTTGAAATTTCAATGCGGTACTTAGAATTTCAAGGAGAAAATAAGTTAGGTGTTGTCATTACACTAACCACTGATAAAATGATAATGTTTTTTTTATAAGATTTTAGATATAAATGGCGGACTCATCACGATGTAGTCACATATTTTTTTGTAATTTTTTTAAGTAAATAATTGAGTAGCAATTTTTTATTACATTTTTAAAATATAAATACTAGTATATCTAACCACCTTAACTTGGTCAAAACTTCATAAATTCAACACTAAAATTGCTCCTATATTATACAGAAACATAGATGTGACACATATTTCAGATTCAAAATGTGTCTGGTTTAGAAGCTATAGATATTTTCAATCAACCTATCAATTAGGACTTTAGTAAATGTAATTCAAATAGAAATGAATAATAATAATTTGTAAATTCAAGTAAAGCATAATTTATATTGGTGGAAGCTAGATCTCCTTTAAAACCCTTTTTGTTTCAAATCAATTTGGGTAAAAAAAGTCATCATCCACATACCCTACACATACCCATCATATCGCCAATTTTTCGCCCATCATGATCTTGCACATAGCCTTGACTATAGATTTTTCTGATAGCAAAAATTTGCAAAATGAATGTCACCACTGGAAAGTAGGTTGAATCCTCTTTCTGACGATATCTCATTTGTCAAATTTTGACAGGTGTCGTGGTGAGAAGATATGGTGATTTGAAAAACTCTACCCTATGAGGGCCTGGAGGCTAAAGTGGGGAAAAAATAAAGCACCCTCAGACTGGTACCTGGTCATTGATGTGACCACAAGGCTATCGGCAGATTAAAAAAAAATACGCCACTAATTCTAGCGGCGGTGAAGCAACTTGTGGGCGATGAAATGGAGGGTCTTGGGTAGCACTGCTTGGATAAAGCGGAGCATCTGGTTCTACAATATACCCATTAGCAAGGGCTTGGAGCTGGCAATTGGGAGCAGTCGGCAAAAAATAGTCAGCCAAGAAATGATCATCGGTAGGAAGGACGACATATGTGCTATAGATCTAGGTGTGGGCCTGGTGCAATGGGTGCTAATGTGACAGCCCAAGTGGCTATGACAACGCTAACCAAAATATTTTCCTACAAACTTTTTGAAGGAGCTGAATTTTTTATTTTTAATATTGCATAGGAAATTAAAAACCAAAGATTAGATATATATGTGCAGAATATTAGAAAATGAACCCCAAAGTTGATATGCAAAAAAAGCTTGATGTCGATGGAGATAAAAAAATGATGGAGAAAATATTTAACCCTAAATATTAGCTGATGGATATAAATATTTGTGCCAACCAGTGATTTAAATGATAGTCGTTTGATAATTTTTTAAAAAACTTTATAAAAAGCCCAAATTTGTTTTTGCCAAAACAATATGAACTGAGCCCATTTTTTTCTAAAATAGAAAATGGACTGCTACTAAAAAATATTTTCCACAAAGGACAACAGATAGGGGTGATTTTTTACTGCAAATTTGTACAAATCGTACTAGTTGATTTTGCAAACCCTAAAATACCTTTGATGGATCCTAGGTTGATGTATCCAATTTTGATGAATGAACAGGTGATTGTAGGGTTTCAAGGCATTCTAAAGACAATGGCGAGCTCGGATATGACTCAATTTATTCCATAAATTAGCTTGGTCCATGAGTGGAGTCAAGTAGCCTTCAATGGAAACCTTCAAGCCTATAATGAATCTCACTAGCCCAACTTTCTTGATCTTGGGATGAATCTTCAATGGACAAGCTCTAATACCATGTTGAAATAATGGATTCCATATGTCCCTGAAGCTACAGCCTTCAAGAGGACCTTTTCCAAGAAGAAATTCACCCACACAAAAAGTGTTGCAACTAAGGGCATGCAAATGGATATTATCTTATTGATATCTAGAATATGATTACAAATGTACATATGCCCTAATTATATAGGCATGCTTGAGATACAAAATGCATTAAGATGTTGCCATGTGTCTTGATCAAACATCACGTGACAACATGTATACCCTAACTAACTACCTTGGGAATGATGAAGTGATAGAGATAAGTTCTAGATGATTTGTAGAAGGAATCTTATCTCCTACAAACATTGAAAGGGTAATGACCCCATTATTAATGATTTTCTAATAATGCAACCTAGGACTTAATTAATTAAATTTAAAAGACCCAAGTTTAACTTATGCTAGTGTAATTAAATAATTAATTACACCAACACTCCCCCATAAGTGCAACTTAGGGAGGAAAATATTATTCAATTATTATGCAATGATGATGATGGAGGATGGGTCCTGGCCACATGATGGCCATTTTAGGTACCCATTTACAAATGAGAATGAAATGCAAAAAATTTCCCACAAATGGAGAAAAAGGGGAAAACCCTGTGGGAAGAAAACCCCTCTCCAAAAAGGAGATGAAATGCAAAAAAGAAGATAAGTGAGGAAGGATGTAAAAAAGCAGATAATTGAGTTTTTTTTTAACCATATTGGTCTTTCTTTTACCTCGGGTATCTTTACACTGTATTCCCTGTAATCTTGGTAAAGTGAAACTTGGCCACCAGTAGCTCTTTGAGGGCATTGTAATTTAGATGTTTCAAATCCTTGCTACAGATTAGTTTTTTGTATCTAGGCTTGATGCTTCCTCTAATTCCTATTTATCCCTCTGAGGAGACTAATGTAGCATGCAAGTATTCTACATTTCCACCTATGTTGCTTTCCCTTGGTGGATCCTATTATTAGAAAAAATCAAGGTTTTTATGATGCAGAGCCCTAATCACCATAGTTATACCTTCATTCAAAATTAATGAAACATGATAAAAGAATTAATAAAAGATTAAATAGTATGTCTTGAGGATCGTAACTGAAGGTAATTATCGGTGGCCAAATTCGGAAAATCAAAGTTAAACAGCTTGATACCAAAAAATTTGAATAAATTCTCTATATTATTTTAAAAATATAGAGCCATTTGTAGAAAATTAGATATAGTTTCCTAAACTCTATTAAGTTTAAAAATGAAAAATTATTGATGAATTTGAAATTTCAATACCAATAGTATAAATTCGGGGAAAAATAATGATGGGGTGTTTTCCCAGCCACCTAACCATAATAAATGATAAGCCTTTTATAAGATTTTAGATATAAAATGAGACTCATGCCTTGATGTGATGCATATTTTTTGTAATTTGTTACCAGAATAAATAATTAATTATGAATTTTTGTAACTTTTAAAAAATACTATAAAACTAAGTATATACGACTGTAACTTTGCTCAAAACTTTATTAAATTCACAATTTTTTTTTTTAATCCTATAGTATGTGAAGCATAGAATGTGACACATGTTTTGGATTCAAAAAATGTGACACCATTTCAAAGCTATAGATGTTTTTCAATCAACCTATCAATCAGGACTTTATTCATAATTTGAATAGAAAATGAATAATAATTACTTATTAAATTCAAATTAAAGCATAATTTATATTGGTGGAAAGCTGAGCATCTCCTTTAAAAAATCTTTTTGT
The DNA here is from genome assembly GCA_007258455.2 of Sequoia sempervirens. Lineage (NCBI taxonomy): Eukaryota > Viridiplantae > Streptophyta > Pinopsida > Cupressales > Cupressaceae > Sequoia > Sequoia sempervirens. The sequence goes on from VDFB02358134.1 coordinate 72,759,258, forward strand.
TTCATCAATTTTAGGTAAAAAAATAGTTGTCAGCCACATACCCATCATATTGCCACTTTTTGGACCATCATGATCCTGCACATACCCAAAACAACACATGTACTCGGAACCACCTCGAGCATGTATTTTCTTCTACAATACACTACCGAGCAGGCAAAATCATCCATTTTCAAGAAAATTAACGAATTAAAACAATAGTTGTAGCACACATAGAGAAAATTAAGTTTCAAAGTGCAAAGTAACATGTTTATCAAGGTTAGAATTTGTGTTTGTTTGACCATCCTATCGGTGAAACTAGGTAATTTTCTTTTAACTAAACTTTGTTAATCTTTTATGCATGCATAGTTTTGATTAGATAGCATTACCTCTAGTAAATTCGTGAAGAGAAATTCTATTATTCTGAAAGGATTTAACATAATTATAGCCAGTAAGTGGTTGTGGGTAAAGAATTTTTTATGAATTATCAAGAATACATGGTTAGAATTATCCCTAACTCGCACACAGAGCATATATATGCTAATAATGCAGGAAGTTGAAGGAGATATGAGTACTTCACAAAAGAAGAAGCCCAATGAGGAATTCAAATTTCTTGTATCACAAGCCATGCCTACCTATAGGATGATTACAAATACCCATCCAGGAAGTTTTAATGAGTATGAATTTTCTGAAAGGATTCATCAAGAAGATGCCACATAATGCACTAAAAATATGGTCGCTAGTGGAATGCATTTGGAAAGAGGGTTCCCATTGGAAATGGAAGCCCCTAGATTGGTCCTTAAGTGCATTACATGGTATGACATAGATAGGAGGGCTATTATGAAAGAAGGGAGAGTCTATGTAGACATCTCGATAGATGGTATTGTATATACATTTGGGCTCTCCTTGTTCACCCAAATGAATATAATTGAAATGAAGGATGCTACCACAACATATATGAGCTCAAAAGAGAAAAATAAGGTCATCTTAACAACATGGTTCTAGGAAATGATGTCAAGGATGTTGAAGCATATCCCAAGGTCGTTATTCATTCAAGAAATCCAAGATATGATAACCCTATTGAGCAGAATGGATGGATGCAGATATTCCAAAAAATTCAAACACTAGATGTTCAAAATCACTAGGAAAATGAGGGAAAACTTTGTTTGGATTAATTGGGGAAGATTTATTAGTGATAGATTCCACAAATAGATGTAGAAATTTTCAACCACCAAGTGATTCACTATTTCCTTGCGTGTTGTATTTTCTTGTGCTCTAAGGGTAAACATACAAGGTTTGAACAAAGTAGGTACCCTAGGAAGAGAACTAGGAAATAATTTAATTTATCATAATTTTCCCCAAATTATTGCTTACCAGTACTGAGATAACTAACATAGGGTGAATTATGTTTTTTCTATGAATTTGGTAAGAATGATGGAAGGGGATAAAGCAAAGAGACTATCTCTTGAATTATAGGATGTTATACACACCATTAGATGTTCGTTTATAATCTCTTGTCTTGGGGCTTAAGGTTATGTTTCTCATTTATGTTTTAGGGTTTTTGTTGGTAAAACCCTTCCATATTAACCATGAGTTTGAGGCCTTTTGGCAGCCAATATATTTCATTGTTGACCTTCTGAAGTAGGTTCTCGATGCTTTATGTTGTGACTTATATTATCAAGTTCATTCCTTTACCGAACCCCTTGATCCTAGTGGTTTCGATTGATGCCCGTGGTCATATTAAATTTATAGTTTTTTTAAAAACCGGGATCAATGTCTTTTAAAAATACTCTATCTAAGTCTAAGCTTGGGTTTTAAAAATATTTGCCTAAGGTTTTAACCTTAATTGTTATGTCCTCGACCATCGTCTGCCTAGTAGTGGCCCCTTCTTAAAACTAACATTTTGGCATGTGCAAATATTAAATTCTATGATGACCACTCGATCATCGTGACCAAATCACCACCATTCCCTGTGCACCCACTCTATTTCATTTTCCATTATTTTATTCTCATAGGCTAGTGGTTGTAAGCCATGTGTCTTGTACATTGGCGAGCTCAGTCCCTTTGATAAGGATTTCAAGCGGTATTACAATGAAATTAACACTGGTCATTGGATGAGGTGGATTCATCTTGGCTGCTCCCCACCACCCCTTCTGATTTTATTTTACATTAAAGAAATGTCACGAGCTAGCAGGCCGATTGACACCTATTGCTTTTTGGAGGGACTCGTCTGGCTTTGGAGACTACAAGTGCTTTGTGGAGCGAAAATCAACGGTCAATGGCGGGTGATGTGGGTTAATCCTAACCACTCCCCACTATTCTGTGAGGGGCTTACTCACACCTTTTCTTCTCAGTGGGGAAGTAGGTGATGGCTAGTGAGACATTAGTATTGGCTGAATATTAATAAATTTGGCCGAGAGAACATATGGGCTAAAATGGTGCCATTTTTAAATATTTTCTTCTTGCACATGCTTGGCATTTGAGGATTGCTTCTGATTAAGGCCATCAATTCTATTAGGTAATGGTACACACAGGAAGGTGACATTGAAATAAGGTACGGTATGGGTTGATGGTTTGAGATTGAACCATGATTGCTCCCCATTGTCCTATTGGTATAAGCTGCAAGTGGATTAATTCCCATAGGCGAGCAGGTAAACATGACATGACAATATTTCTTTAATGCTAAATAGGTGATTTAGTGTGTAGATAGGGTAGATATAAATCCACATGGTTTTTTCTGATTAGACAAATGCAACGAGCACATGTAGATGATTTCTTCACAATGAATTACCTTGATTTTAATTATTTTTTGACTTATCTCGACAAATGATCAACGATTGAGATTCAAAAATCAAGCAGTCAATTTCCAGGTCCCTCACACAAGCCTTCTTCTAGCATTAATTCTTCATAGGCTCAACTTGATCGATAAAATGGGAGTTGATAGCTTTTGTTTCTTGACAATTGCATTCAAAAGCTAAGAAATTATAAATTTGTGAAAAGGATGGTGTGAAGTTTTTGCAGAGATATTGTGACAAGTTTTTCTTGGGTAAGTAGCGATTTAGATCTATTTTATTACAAATTGTATCTAGATTATTTTGTGAGTTCTAAAATCCCAGGGTGGTGAGGATTTTATATTTTGTAATCTTTTCGTAGAATGATGAGAATTGTGAGGATTTGGGTGTTTTATTCTACAAAATATTTTTGGGGGGAAACTAGTGAAGAGTCTGTCTATAATTAAGTGTCTCCTTGTTCCCATCATGGTTCTCAAGTGAATATGAGTAAACTCAGTATGTCTGCTATCCCAGTTAGAAGGTCTAAGAGACTTCATATTCTTGAACCCTTAGATGACGCTACTGAGAATGAAATTGAGGTACCAGGAGCTCCTAAAACACCAAAGGTGAGGAAGAAATCCCATGGAAAGGCTATGAAGGGTGGTGTCAAGAGTGCCTATAATTTGAGAAACTGGGTTATTTCAAAAGAATTGGTCAAGTTTAGAAATAAAAAACCTACTAATCATGTGAGAGAAGCAAAGAAAAGAAACAAGTATCACAAGGCTTATCTATGAAGGCACAACTCTCCCATACAGGTTTTTGACAACCCTTCAGATGGTGGAGGTGATACTAATGCAGAGTATGGTCATTACTTGCCTACTCTAGTGCCACATGAGGATTTTGATGAAGGAGGAGTAGTAGCTTCTCTAGTTTCAACATGGACGTAGAGTGAACGAGCATACTCTAATGCTGATGAATCAGAGTATAGCGCCCTGAATCCTTTATTTTTTTTATGACACCATTGCCACTACAGTAGAATCGTCCCCTTCAACATGTATATCTTTTTTTTCTTTGGTGTTGACGTCGAAATATTTTTGGTTTTCATGAAGGAGAGGTGTTGGACCCCGTGTATTCGATGGAAAATATACCTTTTTTGGTTAATATGTATTTTTTTTTCCTTGGCTTCCAATGGAGAATCTTCTTTGATTAACATGGATGAGGAGTTTTGTAGCTATTGCAACAAAAAATGATTCTTTTTGGAAGGTTGGCGCGTCTTCTTCAATGAACCGTGTGGAGTTGTCTTCCCCTATTCTACAATGATTAAATGTAACCATCTGGGGAGTCTCTAAAATTAAGATGATATTAGCTATCAAATGTAGATGCAATTGTAATTTTGGCTTGATGCTTGTCACTCCCATATCTCTACAAATGGGATTTTAGGGCCGGTTACAAAAAGAGAGGTTGGGTAATGAGTTATTTTGGGACTTAGTCACATAGGGATTGTAAAGGTTGCTAAATAGTTTAGTGATAAGTCTTAGGTTTGAGTCTGTCAATATGCATATGTAATCTTAATGGTAATGCAGGCAATATAGAATAGTAATAGTGCAAGTTAAACACCATTTTACTCTCCTATGTACTAGTTTTATAGATTATCAATAATATAATCAAGGTTATCTTATTTGTCTCCATCAATTTCAGATGGATGTGTGAATCTATTCTTGTTTATTAATTCAAAAAATTAATGTAAATACTTGAATATGACTATGAATTTATATTAAACTAAGTGCTAGGATGCTAGTAAGAAGTAAATGTTAATACAAAATATTGAAATACTATAATGCAACATTTTAGAGCTTCATACAATGTCATATGTGAAAATTGTTGTCAAATTATGTGGGTATTGGTACTAAATTTGTTCCAAGGGTGAGGAATTGGACTAAGTGAGGTAATTATGTCACATTGTGTTGATTAACTCGGTCACTTCCCATTCACTAAATCAAATTCTATAAAATGGGTTACAAAGCTATTAGTTTTTACCATTCTGATGCTCTAGGAGTGAACTATGATTGAGAAGAAACCAACTTCTTTGATATGTTTTACTAGTTGAGCCTCTATATGAGAATCATTTGTGTATATTATAGTTTATTGATACAAATGGCACAAGAATATTATTATGTGAACATTGCTAGGATTACCCTCCTGGGTTTCAAAAAGCCCAAAGTGAAGAAGTAAGGGCCTCAGAATCCTTACTTGTGTGTTGGCCAATCCTTACCCTTGCTAATTATTGAACTATCACAAATTCATAGGTAAATGGTAAGATTGAGTTTGGTTCCAAAAAAAAACCAACATACCTACCTTATAGTGCAAGGTTTTATAGACTATCCCTTCGTGTTGCTCAAGTATCCAACAAATAAGATATTGCTACTTGAATTTATGAGATAGATACTATTGTCTCATAATATTTTTTTACAAACACATAAGAAAGGATCAATGAAATTCCCTATCACTATTGGGAATTATAAATGTGTTTTCGCTAAAAATGCCAAATTATATGAAGATGAGTTTAAAGATTATGGGCTAGAGTTCTTCATGCTCATGAGGGAGAATTGTGACTCGATTGAGATTATTGCCAAGAACAGAAGCATGAAATATGTCCATGTTCCCCTCATGGAGGACTATTGGTATGATTGTGAAGATGAACACACTATAAGAAAGTGGTCCTATCAAAGGCTATCAATGGCTCACATAAAGGTTCTCAGAACTCGTGATGTTCCTAAACAAATGGATGTTGATAATGGAGATGTAAGCAACCCAACTTACAAGTTAGATAAAGTTTATGATGAACCTATCCCAGACCTTGACTGAAAAAAGGTCTTAACCATTGAAGGAATTTCTGTAAAAAAGTACTGAATTGCACTCAATCTTGGATAAATGGTTACCTCAAATTAATGAAGGAATTTGGGATAACACCCATATACCCTCACAATAGTAAGACGAAACAAAAGCTGGTAAGTGAATTGGGGTATAATTGGGGTACAAAAAAAAAAAAGTTGTTGAAGCCAAGATAGTTGAGAAAGGTAGGGAAGAAGTCCAAAATTCCTTAAGCTATGGAATTTCAATGGAATCATAGCCAACTGATTTGAATAGAGAAATTTTGGCCACTCTAGCTAATATGGTGGGAATACAAAAGGTGGCATTTTCTTCCACAACATTTCCAAGAGCACAAACCCTAACTTCTAATGAAGTAGGTATGAGAGCACAAGTATGTATGTTGGGACAAGGTCAAAATTGAAAAATATAGCTGCTATGTTTACCTCTCTGCCCTTTTTTAACACAATAGTAATGAGACAAAGTTTGGGAGAGACACTTGTAGCTACAAAGGAAGATCTAGAAAAAACTACAAAGAAAGTTGCAGAGGAATTTGAAAAGTGGTCTACTATATCACAATGGTTTAAATAGGAGTCCAAGGGAGATCCAATAATGCAACCCATGGTGGAAGAAGTTCTTGATACAGGGTTACATCTGGAAAATAGGGAAGAAGATGAATTCATAGTAGGATCACTCACCCAAGAGGTGGGAAACCTTGAGGAAATAGATACAAGAGAAGTGGTGTCACCGCAAAAAGAAATAGAGGGAAATACAATTCAAAGCTCTATTTCCATTTTAAATGAAGATGAAGAACATGAATATGCAGTTGATAATCATGTAACTGAGGATTAACCTTTGCAAGGAAGAGCTAAACTGATTACTGAGAAACCCTTAACCTTTGGAAAATCAGGTGAAAGTCAGGATGTAGAAAAAGGTACAAAGTCCTCTCAAACCTTTGGCAAGAAACAAGGAAATGGAGAAAATATTGATACTTGAGGACAACCTAAAGAGATTTCTCTAGAAAATAATACTAAAAGGGAGGAGGTAGGACAAGAAAATATAGGTCTCAAAGAGAAATAGATGGGACTAGATCATCATAATCCAGAATCCTTGTCATCAAGGACAAAGAATGTGGAAATTTTGGACGTTTCCATAGGAAATGGTGAAGAGTTAACAAAGTACATTCCTATAATTTTTGGTAATCATGAATGATTTAACATTGAAGAGGTAGGACAAAATGAAGAAGCATATGAATGACTAGTCAAGTAATTGGCTCCACCATTGGAGGTGGAATTGGTGCCTCTAAATTTGAGAAGTTTAATACATGAACTGAAACCCCTAAGCCTAAACCTAGAGAAAAAACAAGGTATGTTGTTAAAGGAAACTTGGATGGAGGGAAAACTCTCTAGAGAGCTACTCATGTGGTAGAAAAGAGAAAACATAAAGTGATGGATATGGATTACCAGGTGACAACAATCATCTTAGGACTTCATCGTGGGAGCAAGAGTTGGAGGAAATGAGAATGAATTTTGAAACTACTATTGCTCATATGAATAAAGGAAAGCAAAAGATGGAGGAGTTAAAAGAATGGATCACTTGTTTGGAGAATTTATTAGAGAATTAGCCCAACCTAGTCAGTCACTGACTGAATTTCCATTTAACCTAGTATTGATGCCTAAAGAGTGGGTATACACTATTACAACACTTTGGCACAAGCTTAGCATGTTCAAAGAATGGATAGAACATCTAGTGAAGTAGGGTGAGGAATCAATAAAATAGATAATTGGGAGATGTAAAGAAGCATACTATTGGTTTGAAAAATACAAGACTTGAGAGTGAATGTCGAGACCACTAGGAATAGAATGATATAGAAGGGAAGAGGTTGAAGACAATTCTCCAGGTGTATGTTCAAGAGTTGATAAGAGAAAAAGTAACTATGGAACATGAAGTTCTGATTCTTGGAAAATGGAAGGTGTAATTGAGTTAGGAGAGTGACATTTTATTGCAATGTGTAAATGAATTAGAAAAGGTCATTGAAAGAGGTGAGAAGCTAGTAAACAAGGATTTGAGTTTCATTGAGATTATAACTCAACAGAATTGTGATCCTCAGACCTTAAGATAAGATGAGGCAGAAGTGAAGGCTTTCAGGGGATGGATTGAAAATATAAACAAATATCCTATTCAGTCTTTAAGTCGAGAGTGTTGGCCTCCTACAATGATTCAATAACTAAGCCTTTATAGCCATGATTCAAAGATTGGACATCTAACCGAAATAGCTATCTCAATCATCATGAAGATGCATTTAACTTCTCAACCCAGGGATGTAAACATGAAATGGGTGAGCACTGTATGTGCACTAGGGACTCAAAGTAGCCATTTCTACTCTACGACTAGGAAAAACACAATACTAGAAAGTAAACTACTTGAAAAGGAATAAAGCAAGACTGAGCATCAATTAACAACTATGCTAAGATGAAATGCATAACAAGAATAAAGATTTGATTGAACAAACAAGAAACTACTTTTTCTGCTTTAGCTCCAAGAATAGTCAATGCCATATTTTGAACTAAGTACATAATGGAAATAATAGCTCGAGTAATTACTCTAAGGAATGGATTACTCACCAAGTGGCCCCCCCTGGATGAGTATCCACTAATACTAATACAAAGTCAAATGCTCAAACTTGGAATACCATTTCATTCATTGAAAAATGTGTAAACAGAGTAGCCACATGACTGTACTGAAAATGAAGAATGTTCAATACACCATCAATATCATCTAACAAAAACAATCAAGAACTAAGAACCTCCAAGAAGAAGATTCAAATCCTTATTTATACTACTAGCTAAACAGGGTGGTCAACTCCCATTAACTGAGAGGATGCCATTTAGGGAAAGCAAGGAAAACTATGGCATAGCGATTACATCTACAGGGAATCTAGCCAGACATGCATGCCCAAACGTGGAATCAACACTGCAGTAATGCCCACAATTGCTCAATTCCATAAATACAAGGTGGTTACGATTGAATGTCATGGGGAATCCACTGTTGTCTTCCTTTAGTTGACTCCTTTGAGTGGTTCCCCTACATGACCATCTGACAATTTCCTTTCTCAACATAGTGTCCACAAATTATGTCCTACATAGCAATATCAGTACACATAATAATTGCACATATATAATCACCTTAAAGAACATTCATCAACCATATGCAAAATCAATATAGATTATCCACATAATATGCCAATGTCATTAAAACTTTAGGGAGATAGGATTAAACCCAATTTCAATGGTTTGAGGGAAACATTATGCAAATATTAACACTTAATTACTAAAGTTCATGGAATTTCCAACAAATAGACTATAGATTTTACCCAAAATTTGACCAAAAACTAGGCTTATCATCCGCCCCAACCGAACGTCTTGCTAGTCCTCCAATAGTGGAAGGGTTGTTATTTTGTTTAGTCAAAGCTCTAAAGTTTGCAACCGCTAGCTAGCCAACATCTGATTTAGTAGTGTGTGAGTCTGGATCCAAATAAAATCTACCCAACCTATCAAATCTAGCTCATCTCTATCTTTCTGCAACAATGTCATACTGGTAGAACTTGTAGTTTGGTACTGGCCACATGAGAATGGGTGCCTAGAAAGTCAAGGGAAGCCAAAATATCCCCTTTGTTCTACCAATCTAGATATATCTGTCAATTCGCTTCAATGTTGCAGCATAATTTTGAATAGAATGGGGCTCGACTTGTTTCAGCTAATCTATTAAACTATTCCATTGTTGGGCCAGGTATCCTCTTACAAGCTCCTATTTTGTTGTTGCTTTGACCTCATACTCAGTGTAGATAGCTTTAATCCAGGGCATGATCCTATCACCATAGCTTTGTCTAATAAGTATCTTGAGCCATTCTCTGTGAATATCTCTTGTGTGGCTTGACTCAACCTTGATGGCAAAGGGTATGCTAGATTCCATTTTCTTGGAAGCATTATTCTGCTCACCCCAACTAGTCTCATTTTGTACCCAAGACATAAATTCTCTCAGCTGAATATCCCTAACATATAGCAACAGGTTCCAATCATAATCTAAATGGCAACATAATTGTGCAAATAAAATTCACATAACAAAATTTTCATCTCAGGGGAAACAATCTTGTAGGGATTGAAGAATTTGGTAGGAGTTTCAATGGAGGGGTTTAAATCTGAAACAATTTTTGACAACTTGAAAGAAAGATATTTCTCTTTCAAGTGTAGGGCATAGACTCTTGGAGGAGCTCTACATTCTAAAATTTGTGGCACCAGGATCAGAATGTTATCTACTTTCTTCTTCAAAGTAGCAATCTCCCCATTTTTCTCCTCAATAACCTCATCCCTCTTTTGGATTTCCTTTTTCAGTCTCTTCCTCTCCTATTTCCATTCTTCCTCTCTCCTTTCTATTTCTTTCCATAAATTTAAAATTGCTGCATGAATTGTAAAACCAAGAGAGTTATGAATTCCTACTAGTGTTTTCATTGATGGCTGCTCCCCATATGGTACTATCTGCATGAACTCGGGTTGTCCAGTTGTCTTTGGTTGTGGTGGTACTATTTATTTGCCCTCTTCTTGCTGTAGGACCTCTTGTTCCTATTCTTTGTTTTGCTTGGATCTTATTGTGCTTCTTGTTGTGGTTGTAGGAACTCCTACTCTTATTCTTGGTTTTGTTGTACGAATCCTTGTTCGTCCTCAAAATCCTTTGAGATATTAGCAATGTCTTCCAATGTTAATTTTGCTGCCCTCTCAAATATATCCTCTTCTTTTTCTTCAACATGGTCCTACTCCATTGGAGCTTCAGTTTCTCCATCTGATGTCTCACCATGCCTAGGGCTTTCCTATGGAGGCATACAAAAATCTGGCCAAACTGGTTTTGACTTCCTAGGGGTGCTCTTACATTTTTCTTTGGCTACAGGATGAATAGGGTCAGCCTTTCTCTTCCTAGCACTCAACACCTCTTTCTCTATAGGCTTTGTTTGGGCTTTTTATTTTTCTTTTCTTGTTTCAACCTCTTTCCTTTGTGCCCTGTTTCTTATTAGGGTTTATAGGGGGACATCATCGTCAAAATTAGATGAAGATCTTGCTTTTTCTAAATGCTTTGTTTTAGAGGAACTAATGTTTATGGCTTCTTTTGTTGTTGCAGGAGGATTCATACTAGAACTAGCTCCATAAGTTGAAGCACCAGGAGTTGCTTCAACTATGCTTAATCTTTTGCTAACCCTACAGGGTTGGGTAAAACCCTAGGTTGTAGTTCCTCAAGTCTAAATTGATCAACATTTAAAAATTCTTCCCAGGACATCTCAGATACATGACACAAAGATTTTTTAACCAACAATTTTAGCAAGCAATTGTGGGAGACAAAGTTGTCCCTACCTTTTTGTGTTTCGGTTGCCATGATGGAGAGAAGATTGTATAGAACATTGGGCATGTTCTTCCTCCTTTTGTGCCTCACATGGCTCAAGAGCTTGAAATGCACTGAATGGAAGTTTGAAAAATGTCCCTCATAGGTGATATACCTTATAATGTAGACAGTTGGCTACTTCCAAGGTTTAGGTAGAGATGTCCTCTTTGCACCCTGTTTGTCTATGCTAATTGGCAAGTCGCCATGCACTATAAATTCTTCACTAGCCGACTTGGCATCCCTAGAGGTAGGGTAATTCTCACCATCAGCAAGTAACCCTGAAACTTCTACAATTCTCTCCTCAGTTGCCACAACTTCTAACCCTTTTACTGTGGCTTTTCTTTCAGAGAATGTTTGAGAAAATTAGAGTGCAATACCTTTGTCAAATCCATCTAGCTTCATGAAATAATCAAACCATCCACAACATTGAAATTCTGCCAGGAATTGTGCATCTTGTAACAAAATGTCATGAACTGGGGGCTCATTCTGAATTAAGCCATCTCCCATTGTCTGAAATTACTCTCACTCTGCAAAATTTCATTTTTCTACAATTCTTGTTTGAAAGGCAACACCTTTCTGCTAAATTTTCATTGCCAATGTTGACTGAATTTCCTTCTTTGTCTATGTTTTTACCTTTTATTGCTTATAACTCAAGACTACGATAGGGAAATTAAGGAAATAAAAGAAGTGATAAATGAGAGCGATGATGGAAAGAATTAGTGGCTTAGTTAACATCACTTCACACATGCGAGCCAAATTTTCAAAATAGCTTATTTAAATTTAATGCTGTAGCCAAATTATGATTTGACACATGAGCAGTATATTTGCATTTTTATTCCCCCCAACCTAAATTTGGATATGTGTCCACACATGTGAGAAGGGAGTGGTGAATTGACAGGAAGTAATGACATATTATGTAATCACTTATATTATCATGCCATGATTAAATAAATGCACTTAAAAGGTAATTAAGAGATGAGAATTATTGCGTACATACCTGAGCATGTGAAGGATGTGTTGCAAAGATCATGGAGAGAAAGTACCATTTCACCGTTTTTAGAAATAATTGAGCAATTAATGAAAGTGAAGTGAAGTGAAGTGAGGTGGAATGAAATGATGGAAGAGAGAGAAAGGCAATACAGATGGAAAAATGGGTGGATGGGTGAAGAAATGGATCTCCACTAAAGTGGAAATCTTTATTATGGCAAGTACATACCTTAATTTAGCCGAAATGTGGGATGCTAGGTCCACCACTTTCGGATGCAGGAAGCTCATGTGTTGAACACTAGATGAATTGTTGTAGGAACTCTTCCTTGGAGGCTAGCTTACGATATAATCTGAGATGATGACCATTGACAAGTAACTTAAATCTGATAGGGTCAATGGTGTTGAGTTGAACAACTCCATTAGGAAAGACCTCAAAAACTTCATATGGTCCTAGCCACCTTGTCTACAATTTTCCTACATTGTCCTGATACCTTGAGTCATATAACAATGCCTAGTCACCTGGTTGAAATTTCTTCTCCTTGATAAATTTATCATGCCATCTCATCCTCTAATTCTGCACTACTTCAAAGTGGTGCAAGGCTACTCTTCTCATCTCATCCAAAGCATTTAGCTGCATGAATCTCTCTTTTTGAGCCTCAGAGATATCCATCCCTAGGTCTACTATAGTCCTATGAGTGTTGTGCTCAAATTCAATAGGAATCATAGTTGTCTTCCTATACAATAGCTCAAATGGAGTGAAGCCTATAGTGGTTTTCCAAGTGGTCATATAGGCCCACACGGCTTCTAGAAATCTACTCGCACAATCCTTTTTGTGGATGGCTACTGTCTTGGTCAGAATGGATTCAATTTCTCTGTTGGTTACCTCAACTTGACCATTGCCTTGAGGGTGATAAGGGGTAGACTTCCTATTCCTAATGTTGTACTCATTAACCAAGGTGGTAACAAGAGTTGAAGTGAACTGATCTCCTTGGTCAATTACTATCTCTCTTGGGACTCCATACCATGTGAAAATATATTCATAAAGAAATTCTACAACCTTATTGTCTCTTGCATGCTTCATGAATTTAACCTCTACCCACTTAGTGACATAATCAATGCATACTAGTATATAAGACTTACCATTTGATGGAGGGTCAATGGGTCCTACAAAATCCAATCCCCACTTGTCAAAAGGAGTGATCACTACTTGGGGATAAAGTGGCATCTCATAAAATTTGGTTGGTCGGCCCATCCTTTGACACCTATCACATTTCCTTTTATATCTTCCTGCATCCTTGTGGAGTGTAGGCCAATAGTATCCTGTGTTTAGAATCTTCATTGTTGTTCTCTTTACTACAAAATTCCCTCCACAAGGTTCGTCATGGCATGCATGCAGGATTTTGAATATGTCTCATCTTACCTCACACATCTTCTCATAACATGATCTAGTCCAATATAAAACAAGTATCCAACAATCCATGAAAAAGGAAAAGATTTCTCAATGAACACTCTTTTCTCTTTTGGTGATAAATGAGGAGGAACTCTCCCTGTTACAAGATAATTGGCTATGTTAGCATACCAAGGTGTTTGAACATTAATAGAAAATAGATGCTCATTAGGAAAGGAGTCATCTACGGCTTGGTTGTCCTCTAATGTAGTTAACCTTGAAACAAAATCTGCAACAACATTAGTCTTCGCTAGTTTATCCACAATGGTTATGTCAAACTCCTACATCAACAATAACCATCTTGCTAATCTTCCTGAGATCAGTGGTTTATTCATAAGATATCTAATGGCTGCATGATTAGTGTGCATGAAAATCTGATAGCCTATGATGTAATGCCCAAATTTTTTTAGGGCATAAATTACTACTAGCATTTCTTTCTCTGTCACAGTGTAGTTGAGTTCAGCTCCTTGCAAATTTTTGCTGACAAAATAAATGGCATTTTCAATGGCTCCTTCTTTCTATCCTAAGATTTCTCCTATGGAATAATCTGAGGTATTTGTATGAATGTGAAAAGGTATCTCCCAATTAGGGCCTTTCAAAATAGGAGCATGGGTCAAGGCTACCTTTAAATCAAAAAATTCTTTGTCACAGTCTTTTGTCCATTAGAATTCAACATCTTTTGTTAAGAGAGTGTACAATGGTGCTACCATTTTTCTAAAGTGTTTGATGAACCACCTATAATATCTTGCATGTCCCAAGAAACTCCTAACATATTTTTGTTTTGAAGGTGTGGGAAAATCAGTAATTACCTCAATTTTTGCAGGGTCGACTTGGATTCCTTTATGAGAAATGTAGTGGCCAAGAACTACACCTTCCTACATCATCATGAAGCACTTCTCACTATTCAAGGATAGGTTTTGGTCTTCACATCTTTGTAGGACCTTCCTGAGATTCTCCAATGCTTCATTAAAATCAACACCATAGGTAGTAAATTAATCCATATAGATCTCCATGTAGTCAAGGGAGATGTCTAAAAATATGCTAATGACTGCTCTTTGGAAAGTTGTAGGTGCATTGCATAAACCAAAAGGAAGTACCAAATAGGCATATGTTCCCCATGGGAATGTTAAGGTTGTCTTCTCCTAGTCCTTAGGTGCAATTTGAATCTGGTTGTAACCACTAAATCCATCTAGGAAAGAAAAGTACTATTTTCCTACAAGTGATTCCAAAACTTGATCTACAAAGGCAAGGGAAAATGGTCTTTCTAAGTGGAAACATTGAGTTCTCTATAGTCAACACAAACTAGCCATTTTCCTCCTTTCTTTGGAAATATCACCAATCGAGACACCCACTAGCTATCTTAAATAGGATAGATAAATCCGACATCCAATAATTTTTGTAGTTCTACTTTAACAATTTCTCTCAATGCAGGGTTGATTCTTCATTGAGGTTGCCTTACTGGTTGAAAATCATCTCTGATGTAGATCCTATGAGTGTAGAGCTTAGGATCCAAACCTTTCATATCATGATAGTCCCATGCAAACACATGCTAATGAGACTTCAATAAATTGGCCAATTGCAATTATTGTTAATATTCACATATCTTCCTTCATACACTTGTACTTGAGTAGTCAATTCTATCATAGCTACTTCATTAACACATGGTACCTTGAGTTAATATGGAAAAATTGTGTTGAACATTCCTATTGCTACATGAAGTTTATCTACAAACATAGTGGTTGTAAGAAGAGTGCCTGCAGGAAGTTCATCCACAGGTGGAGTGGCTATAAGAAGAGTAGGCAGAATAGGAAAAAGTGTTTTCACGAGATTAGCAAAACCAGATGCATTAGAGGATGATGCTTCGTCAACTTCACAATGGTTCTGAATTATGTTGGACAACACCTCATCTTCATCTTGAAGTTGCAAGAAAGGACTTCTACCTAACATCATGAGCTGCACCACAGAGTTAACTTCCTCGGCTTCTTCACCAACATGTGGCCATACAGGATTCTCCTCATCATGGGTCAGCTGAGCAGGAGGATAAAGAACAAGATTTTTAGTATTCCTGCCATAAAAAATAGTTATATCACCTTACCGCCACTCAATATAAGCATCTTTTGTTGCTAACCATGGCCTTCCAAGAATGATAGGATATCCTCCTAATGTGGCTTTAGGAGAGAGAATCATGAAGTTTGCTGGATACTCCCAATAGTCCAGAATTACCACAAGGTCTTCCACTATTCCATCAGGCTTCATAGTAGAACTATCAACAAGCTGCAGGATAGTAGGAGTAGATCTCATGTTTGCAATGTCTAGTTGCTATAGGATGTCCTTAGTCATCACATTTATTACTGCTCCCAAATCAATCAGGGCATTCTTTACTTAGATCTCATTTATAACAACTACTACTAGAGCAACACCTAGATCATTGTACTTGGGAATAGTCACTTTTCCAAGCATGATGTCAGCGAGCTGTCCCACCACATGGATTGTAGGTGGGTTTTTCTTCTTTCTACCTAGCTTCTTAAGGCATGCTTCCTTGATTTCCTTGCCATATATAGGAACATCTTTAATGGCCTGAAATAGGGGTATCTGGACACATATATGTTTCAACTATTCCAAGATATCGAAAGTTGTATCTTCTTTGTCTTCCTTATGCTTGGAAACTTCCAATCTCTGAGGAAATGGTGGCTCTTGTGCAATCTTCTTGGCTGAAACTGGTTTAGGATTTTTAGGTATAGTTGGATGAATGGGATCATTCAGAGGTTCCTCTTCCTCTTCCATGGGTAGCTCAGTGATGATGGGTGTGGAAGGAGTTGGTAAAGTGGTTCTTGAACATAGATGAATGTCACTCACACTCACAACACATGTAGGAGATTGATTTGGATCAATAAAATATACTGGTTGTTGTTGTGGGTTTTTATTTAGGTTTGGTGTGGGATGAACTAGTAACTCAGTAGGTTTGGGTGCATTGGAGCTTGAATTAGTAGGTGGAGGCATTATAGTAGGCTGCTGGGGTTGAGAAGGTGACTGCACGCAACTGGCTATCTGGTTTGGCAATTGTTGGCCTCTCCATTGAGATGTTTGTTTCCAGTTTCTTGGAGGTGGTTTCCAAGGTCCTTGATATTGTTGCCAACTCCCCTAAGGTTGCTGCCATTGGGGTGAGAAATTCTAATAGTTGGGCCAAGCATTTGGAGGGTTACCTCAAGACTGTGGTGGATATCCACCATAGTTAGTGGATATGGAGGCTGCCATTGGTTACCAGATGAATAAGAATGGAAATATGGCCCAGAAAAAGATAGTGGTTCTAGTGGAAAACCTTGTCCTGGAGCCCATGGCTTCCTTTGTGCAAAAAAGTAGACTTGATCTTCCTTATTATGAATTGGTTTGAACTCAGGTGGAATCTTCTTGCTATCAATGTTAGCTACCATCTTGCATATGTAGTTCCTCTTCTTTTGTTTGCAATGAGGGTAGCATTCTGTCAACATTGCCTCTGCCTCCTCATGTTTCTTTTTGGCCTGAAGTGTATCCAGCTGAGTAGCTAGCTTGTTTATAATATCTTGCTTGAAATTTTCCAACAAATTAGTAATCTCCATCCTTGAAACTCCACTGGTAGATGACTTACCCATAGAATATTGGTAAGCTCTCCCTTTATTTGAAGCTACTTTGGAATAGTTTTGACATATTTTCTTGACATCTTCCAAAGGAACTTGAGTGATATCTCCTCCTACCATTAGGTCCAAAGAATTAGTGAAACTCTCACTGATTCCTCTCAGAAAAAGCAACTTTTGTGATTCTTCATTGAGTGTATGATGTGGAGATTTCTACAAGCAAAACAAAAAACTTGAAATTTAATCTTCCAAGCTCTCATCTTCCTTTTGTTGCATCCTAAAGATATCACCTCCTCTCATATCATTTCCTCTACAAAATTCCTTGTATTTTTTAGGGAAATTTTTCTTCATGTCCTCCCAAGTCTCCATAGTGTCTCTCCCTAGACTCATAAACCATCTTAGTGCAAATTATTTCAAAGTGGTAGGAAATAGCTTAAGCCTATGAGCATCAATGGTATAGTCATAACTTCTACAGAGTATGTCAAACTCAAACAATAAGGTATTAGGGTCTTCTATAACAAGTCCATAGAACTTAGGAAGTGCTGAAGTAGGGATGTTTTTGATGTTGTCAACCTCATTTTGATGAGCAATGGGGAAAGTAAAACCTGATTGGTTAGGTATGCTTCAATTTTCATCACCCATGTCTTCTTGATGGATTCCCAAGGCAAAGGGGTTATCAATCTGGTTTTGATCTTTAGTGGAGACTTCAAAACTAGTTAGATTAGGATATGCTTCAACAAAGGGAAATGGTTCTTCTTCTTCTCTATTTCTGGGAAAATTTGGAAGCTCAACTAGTTGAAATGGACCAGGATCATTAGGAAGAAATCTCCCATAAGCATCTCTTCTTCTTCTATGCATCCAGTGCCAACTCACACAAAGAATAAGGAAAAGAATAGTGGATCATTACTTGTCTAAGCAAGGGGGGTATTCTAAGAACAACTCAAAAGAAGTGCTATAGTAGAAAAACTCTCAATGACTCCAAATAACTTCCTAGCTTGACACCATCCTCGACAATGGTGCCAAAAATGTTGGCCTCCTACAATGTTTCAATAACTAAGCCTTTACAACCATGATTCATAGATTAGAAATCTAACCTGAATAGATATCTCAATCATCATGAAGGTGCATTAACTTGTCAACCCAGGGATGTAAACTTGAAATGGGTCAGCACTGTATGTGCACTAGGGACTCAAAGTAGCCATCTCTACTATATGACTAGGAAAAACACAATACTAGAAAGTAAACTAGTTGGAAAGGAATAAAGAAAGAGTGGGCATCAATTAACAACTATGCTAAGCTGAAATGCATAACAAGAATAAAGATCTAAGTGAAAAAACAAGAAACTATTGTATTTGCTTTGGCTACAGGAACAGTCACAAAATAGAATTCTAGTTGTTGCAGGAATAGTCGATGCTAGATTTTGAACTAAGTACATAATAGAAATAATAACTAAACTAATTACTCTAAAGAATGGATTACTCAGCAAGTTGGCCCCCTTGGATGAGTATCCACTAAGACTAATACAAACTCAAATGCTCAAACTTAGAATATCATTTCATTCATTGAAAAATGTGTAAACAGAGTAGCCACATGACTGTACTGAAAAATGAAGAATGTTTAATACACCATCAATATCATTTAACAACAAAAATCAAGAACCTCCAAGAAGAAGATTCAAATTATTATTTATACTACCAACTAAACAGGGTGGTCAACTCCCACTAATTGAGAGGACACCATTTAGGGAAAGAAAGTAAAAGAGTGGCAGAGCAGTTATGTCTATAGGGAATCCAATCAGACATGCATGCCCAAACATGGATTCAACGCTGCAGTAATGCCCACAATTTCTCAATGCCATAAATACAAGGTAGTTACAATTGAATGTCATGTGGAATCCACTATCATCATCCTTTAGTTGACTCCATTGAATGGTTCCCCTACATGACCATCTGACGGTTTCCTTTCTCAACTTAGGATCCACAAATTGTGTCCTGCATAGCAATGTTAGTATGCATAATAATTGCACATCGATAATCACCTTAAAGAACATTCATCAACCATGTGCACAATCAATATAGATTATCCACATAATATGCCAATGTCATTAAAACTTCATGGAGATAGGGTTTAACCCAATGTAAATGGTTTGAGGGAAACATTATGCAAATATTAACACTTAATTACTAAAGTCCATGACATTGTGAGCAAATAGACTATAGATTCTACCCAAAATTTGACCAAAAACTAGGCTTACCAGAGAGGTCATTGATGAGGTCATAAAGTTAAAAAAATGCATGAACAAGTATGCAATAGAAAAGGTGTGGAGGAATGAAGCCATCAATAAAATAATTGAAGAATATTCAAGGAATAAGTAGAGTTGGAAGATGATTCAGAGTGTTCCAAGGGAACTTATAAATCCAGTGTTGATTTCTTTCTAGGAATATTAGCAGAAGAAAGGAGGAGATGAGTCTCCAGACTAGGAGTCCGATGAAGAAATAATTATGGTAGGGTAGTGGAAGCTTTGGGGTCTTGTGCACTGGTAGAGTCTTATGGAGTGAATTTTTGCATGGTCATTCTCGAACCTAACAAAGACAACTAATCTTGAGGATTTTGAAGAGAAAGTGTTAATATTTTTTCCTTTTGTGTGAAAGTACCCACGAACTAGAGATTGGAGTTTGAAAGCTTGCTGTTGAAGAAAGTCAAAGTATCTTTGACTTAATCTAGAAAGTTCATGTTTTAACTGTCATATGCCACATGTTATCATTTGATTTGTTTCTTTTATTTTTTTTCATGTGTTTTGTTAGAACTCTTTGGTCACCTTGTTCTATAAATGGGCCAAGAGTTTCTTTTTTATTAATTTTAGAATTGTGGATTCTAGAGAACTACAAATTTTGCAAGTTTTATTATTTTTCCTATTTTCTATTCCATTACCGACTAAAAACTGGTATGTTCTATTTGAAGTTAACTAATATCAAAGCCAATTTAAAGCTATTTCCTTATATAATATCATATGTTGTTGATTGTTTGTTCCTATTAAAAAGGACTATGTAATTCACTAGATTTGGGTGCATATTGACACTATATGATGGTAAATAATCCATATTTCTTTAAACCCTTGCATCATTCAATGCCTAGCTATGAGACAATCTAGTCAAGTATAAAGTGGTTTTCTTTGATTTAGTTTGTCTCTTAGGGAATACGTGGACAATACCTAGGAGAAATATTTAAATTTTAGAATCATTTAATGCTTTATTTTAGATTAGTTGTTTTATATTTTCAAAAAATGTTTCAAAATTGATAAATGCATGGAATATTATTGTAAATCTTTTGTTTCCATGAAGTTAAAGTTACTAATGCTAAATTTTCTCTAATATATGTAAGTAATTCTAAATTCATGAGATATTGTTTGCAAATCTTCAATTTCATGAAGTTCTTAACTGACATATGAATGATCAAGCTTATATAATGATCTTTTAGACACTAGTTAACCTAGAAAAACATAGATCCGTCATGATTAACAACAATTTACACAATGAACCTTGAGTGAACCTAGTGCTTTTATTTTATAAATGGATGAGATGCCCCAACATTGAAGTATTTCAAGTTTTCTTGTAGTGAAAAAAATCAAATTGCCTCATCCAAGTCTATCCTTGTTGGGCACTAAAGAATCCAATTATCTATATTATCTACATCATCTGAAACAATGAGCACTTGAACAGATCTGAAACGAGAGGCAAGAATACCCTTCACTTCTTCTATATTGTCAACTGATAGACCTTGAAGATCAAGATTCTCAAGGAGTTTTTTTTTTGTTTCTTATGTAATACAATTTTGGAATCAACATCTCTAACATATAATAGAAAACTAAACCTTTAAATATTAGTATATTTATTATTACATAATTTCTTAGTAAGAGTTTTTTTTTCCATAACCACCCATGCCCCATATTCCCATGATTTTCATAGTGCAATGGCTTTATGTAGACCAAAGTGTTGTTCTTTCAAAGTATATGAAAACTTTATCTAGACCAAGTGGATATTTGGAAACCAATAATGGCACATATTTTATCTTTCAAAACTTGATTAACAATATTCTTGACCACCTTCCCATGGTCACTAAACATATCATCAAAATGAAATAGGGAAAACATCATTTACCATGACATGTATACAAAAAAAATTATGAAAAAAGTAAAAGGACTGATTGCAAAAGATGATTGATATGGAAAGAATAAGAGCTAAAGACAAATTATTCACTACTCACTCATTTTTATTAACAATCTCATCGACATTGTAAGAAACTTTTTTTTATCTCATTTTTCCACTCCTGGATCTTTTTTGAGGTGTATATACCCTTTTTTTGTGTTTGGAGAAGGAATCAACATAGAATCCTTGTTCATGTTGAATCTCACTAGGATAAACATGGTAGAAAATAGGAATAATTTAGATATTGGTTCTAAGCATATAAAGAGTTGAGCCCGAGGGAGGGAGGGAGAGGTCGAGATGGGTAGGTGATATAAATATAAGTAGAGAGGGAAGAAGAAAGGGGGAGACATTAAAAGAGAGATAAGAGTGGGAGAATGAGAGGGAAGACTAGAGAAAGATTGAGATAAAATGAAATAGAGAGGGAAGGAGGGAGTAAGAGAGAGACAAGGTAAAAGTGAAGGAGCAAGGTAGAGGTAGAGAGGGATAGGGTGATAGAGGTAAAGAGGGAGATAGGTGGGATAGAGAGAAGTAGAGAAGGAAGGAGAGAGCTAGAGAGATAGAGACACAGACACAGACAGAAAAATAGATAGAGAGATAGAGAAAGAGATAGAGAGAGAGATACAAAGATATAAGTGATAGAGAGAAGTAGAGAAAGATAGGGAGAGGTGGGATAGAAAGAAGTGGAGAGGGAGGGAAGGATGGTGGGAGAGAGAGATGGAGAGAGAAGTAGGATAGAAATAATTAGAGAGTAGAGAGGATATGATAGATCTTGGGAGGGACAGACATAGAGAACAGAAAGTATAAACATGAAAGATAAATAATAAGAAAGTAAATCTCCATATATATAAATGTTAGTTATACTTTCATGTAAATTTTTTTATTGGAAGAGAAAGGGAAAGAGAAAGAGATATAAATTTCAAAAGAAAAAATTAATGAAAGCACATTATAACATGCTCACATTATGGCTTGGTAATGATTGAGCCCAACCTTTGTCACTACCAACCCATAACACAAGTATGTTTGATAATAACATGCTCACATTTTCTCTTTTATGGGACCAAAAGTGGGATGACCACTTTTTGGTCCCCCATCTTGGTGTGAATGCCTTTAATATTGCATTTTCCAAGTTCCTTCCTAGGATAGACTAATCATCTTGGTTAATGGATCCCTAAGTTTTTTTGATCTTTCTTGTCCTCGCACCTAGAGTAAGGGATAAATAATATTTTAGTAGAGATGAGGGACCCGCCTACTTGCGAAGTTTACCCACCATTCAAAGAGGGTTGTTATGTTTTTGAATAGTCCTTTATTGTCATTGTTCCCCTTGGGAATTGCCACTACACATGAGAAGTCTTGTAATTCATAGAAATAATCTCCCCTTTCTCTTTATCTTCCACCTAATTAGTTGGGGGGGGGGGTGTTGACATCCCTAAATCAAAGAATTTTTTCTATTTAACCATCTTTTGTTCATCCAAAGTCTGAATATCGATAATCCTATCTTCATTCCCAATAATAGGAGAGGGGACTTTAAGGGTCACAATCTATTTTGTATTTAGGTTGTCATACCAAATGTTGGTTCTTAAAATATTGAAACATATCCTCTTTAAAGGGGTAACCCTCTAAAAATTCTCTTATTCTACAAGTTTCTTGATTTTTTGTTCTTAGTACCTAGGGTATTTTCATTGGGTGATTAAATGAACCAATTTCAAGTAGTTTTGATTGAATAATATAATTTTTTCATACAATATTGGTTGTGTCCATTTTCCAAATTTTGAAATAAGAATGATGGAATTTGGAAGGGTTTTGTGAATTTCAATACTAACATAAAAGAAGAAACAACCTTATTTCATCTATGGTGACATTATTTGTAGAGATGAAGTGCCCAAAATAATTTCTAATATAGGTGAAGACTTCTTCATCCAAAAAATCTAGTGGGAGGTATGGTAACTGAACCCAAATAGAGGAAATTTTATTTAGATATGTTATATTGTTAAAACCTACCTTCCATTTACAAAAAGAAATATTATGCGTCCCATAGACCCATGGTCCACTAGCAATTACTAAAAGAAGATCTTCCTTTGAGGTAAATTTAAAAAGGAAAATAACACTAGCCATCACACTCTTTTAGCCACCATTTAGCCATAGTCTAATTCCTAAAAAAATTAGTGTTAGGATGGAAGGAGAAAAATTTCCCTACCAAGGTTTTTTCCATGGAAAAGAAAATTTGTTCCACAATTAAATCAGGGACCTTAATGGAAATTCCTTCATCAAACTCCAAAATCTCATTTTATCTTCGATCCTTTCCTAAGAGATCAGTCTTCCAAGATTTTATATTTGAATTCAAATCCTAAATCATGGCTTCATAGGAGGTGCCTAAGATGGAGTCAAAAAAATCCCATACTAGGAGAGTAGGAGGAGGTGCATAAGGCCCCCTTATATTTTCTAGCACTATCCTTGATCATAAATCAAATGAAAGATTGAGTAGGATAGAGCAAAGTGTATTGATTCTATCAATCTTCTTTAGCCAATGGTTTTATAAAGTTATAATTTATGTAATTTTATATTTTATTTTATTTTAATAAAAGGGGGTAAAAAATTTATTGAAAATCAAAAGAACACTTTATAGCAATAATCAAGGGCCCTAGCCCCAGGAACCATCATAATCAATTCAAAAAAAAATCATCAACTATCAGCATGTAGCCTCCTATCCTCTTCAAGGAACCGATCCAAATCCCGACGTAACTTAGGGGAAACCTGCATCCAGTCCTCAATCTTCCAGCCACCATCATGATTAGAATCCTATTTGGCCAAGCAGTCAGTAACCTAATTCCACTCCCTCGGGATATGAACAAAGGAGACCGTCACCATCCTAGAGCTAACTTGAAGAATCTGTTGAACCAGCGAAGCCAACTACCAATTAATACTAGACACTTGCCACTCATTCAAAAGAGAAATCAAGACCTGTGAATTAGATTCACAAATAACCTTTTTCCAACACAAAGCAAAGGCATGCTCCACATCATAAAGAATCGCCAAACCCTCCATGAGATTAACAGTCTTCACCCCCTCATGAATAGAGAAAAGAAATATCACCGAACCTACTGAGTCCCTACCAACTCCACCAATCCCAACAGGACCATGATTACCTCTAGAAGATCCATCTGTATTGATCTTCAAAATTCCATTTGGAGGAGGTAACCACCTACCCGCCCATTGGAATCTCTTCTTCCCATGCCAGCAACTCTTGGAACCAATAGAAGAAGAATGTATCTCTCACAGTCCCATTCTGTCCACCAACTTAGCATCTTCTTTCCCCAAGGGAAAAACCACATTACTTTTAGCCACCACCGACTCCTAAATCATTCATAACATATGCATCCGCACTTGTTGACCCACCATTTTCATACCATGGAATATCCTGCAATTCCACTCTAGCCAGATCTGCCAAAGAAGAAAGGTAGGTCACACATACCAAACATCCTACAAAAAGGGAGCCACAGAGGGGGGTCTACCCATACTATCCCAAAATTCCACCAAAGAGGAAGCATGAACACAAGGTTGCTTCCAAACCTCCCACCACATATGCCAAAGCTACATAACAATGGGACACTGGAAGAACAAGTGTGAAGCATCCTCCTCCCTGTTCCCACACAAAACACAAAAACAAGGCCCCTAGAATCCACTTTAATGAATGTTATCCCAGGTCAAGCACCCATTCCATGCCAGAGTCCAAACAAAGCAATTGCATTTTGGCCAAGAGAGATTATTCCATACCCTCTTCCACCAATGCACCTCCACCCCAGCCACTTTCTGAGCCAATAACACCTGATAACCAGAAGCAACAAAGTAAATCCCCTTAGGGTTATGGGTCTAGGCAAGAATATCCTCTTCCAAAAGAAAGCAACAACATCTACTACAAATAATTGTATGAAGTTCAGCACTTCCTTCCTCCATTCCCACAATCAACCACTCTACATGATCCTTCCAACCGACCACCTCCAACTGTCTAAAAGAAGAGAAAGACTTGAAGTCACTCACCCTAGACCAACCAACCACAAGAAATCTATGGCATAAAGGCTTCAAGTTAGGGAACTGAGAGATGAGAGGAGGGAAGCTATCCCAAGAATCTGACCAAAAAAGAGCTTCAGAACCCCAACTGCAAATCCAAAATAAACCTTCCTTGATGAGCTTCGCACCCTTTTGAAGAGTATTCCAAATCATCGACCCTTTCCACTCAAGAGGGTACCTAGGGAGATCGTGTCGTGGAATTCACAGAAAATAATTATGAGATACAATCCTAGCCCATAGTTGATCCTGCTCCACACACCATCTCTAGAACAACTTAGCAGCTACAACCACACTGGACAAAGTAGACTGTCAAAGACCAAGACCACCATATTTATTTGGGCTACACACAAATTCCCACCTAACCAGGCTCCATTTGGAAGCTGACAAACATCCATCCCATAAAAATTCCTTTCTAAAGCATCCAAATCTTTAAGAAACCCTGTCAGAGCCACTAGAAGCATGCATCTGTAGGTAGGAAGAGCCTGGACAATAGATTTAAGAAGTTGAACCCGCCTAGAAAAAGACAACCATCTATGGGTCCAATGATTAACTTTCACTCAGAACTTATCAATAATATTCTACCAAGAACCTTTGGGAAGATGACCAACATAAATTGGAATACCTAGATAAGTAAAATGAAGAGCCCCTATCTGAAACCTCAAAAGATTAGCAATTCTTCTCTAGATGGGGACTAGCGTATTGAAGAGGAAGATGGAGGATTTATCCTCATTAATCAATTTCCTTGATGCCACAAGGTAAACATCCAACAATTGCCTCAAATTAGTAACTTCCCTAATCATATCCATCACCATCAAAGCAGTATCATCAACAAACTATAAATGAGACTGCGGAGGCAAATCTCCACCCCAATGCCATCCTTGAATGATGCCTAACCCAACATTTCTTTTCAACAAACGTCCAAGACCTTCAACAAAGAGAAAGAAAAGATATGGAGATAGAGGATTCCCTTGGCGTAAACCCCTAGAAGCCCCAAAAAGTTTAGAATGATCTTCATTTATCAGCACCAAGAAGGAAACTGATGTCACACAACTCATCACCCACTAGATCCACTCCTCAAAAAACCCAAAAGCAACAAGTATCTTTCACAGGAAAGACCACCTAACCCTGTTATAAGTCTTAGCCATATCCAACTTAATGAACATTTCTTTCTCCTTGGAGCTGGCCATGGAGTGAATGGTCTTTGTAGCAATAACAACCCCGTCAATAATTTGTCAACCTGCTACAAATCCACTCTGTTCCTCTAAAATCAGCATTTTAAGCCACTTCTTCAACCTTTTTGCCAATAACTTCAAAATAATTTTATAAGCCACATTGCAAAGGGAGATAGGCCAAAACCGAGTTAACCTATCTGGCCCTTCACACTTGGGAATGAGGGAAAGGAAGATGAAATTTAGAGCCCTCGACATCTACTTATTCCTCTAAGACTCCTGGACAACTGCCAGAAGATCCACCTTTATGATATTCCAAAATTCTTGAAAAAACTCAATTGGGAAACCATTAGGGCCAGGAGCCTTTCCTTTCTTCATCTAAAACACAATCTCCTCCAGCTCCTCTAAAGAGATCTCCCTCATTAGATACTCATTTGCCTCCCTAGAAACCAATCGAGGAATACAAGAAAGAACATGTGCTTCCTCGACAGAGCCCCCTTGTGAATCCTCCCTGAATAGAGTAGCAAAATACTACGATGCCTCAATAGAGATTTCCTAAAACAAGGAAAGACGTTCGCCCCTATCATTCCCATTCAAGCTGGGCCTTTTGTTTCCAATAGATCTCTTCCCACAATTCCCATTCCTCAACCACTTTCAAATCCCTAGCCTCCTCCCTTAGAAGATCCTTAGAAACCCCATTTTCACAAATCAACTGCATAATACTATTCAAATCATCTTGAGCAACACCCTTATCATGAAAGATATTACGAAAACAACGATGATTCCACCTTTTGAGTTGATACTTGAAAAATTGGAGAAGCTTGGAAAAAATGTACATTGTCGTACCAAAAGCAGGTCTACCAATTCTCCACCAAACAGCCATATGGTCAAAAAGAGTAGAATCCCTTAACCACATAAGATGGAACTTGAAGGAAGGAGAAAGAGGCATCTGAGTAGAATTAATACTAAGCTTGATAGGCCAATGGTCAGAACCCCTCCAATCCATAATTTCAGAAGAAGTATACCACAAGTCTCCAATCCAAAAGCAGGAGAGCAAGAATCAATCAAGTCTCTTAGCAACACAGTTCTCTCCATTCCTCCTATTATTCCAAGTAAAATGACCACTACTAGGCTGAACATCAAACAAACTTAAATATCAGATTCTATCCCTGAGAAGTAGCACCGAAGGCTCTAGCCTAGCAAGCCCACCCCTTTTCTCTGACAACTCCATGATAGCATTGAAGTCACCAGCCAAGATCCAACGATGTAAAGGAGCCAAGATACAAACAAAAAAAATATGGGACCAGGTGGATAGAAGTTGTTTTCCCTGAAACTCAATAGGAGCATACACATTAGAAAGGAGGATACGCTCTCCAGTCTCAAAACAAGAGGAAACCAAGGAAATAGAAGATCTAGAAGTCATCCACCAAAGAGGGAAAATCTTCTGAGGATTTCATAAGCAAGCCACCCCCCTAGAAGCACCAAGAGCCCCAATACACTGACACTCACCAAATTTCCACAACTTAGGAACCATACTCAACATATTCTCTACAAATAATTTAGTCTCCTGTAGAAAAGAAATATTTGGAGAATGACTTCTAACCAATTCACGAACATTTTTTTGTCGAGGGCTGCTATTCAAGCACCTTACATTCCATGATAGGGAAATCATTTCTGGGGGCAAGAGAAATGTGAATCCAGGGTCTTGACTACCCCTGACTCAACCAAAGTTTCCCCAATTGATTTAATATTTTCCATATCCTTTTTCCTACCCAGCTTGGGATTTTTCTCACTAACCCCTTTCTTTGGTTCCTTTTGCTGAATACCCATATGAGAAGATGACAGAGAGCTCTTTCCAACTTCCACACCATATTTTTGGGGAAAAGGAGATATACCCCCCCTTCTTCATAAATCCAATACCAGAATCTTGCTCAGTCTGGACAATCAAATGATGATTCGAAACCATCTGCCCAACACCAACATCCTGCACAACCTACATAACCTCCAAAGTTTTCCCTTCCTATCCTGTACCCAAAACTCCCTGGTCCAAATTCATCAATCCTGGATTCACCTCCTACTAGCTGAGATCATCCAACACCCCAAACCTATTAAAAGTGTCTTCATCGTATCTCTCCCTCAAGGTTCACTTCTGCCCTCAGTTCCTATTGCAAGCCTTGACAGGGACAAATCCATCATCACCAATATCATCACCCTGAATAGGCTCGTTCCCCTTATCGACCCTAGGGATATTGTGAGAAGGATGAGAAGGTTGGGATGCCACATTGTTAACCCTAGGGTACCTACGCTATAGGTGTCCATATTCATGGAAAATTAGGCACTGAAAGCGTAGGGTTTCATAGTCTAGTTGTTGCACCCATGTATAAGGTCCTACACTCACTTCCACATATTCTAGAAATGGTTTTCTTAAATCAATTTCCACACAGATATGGGAAAAATTCATTATCTTTTTAAACTACATCCATTGTGAAGACCCAACAGGTTTACCGAGCATCAAAGCCACCAAATGCAACACATCATCCTACCAACATTCAACCGGAAACCAACGCAGTCTAACCCAAACCAAAACCCGACTCAGAAGCTCCTCAGTCGGATTAAAGCCTGCATGCCACGGGTTAATGAATAATACCACCTGGTTATAGAAATATGACCCCCCTTCAAAGACCCTATTCCGATCCGCCATGCAATCAAAGGAAACCATAAAATAATTGTTCGCCAAGAGCCTAATCTCCATCTCGCCCACTAGCAGCCAAGTCCTCTGAGCCCAAGATTCCAAAAATTGCAAGGAGAAACACAATCCCATGAACTTGCAGTAAAAGGAATGCTTCGAATAATATTCAATATCATCCACCAACATCTCCATCAGAATCACTAGTTTCGGCCTCTCTTTGCATCTTTCCAGACACCCATTAATTTTCATAATCTGAGGCCCCCCAAATGGCCCCACATCATTCATCTCTTGATCCAAAGAGAATAAATTATTATCAATCATTTTCTCATTTAGCACCGAAGGCATCAAGCCAATTGTAGAACAAAAGTCCAACATGGGGCTAGCCCTAGATGATATCCCGCATGACATTGTTTCGCAAATACCCAAGTCAGGCATGTAGCCCCCAAGTCGAATGAATAAAGAAAATCTTCAGCACAAGGATACGTTGGGAATCCCTGAATGCCACCCTCAGTAGCAACACATGAATTCTTCATGACGAGGGTTCCAACGACCCCCCAAGACCAAACACAGATGAGGCAAGGCTTCGATGAAGGGAAGAGTGATATACACACCCACCCTACGCAACCTACAAGAGATTATTCAGCATAAAGAGGAGCGTCCAACACCCACCACAGGAACAGATGCCCACAGCCCACGAGAATCCACCAGTCCGCGACCACACACCAGCACCATGCTAGTCAAACTAGGGGAAAAATTGCAGAAAAAACGAAGCCCACAATAGAAGAAAATATGAAAAAAAACTACAAAGTTTCCCCCTCCCTAAACGCATCCAAAACCCCCTAATTTTATATTTTTAATAATAGCATAAATTTAAATTAATTACACAATTTATTAGTTATCAATAGCTTAATTAATACTTTAATAATTTTGATCTTTTAGTTAAAATATTTTATTAATTTATAGATTTTTTATTCTTTTAATTTAAATTTTATCTATTAATATTTTTCAAATTTTATTTTATTAATTATGTTATTGTTACAAATTTTATGATTGTTTAAATATTATAAATTTAACTAATCAAATAAAAATAATCTAAAAATATTAACGACTAAAAGAACCTATTGGCCCAACCATTTCCTATTTGAAGGCAACCTTGTATCTAATCTAACCATGTTTGTTCAAATATGGTTTAATAAAAAATAGTTTAATTAAGTTGATTTCAATCAAAACTACCTTCAAACAAATCTAGATTTTTCTTATGTACAATTCTTTTCCTCACTTTTCATTTTAATCTAGAAGTTAGATTCACTTATATACTTTCATTGATACATATATATACATACACATTTTTATATATGTATATGTATGTGTGAGATGAGGATTGCTAGTTTAGGTCGATTATGCTTGATTCATGATGAATCAAAGCACAATTTTCCCAATAAACCTGCATCCACCAAACAAGATCATTCAAATTGAAAAGTTAAACTAAGCATTTTAATTGAAACTAAAAGTTACAAACTACAAGAATAGTTAAATTCCTACTCTAACCAATTTGAAACTTATCCCATTTTGGAATTAGTGTCGTGTTGATGTGAAACGATGACCCTTTCCCAATCCCGTGATTAGTGAGCATGTTTCAATCAATTATATGGAAGAGAATCGATCAAACCATTGTAATTGATGTATGAAAACCTAGTTTATGCTAAAAATGAACATGATGCAAGCTAAGTTACCATGATTTTATGCTAAAAATAATTATGCTATTGCTAAGCTAATTTAAGCTAATTCTAAGATGAAAGATGGAAACCCTAATTCATATACAAACTAAGATGGATGCATGGAAGCCATTAATGGATGCTCTAAGCTATTATTCAACTAAAATTAAATAAAACAAGCTAAAAGTGAGTAAAAGATGAGTATGGATGCAGGTAAGTTCAACAACATAAGTTTGCAATTGAAAGATGGATCCATTTGTCTCCAAATACTGACCTATTTATAGGAAATCAAATGAAGAATGAAGGGTTAATATTGAAAAGATTAATCGACGGTCAAGGATGAAGGAGATGAGAGGCATGGATCTTGGATTCTTATCAATGGATGAGAATGCATGATGGGATTTTAATCAATGGTTCACACTTTTCTGAAACAAACACACTTTTGACCTACACACATAGGTCAAAGGTGACTTGTGCAAAAGGTTAAAAGTTAAAACTTGCTTAAGAAGCCAAGTGAAAATATCCCTTTTCCAAATGATGGAGGAATAAAAATATTCTTATGGAATATTCTCGTGGGTGAGGATAAAAGGAATTTTGTAAATTAGCATAAAGTTTTAATTGTGCAAAAAGGGGATAAGGAATATTCCATGGGAATATTCCCTTTGCTTAGAGGAAAGGTTAATTGTTAATTAAACAAGATTTAATCACACAATTAGGGGATTAGAAGAATTAAAGGGATTTTGATTAAATTAAATGTTTTAAGGAAAGGGGGAAAGAGATATATTGACATTTAATTAAATAACTTAGGGTTATTTTTATAATTAAATAAGAGGACTTAGGGAATTAAATTAAAAGTTTTGATTTATTTAATTTAATAGGATGAAATATTAGTGTGAAGGGGGAGTAAATTAACCTAATTTGATGAACTAGGTTAATGGACAAAAAAGATGCAATTAATTAATTAGCTTAGGCTAATTCAATTAATTAAGCAAAAAGACGATGGGTTTGAAGAGGAAATTATGTTAGTAAATTTTTTGTGAGTGTATGATTACATTTAGGACATTTTTTCAGTGTCTACATTTTTCCCCTCTTTGAAGTGAGGTACATGCTACTTTGGTTCAAAGAATAACGCTTTTTGGATCAAAACTGCTGCTTAAATCAAAAAAATCATTTTTAAAATTTTTCTAGATGCCCCACCTGAAGGATAAAACTAATTCCCTACCCCCTCGAGAAATTAGGGAAAAATTTTGAATTTTGGGTTGATTTCTCGATAAAGGTTAAAAGCTGCCCTAAGGGTCTAGAAAGGCTCTGAGATGCAAGAATTGTGCCAAAAATGTAAAAAATGATGCAAAATAAGGTCCAATTTGGAAAAATTAGTGAAAATGATGATAAACCCTATCTTCAAGGTTAAATTAGGGCAAAAAACCCTAATTTTCTAGCTTAAATAAACCAAGAAGGGTCACTTTCAATTCATTTGTGCATTCACACTTAAGAGATTCTTGCTAGTTTGAGCTTTGACCCTCCAACAAAATGGCATGCCAAGAGCTTCCCAGGCACATCTTTGACCGAGTTCAAGAGTTCCAACGGCTTCTAGGCGCAGGACCAGCGGTATGTAACTCCAAACTTGATTTGAAATTTGACTTATCAATGCATTTATTACACTTTAAAATTTAAACTTTGGTGGCATTGCTATATAGAGATGGCCAAATTTAAATCAGCGACATTGAAATGAATTATAGCGATGCATATGTATATGGCAACACTAGTCATGATTTAAAATTAGAGTTTCTAATTTTAAAATGTGACACATGCTTGTTTAGTGACACTTCAGCCACTTTAGAAATTAGGGATAGGGTTTGCCAAAGGTTAAATCTTGATGCCAGTGTATTTGGTGACCCATGTTTTGATTTGTGATTTAAAATGCTTTTGGGTGTCGCAATTTGAAATTTGAATATAGCGTCACTTTTGTGATTTATGAGATGTAAATTCCAACTTGAGTCAAATTTTCTCAATTTCTTGATGTCGTGTGCTTCGTGGATGCAGGAGATTATTTCATTGCTAATGTCGTGAGAGCATAGGCCCATTGTGTTGGAGTGACTTGGAAAATTTTCAGAGTTGTGCCAGGAGCATCTGGGAGAGATCAACCTCTAGTATGTAGCATATGCACCCATGATCCAGACACATCTTTCCATGATGACTGTGTTAGAAAACAATGATCTACTAAAAGGTGACTGAATCAGCAGATGTTAAAACTTTTGGTTCTTAAAACCTTTTTGTAGATTCAACCTTAAACTCAAATGCGCAGATTGAAATACTAACATATATAATAACCACAAGCACAATAGAGATCAACAAATAACATAGTATGTATGTGGAAAACCCAAGATGAGAAAAACCATGGTGAGAAATGTTGCTAGCATCTATTGTCCTAATCTAGCCTCACAATCATCAAAGATCAGTTACAATGTTAAAGGCCTACAACCCAAGGAAGCAACAACTCCTAATTTAGAAGCTACAACTTCAAGGATGGTAATACACATTATTCTAAGGTACAACTCAGTGTAAAAAAGAGGCTACAACCTCTTACAAATATTTTCAATCAACTATGCATAGCATGGTTCTTCTCAACCTATGATGCATCGATTCAACACATTATACTTCTCTCTTTCTTCATCGTCACACTACTGTAATCAAATTCTTGTATTTTTATGATTCTTCTTCTTTGTTATAGTCCTATCTCTCTTGTTCATTCAAGCACTCACTGACTCTACTTTCTAACTCATTCCTTCACATATTTTGTATGAGTCAAACCCTCTGTTAGGGTTTTTCACTTGTAACATACATCGGAAAGTGTGAGATCATTGAGATTCCCGCATACCATTCTATCCATTAATGATGGTATCCAATTAGATTTTCCATATCTCACATTGGGCTGCACACCAATCAACCTCATTATCAAGATTTTACCAAATTTAGCTCTCATTTTGTCCCCAAAATTCAATATGCATTTAATTTCTTCTTATGTTCATTTGACCAAATTTGATCTTGATCGATCATGTCACCATCTTAGCATTGTCTTCATTAAATGTTCACATGTCGGTCGCCAACTTGAAACCCATGTTCTCACGGACTAGACTGTTTGTAAGCCTCCAAGAGTGAACACTATCCATCGATCATATTACAAACCAATCAAAAGGTAGGAACACGATCAAGAGACATCCACAAGCTCATTACAATCACCAAGAATCTCAACTCAAGCTCTAACGACATTATCTATAGGATTTACCAAATAAGAATACTTTAAACAACGCTATCATAAATAAGAGATCACTTCTAGACCACCAAATCAAGAACCATTTGAGTTGAGGGAACATAACAATATTACAAACCTAATTCCAAAACCATAGACCCAAAACCTTAAACACAGAGGAATGTAGAACAAAATACATTCTCCTAGTCATCACCAAATGTCTAGAAAAATTAGTTTTCACTCTGGTGAACATAACTCACTCAAATATTCATACCAAAGGCTCAAAATTGGAACATACTATCTTCAAAAATTCCTCTAAATGATTTCTAATCTGCAGACAAAGATATTCAATATACAAGAAATGTGGAGCAAGCTACTAGACCATTCTTATCGGAGGCTCCCTAAATTCTTCATACCAGAGCACCAAACCATCCATACTCTTGAAGGGACAAATATTAAAAAATTATAAACCTTCTTTCATATCCACAAGACCTGAAACAAACCAGTGGAGGACTACAAATTAGATACATTTCTCCCAGTCCACAATTAACCAACTCTGTCAGACTAGTTCACAAACTGGTGACCACAACTTTTACTCTTCTTCAAACCAAAAGTTATAATCCAATATATATCACACAATGATGTCCTTAAACAACACTGCAAATCCACACTAGCATAGGATCACCATAGAAGAAATGTGGAGCACATACTGGAGCACAGTTGACACCAATAACAACATAGATATGTTGACATCAATGACAATATTGGTTAGACACATATTTGCAACAATCTCCCCCTTTGTCATTTATGGAAACACATGATGTGAAATACCATCAAAGACAACATCCATTCCAATCCAACACTCTCTTTTACTTTTTTATGATTAGACAACCTACACAAATTTTTTTGCACTCTATTGTCCTTGCAATATTATCTCTTTCACATGACTTGCTCTTAATAGATATTTCTTGCACTCTCTCTCCCCCTGAGTTTTTCACATGATGTCTCTCCCCCTTTGAAATCAATGAGAAGAGTCACATATTTTTCTGATCAGACTGAAAGTGCACTTGTTGCTCTTGATCTGGAACCCATGTTAGGAATATCTAGCTACTCCCCCTGAGGGGTATCCTTTGGGAACCACTGAACTAATGCAATCCCATACATCTCACCAATTGGATTTCCACACAAAATCATAGCAAATCCCCCTAGGATAGACACCACTTCTTGAATCTGGTGTGTGAAAATAGGTAATCTTTGGCCAGCTCTATTTCTTTGAATTCAAAACCAAATTCTCTAAATTTTGGATGTATGGTAGATGGATATGTCTAGATGCTAATTCCAGCTTCGTAGCCTCTATCATGCAAATGCAGTAAAATGTGGTATTCTTCAATGTCACTCTCTCTGGTAATTTTCAACAAAATGTTCACATTCCCAACTGAATGGAATCTTCTGGATGATCTGCATAACTTTGATTCTACATGACCTGATAACATAGTCCTTAACTGGGGTCAAATGAATGATCAATGAGACTCCCCTTGGATACATGCCCTATCACTTAGAGATAAGTGATATGAAGTTGAAGAAACCACTCCCAGCTTCTCCCTCAAGTATTCGAATTGTTCGGTGGGAAGAGGCTTGGTAAATATATCAGCCACTTGTTCCTTGGTTGGAACAAACTCCATGTTGACTTCCTTATCTGTAAAATTTTCTCTAATGAATTGATACTTGATTGAGATATGCTTGGTTCTGGAGTGCATTACTAGATTCTTTGAGATATTGATGGCACTTGAATTATCACAAAGAATGGAAATAGGCTCATTGTATTCTACTTTGAGGTCTTTTAATGTACGCTTCATCCATAAGCCCCGAGTACAACATGCAGCTCCAACAACATATTGTGCTTCTATAGTAGAAAGGGTGAAAAATTATTGCTTCTTAATCATCCAAGAGACTAGCCTGTTACCCAAAAAGAAAGCTCCTCCACTTGTACTCTTTTTGTCATCCACACTGCCTGCCCAATCTGCATTTGTGTATGCTATAAAATTGATTTTTTTTCTTTTGGGATACCATAAGCCATAGTCAATAGTACTTTTGATGTATCTAAATATTCCTGCATTGACATGTGATTCTTTAGGTTCTTCTTGAAACCTAGCTACCATACAAACCACTTGTATTATATCAGGCCTAGATGTAGTTAAATATAGTAGACTTCCAATCATAGATCTGTATGTAGTCTGATTAGTATCTAGTGACTCATTAGATTTGCTCAATTTGTAGCCTATGAGCATGGGTGTACTAACCGGTTTAGAGTCCTCCATGCCAAACTTCTTAAGCATTTCTTTTGCGTACTTGGTTTGAGATATAAATATACCTTTATCAACTTGTGTAATTTTCAAACCAAGAAAGAAACTTAGTTCTCCAATCATGGACACTTCAAAATCATCTTCCATGGTTGTAGCAAATATTTTACACATTATACCACTGCTACCGCCAAATATAATGTCATCCACATATACTACAACAATGATCATATGCGTACCTTCAAATTTGAGATACAAATTGCTATCAACACAACCCTTCTTGAATCCTTTTTGTTGTAGATATTGATCCAACCTTGAGTACCAAGCCCTTGGAGATTGCTTTAAACCATATAGTGCCTTTTTTAATCTACAAACATAATCATTATTATTTGATAGCTGAAAACTTTCTGAATGCTCAATAAATACCTCCTCTTCTAGGTTTCCATTCAAGAAGGAAGATTTGACATCCATTTGATATACCTTGAAGCCTTTGTAGACTGAGAATGCAAGAAACATTCTTATTGCCTCTAACCTTGCAATAGGGGCAAATGTTTCCTCAAGATCAATCCGTTCTACTTGTGCATAGCCTTTGCACACCAATATTGCTTTGTTTCTCACCACCATTCCATCTTCATTTAGTTTGTTTCTAAACACCCACTTAGTTCCAATTACATTCTTGTTTAAGGGCCTAGGAACTAGTTCCCATGTTTTTCTCTTTTCAATCTGATTTAACTCCTCTTCCATGGCTTCTATCCAGTTCTCATCTTTGTTGGCTTCAACAAATATTTTTGATTCAATCTGAGATAAGAGGGAAAAGTTTACTTGTTCTTTGTTCTTTGCAAGCCTTCTTCTTGTCTGTACACCATCATTCTTTTCACCAATAATATGATCTGATGGATGATCTTTTTTAACATATTTTGCAGGAGCCCAACTAACTACTTGCTCATTCTCTTCTTATTCTTGTTCTTCTTCTTCAACCCATGAACCTATGTCATTCTCATCTGACTCACTTTCTAGATTTTTTTTGCTAGGCTAACCCTGATTTGCACTTTCATCAACCCTGACATGTACACTCTCTACAATTTTATGCAATCTCTTATAGTAGCATTTATAAGCTTTTATTTGAGATGAATACCCCAAAAATATCCCTTCATCACATCTTGACTCAAAACTTCCTAAATCTTCAATATCTCTTTTGATATAGCTTTTAATTCCAAATACTTTGAAGTGCTTGATTGAGGTAGGCCTACCAAACCACAATTCATATGGAGTTCTACCACTATTAAATCTGATGAGAGCCTTGTTTTGAATAAATAGAACATTTTTTACTATTTCTAAGTTCCAAAATGTATCTATTAGGTTTTCCTCATTCAACATGGCTCTAGCCATCTCCTTCACAATCACGTTTCTTCACTCTACCACAGCAATTTGTTGTGGTATTCGTGGGGCTGAATGTTGGCGTCTGATTCGATGGTCTTCACAGTATTCCATGAATTATCTTGACATGAATTCTCCACCTATGTCTGATTTGAGGCATTTGATTCTTTTACCGGTCTCATTTTTTACCAACTTCTTGTAACCTCTAAATGCTTCAAAGGTCTCATCCTTATCCCTCAAGAATGTGACATATGCCATTCTAGTATAGTCATCAATCAATAGCATAAAATATCTTTCTCCTTGAAATTCCTTTGTTATCATTAGTCTCCATAGATCGGTATGAACTAACTCTAGAGGCTTTGTAGTTGAATAGTCCTTGGTGGGAAATTTAATCTTTGTTTGCTTTCCTTGCTGACATCCTTGAAAAATGATATTGTCAGGCTTTGCAATCTTAGGCATAATTTTAACCAATCCTTTTGAGCTTATCTTCACCATGTTGTCAAAATCTACATGTCCTAGTCTTCTATGCCGCAACCAACTTTCTTCTGCTTAACTAATTAGACATGTTTGGCTTTCCAAATCACATAGATTATAGAGATTAGTATCATTCCTAACCTCTTGAGCGATTGTTCTACCATTCATCGTTATCTTCCAGCCTTCAGAATCAAATACAACATTGTATCCATTATCACACATATGATTAACACAAAGAAGATTATGTTTTAGGCCTTCCACATAGAGCACACCTTTATTTTTGTTCTTCCCATCTAAGCTCAGAATTCCTTTACCACAAATATTGACAGCGGTGTTATCACCTAGGCTTACTGAACCTCCCTTTCTCGTTTCAAGTTTGATGAATCTCTTTTTATCTTTGGTCATGTGCTTGGAGCAACCACTATCAATTACCCACAAGTCTTGTTCTTTTGCATGCAAGCAAGT
Source organism: Sequoia sempervirens (assembly GCA_007258455.2). Lineage (NCBI taxonomy): Eukaryota > Viridiplantae > Streptophyta > Pinopsida > Cupressales > Cupressaceae > Sequoia > Sequoia sempervirens. Next base: position 72,798,054 of record VDFB02358134.1, read on the forward strand.
TTGAGCAATCATTGACTTAGTAGGAATATGCATTTTCTCCTTCCATACCTTCTTATGTTTATTTTCAACCTTTTCTTCCTCTTCCTTAATGACCTCAGTTTTCTTTTCATATTTAGAAGATACAATTTTCTTCTTCTCAGATAGAGTATTTTGTCTTCTATAGTTTTCTCTACAATTTCTAGCTATGTGACCAAAATTATTTCAATTGAAACATACTACATCCATATCAATTAAAGGAGAAAATGAATTTTTACTCATGAAATTTACAATTCTCCTTGGATTAACTTTGCATTCTCTAGCCCTATGACCAAAATTGTTACAAGTATAGCAATACCCATTAAAATATGATGATTACCTGGTCATGGTGTATCCTTCGGCTGGATTAGGATATCTTTTTTGTCTAGGTCTCCATGGATAATATACTTTTCTGAAACCATCATTGTCAGTTTTCTTAGGATTCTGCTTCTTCTTTTGTTGATCTCAATTTGTCCATTTAACCTTCTTGTATTCACTTCTTTCTTTCTCTTTAACAAATTTCTCAACTGAATTTAACTTGTTTTCATCTCTAGAAGCATCTTCTTTGTTAGAATTTTCAACCTTGGAAACCAATTTTTATTTTTCTCTAAATCTTTCATAAAGCTTTGCAGAAGCATCAACAAATTAACCTTTTCCCTTTTCAAGTCCCAAACTAGATTTTTCTTTACTAGATGGCTTTTGTGTACTTAGCAATTCATCTCTAGGATGTTAGTACCACCTTACAACTTCAGACTTTTACTAACCTACTCATTATCCTTCTCCAACTCTTTTCTTAGGCAGACTATTTCTACCTCAAGTTTTGAGCATCTCTCCATGTTTGTTTCCAACTTATACTTCATAACATGTTCAACTCTTTTGAGTTATTCTATATGAACTTTTAGACCAACTATCACCTTATTAGATTCCTCAAGTTCTTGAGTTGCTCTATCAGTCTCTTTTTGAGCATTCCTTTTCAATTTCTTGTTTTTCTTCTTGAGATCATTATATTTATCTCAAGTAACTCATCAAGGTCTTCAAGAGAACTAATTAATTCTTCTTCAAGATCAACAACTGCTTCATCTTCCTCCTCCTGTATGTCCTCAACCGGTGTGTCTTTTTGGTCCTTAGTCTCCCTAGCCATAAATAGAAACTCTTTTATGTTTTCTCTAACAACAAGGGAACGGTCTTGATCCTCTTCTAAACTATCACTAGCATAAAAAACTCCACTTTCCTCATTGATATGAAAAATATTCTTCTTTCCAAAATTCTTCCTTTTTGGATAAGCCATTTTCTTCATTTTGCTACCTTCTTCTTGCTTGGAACTATCCTCTTAACCATATGGACACTTTGAAGCAAAATTCCCTATTCTCCCACAGTTGAAACACTTAAATGGGAGCTTACCTTTGTACTTACTAGACCCTCTCCTTAGTCTTCTTATGAAGTTAGCTTCTTCCTCAATAGTTTCATCATGATCAGATGCAATGACAACAACTTTGTCATTCTTGTCAACTTCATCTTTCTCTTTCTTGACAATCTTAAATGTATTTTCTCTCCTAGATGATTCAACACTTGGCATTCTCATCTCATATGCAATAATTTTTCCATGCACCTCATCAAGAGTAAGTTTATCAATTTCTATTCCTTCTTCGATAGCATAAATCTTGGCATCATATTTAGTTGTCATAGACCTAAGAACTTTTAGCACATCTTCTTTTAGATCTACACCATATCCTTTAATGGAGTTTACCACATCATCAACTCTCTGAAGATAGTCTACAATATTCTCTTCTTTTCTCATTTTCAAGCCTTCAAATTTTCTCTTAGCACTTGTAACTTTGCTAACTTCACTTTGGTGTCACCTTCATAGATCTTCTTTAGTTTTTCCCAAGCATCATAAGCAATTTTATAATGCATAACTTTGCTATGCATAGAATCAGAAAAAATGTTCATAATAATAAACCAAGTTTTCTTATTGTCCTCATGAATCTTGTTTGTTGTAGGATCAGTAGGAATGGAAGCATGAATGGTATATTGGGTCTCAACATATGCCTAGACTTTAGTTCCAAGAAAAACTAAGTATCCTTCCATTAATGAGCTCCATTTAGCATAGTTTGTTCCATCAAACCTAGATGGCTTGTTTGAACCTTCCTAAAACACCATTGTGTTCACCTATCCAAGATCTTCCCAAGCTAGTTAAGCTACTCCTAGGGAACCTAGGGCTCTGATACCAATTGTTAGAACACAATGATCTACTAAGAGGGGGGTGAATTAGTAGATGTTAAAACTTTTAGTTCTTACAACCTTTTTGTAGATTTGACCTTAAACTCAAATGTGTAGATTGAAATAGTCACATATATAATAACCAAAATCACAAGAGAGATAAACACATAACATAGTATGTACATGGAAAACCCAAGATGGGAAAAACCACAGTGAAAAATGCTGCTAGGATCTAATGTCCTAATCTAGCCTCACAAGCATCAAAGTTCAGTTACAATGTTTAGGGTTGCAACCCAAGGAAGCAACAACTCCCTATTTAGAAGCTACAACTTCAAGGATGCTACTATACCCTATTATGAGCTACAAATTAGAGTAAAATGGAGGCTACAACCTCATACAAATATTTTCAATCAACTATGCATAGCATGGTTCTGCTCAACCTATGATGCATCAATTCAACACATTATACAGTTTCACTCACTATTCACCCTCACACTACTGCAATCAGATTCTTGTATTTTTATGATTATTCTTCTTTGTTATAGTTCTCTCTCTGTTGTTCATTCATGCACTCATTGACTCTTCTTTCTAACTTATGCCTTCACATATTTCATACAAGCCAAACCCTCTATTAGGGTTTTTCACTTGCAACCTACATCAAATGGTGTCAGATCATCAAGCTTCCCACATACTATTATATACATTAATGATGGTATCCAATCAGATTTTCCATATCTCACATCGGGTTGCACACCAATCAATGTCATTATCAATATCTTACCAAATTTAGCTCTTGTTTTGTCCCCAAAATTTGATATGCATTTAATTTCTTCTTCTGTTCATTCGATCAAATTTGATCTCGATCAATCATGTCACCCTTTTAGTGTCGTATTAATTAAATTTTTACATGTTAGTTACTTAGGTGACTTGATTTAGTTCACATGTCGATCATCAACTTGAAACCCTTGTTCACATGGACATAAACATTCAAGTGTGAAAACTAGCCATCGATTATCTTGCGGACCAATCAAAAGGTAGGAACACAATCAGGAGACATCCACAAGCTCATTACAATCACCAAGAATATCAACTCAAGCTCTGACAACATTATCTATAGGATTTACCTAACAAGAACACTTTAAACAATGTTGTCATAAAGAAGATATCACTTCCAGACCACCAAATCAAGAACCATTTGAGTTGAGGGCACATAACAATATTACAAACCTAATTCCAGAACCACAAACCAAAAACCTTAAATGTGGAGGAATACGGAAAATAATACATTATCCTAGTCATCACCAAATGTCCAAAAAAAGAATTTTTCACTGTGGTGAACATAACTCACTCAAATATTCATACCAGAGGCTCAAACTTGGAACATACTATCTTCAGAAATGCCTCTAAATGACTTCCAATCCATAGAAAATGATATTAAATATGCAAGAAATGTAAAGAAAGCTACTGGACCATTCTTATCAGAGGCTCACTCAATTCTTCATACTAGAGCACCAAACCATGCATACTCTTGAAGGGACATAGATAACACCATTATAAACCTTCTTCTGGATCCAAAAGATTTGAAGCAAACCAACGAAGGACTGCAGAGCAGATACATTTCTCCCAATCCATAGATAACCAACTCTATCATACCAGTTCACAAACCAGTGACCACAACTTTCACTCTTCATCAAACTAGAAGCTATAATCTAGGATATATCACCTAATGATGTCCTTAAACAACATTGTAAATATGCACAAGCATAGGATCAACACAGATAAGTGTGGAGCACATATTGGAGCACAGTTGACACTAATAACAACACAGATATGTTGACATCAATGACAACACTGGTTAGACATATATTTACAATAGACCACTTTGTGCGAGAGATGGCATAGTGAGAATTCATCATTCCACCTTCCGACAGAGGTGACAATGACCTTGGAGGATTTCTAGTGGATCTTTCACTTTCCAATTCATGGTGACCATGTGATATATGATGTTGATGCTAGATTTGATGCCTACGTTGAGGTTATGGAAATGGAGAAAATTGTTTTTTCTACATAATAGATTGATCTGAAGTCATACAAAGGTCATGTGCTGACCTTTTGATTGATCATTGCAACCATTACTTTTGGTTTGGTTTCCTTAGATAGACACAACAAATGATTCAATCTAGGATGGGGCTTGGTGTGGAATCACATGCTATATAAGAGGACACTCTTTGTGTGGGGACCCATTATGCTAGCCTCCCTATATCACAATTTGCATGATTTTGTGTATTGTGATGGGAGATCCATTGGTGCATGGGTGACTGTACTACACATTTGGGCGTGGGAGTATATTGTCATGCTCTGACCTATTGTTCAGATGGAAAACATTGAGCCAGATGGTACTATCATTTGGAGGTACAGAGGTGCCATCACCCTGAGGCACATTAGATAGATTGGGCTCCCATATTGTTTATGGGTGATTGATGATATGATAGTTTTTCATTGGCGCCCATGGCTTCAGATGCCACCATGGTTTGATGATATTCAATAGTTGCATTTTTCCAAGCAGATCCAATATATGTAGGGTCACAAGTACACCATTATTGAGAGATATTTTCCACAAAGGGTGGCTTGACAGTTCAAATAGATTCACAACAAACAAGATGATGGTTATAGAGCCATTTTTATGAAGTCAACCAAAGAGGTTCCCACATGGGGACTAACTATTCCAACTCCTGAGGTAGTTGAGAGCTTTAGATAGTTGGTGGCTCAGCCCTAGGCCTATGATCAAGGACAGGTGGAAGCACAAAATACACCTGCATATGATGCTTGGTTCACTCCTCCTTGATGTCTGACAGATCTAGTGGCTGCTCCTCCTCGAGGGAGACCCAAAGGCAGGGGGTGAGAAGTAGAGGATAGGGTGGCCAAGATGGCTAGGATGGTCAAATTCTGGAGGCTTTTCTAGTTGTACAACAACCTCCAATGGTATATCAGGGACCACAATAGAAGGTGGCACAACCACCACCACCACCAGATGCTAGATATGCTCAGATTCAACAGTTGTAGTAGTTGGTGAAAATTTTGACTGGTGAGCGAGATCAAGCCCACCAGTAGATTTTGGATATTACTGCTGAGCAAGACTAGGAACGACAACAAGTGGTTTCCCTCACAACTGAGAGAGATTAGGCTTTATAGCAGGTACATGTCATGACTAGAGAGAGAGACCAGGAGGTTTCCTGATGCCAACAGTTTGAGGCTATGATGGTGGCTAGTCATGGTTGGACAATTTCGGCGAGGTTATACCAAGAGGCAGTTACAAAGGCTACATATTATAGAAAACATTATCATCATGATGTACCAGTGGCACTGAGACAACCTGATTTTTCAAAGTGTAGTTATACACAACCATGAGCAGAGGATTAGCTTGAGAGGCAGGCCAAAGAGGGTAACAGGCATCAAAGCTATCTTTTTGATGAAGAAACTTTTTTTATTTTGTTTCTCAATTCTTTATTAGAGATATCCATTCATGGACTCCTTTTTGATAGCCTTGTGGATATTGTAATAATGATTATTATACATACACTGGTTGAGATTTTGTACCATGACATTCAGTTTTTGATATATATATATATATATATATATATATATATATATGATATAGATATGGATGATTTATGCTGTGATGTGTTCACCTTATTTCGTGTATGGATGGATATGATATGAGATGCTTATATTATGTATGGATGCACTTTTACCTATGTCTATATGATATGCAATGATCATGATATGGATGAATGCAATGTTATGTTCTTTTTCATTATCTTTTCACGATATGTTATGGATGGATGATTATGATATGTAGATGTTATGGATGCAAATGATGTGGATGCATTTCTTTTTGTATATTTTCTATGCAAATCTATGATGACGATGTATGCATATGGATGTATGGATGCAAATGCTTATGATATGCAATGATTTAAGATGCTTAGAGTAAAAAATCTATATTATTCATCACAACTCTCGAATGATTATGCAAAATGTATGATGTGATATATGTAATGATTACATTGATGGATGTCATGAGATGCATGTATGTTGATGGTTTATGGATGTAGGATGGATGCATTGATGATGATTTAGTTGACTATCATGATACCAAGTTAGCATGGAAAGAAGATAGAATAATAAAGAATGAATGACTGTTGATTTTGATGATTGCTTCGAAAAATTCTACAAGTCCATGATCCATCGAGACTTTATTAGAGATGTTGACAAGACAATGCAAAATGAGGATGAAATGAAAAATGATCAGATGCTCACACTTTGACTTTGGTATTTTTTGTCATTCCTTATTGTTTGATATAACACATAGACACGGTGCATCAAGGTATTGATAACCAGGATGATGTTGTATCTAGTGTAATCGACTTTGACTCAACAAATAGATAGGATAGTTCTTGTTCACACCTTGACATATAGAAACCTCATTGGAACACAGTTTAGAATCTCAAAATATATTAGACCAAAACATACACAATAGTCAACAACTATTTTGTGGATCATGTCATGAAAGATGAGTGGCATGGCTCTTTGATAGGTTGCTCTTGCATTCTTTAACTCGAATGGAATTACATTTCAGCAATATTAGGTTCCTCGTGGACAAGGGAATGTATTTTTATGTTGATCTTCCTTGGCGATTATGATTTGATTATAGCTTGAAAAGCCATCCATGAGTGATAGCATTTTATGCCCAACTATTAATTCCACAATGAGATCAATGTTAGGAAGAGGGAAATCATCCTTTGGGAATGCTTTGTTTAAGTCTCTAAAGTTAGTGCATATTCTAATGCCCCCAGTGGGTTTTGAGACTGGTACCAAGTTTGAAACCCACTCAGGATAATCTATCGGTTAGATAAATCCAACATCAAGAACCTTTTGTAACTCTAGTTTCACTAAGAGTGCTATCTGAGGATGAATTTTCCTTAATTTCTTCTTAACTGGTTTGGCTTTAGGATAGACTGCTAGGTGATGCACAACCACTTCAAGATCAAGACCTGGCATATCTGTGTATGACCATGCAAATTTGGCTCTTCGCTCTTTGAGGAATGCTGCTAGGTTATTTTGTTCTTCGTCTAGCAAGGATTCAATTTATAAAAGGTAATTTTAGGTGATTATTTTGTTCCCACATTGACTAGAGTGGCCTTTTCTACTGGCATTTCTGAATTTTCTAGATGCATTGCACTAAAGGGGAGATTGAATCCCTCATATTTGGGCACCTCAGGGAGGTTTTCGCCATCGAATGCATCCTTTGTTTTTACTATTTTAGGATTATAGAGTGCCACTAGGTGGTTTTCACTCAAGGATCTACATGCTAGTTTCATTTCATTAATTTTGTGACTGAAGGATTCAATCATCTCCTCATAGTATGATCCTATGTTGAGCTCTATGTCAAAGCTTGCTTTGTGATCTACCCATGAAAATTTGTCACAGAGTCCCATGAATTTTGAGATTGCATCATCATTTTCAAATAAATCTAGAATCGGTGGTCCTTGTTGGTCCATGTCAATAAGTTGCGAGTATACTAGACGTATTTTGATTGGTTAGTTGCTTGGGACAAAAGGATGTTATGGATATCATAAAGAGGCTGTTGTTCTGAAATAGGTCAGCAACCTCAAGGGGAAAGTCATCTAAGGTTGTATCATGTGATGTAGGTGACCAAGAGGAAGCCTTAGCTCATTTAGTGGAAATACCTTTGCCAAAAAGTATGAATTTGATAGTAGTACAACCCAACCCAAGATTCTTTATTCATTTCTTAGTAACGATGGGTTCTAGTAAACCATTGTCATTCTATCCTAGTTTTTCATTCTTGTTATAACCCTAATTTTGCATGAGCTATAGGCCTTTGTTATCATCTTCCATGGGAAGAACAGGGATAGGTCGTTCATCTTGATAGAGGATTTTAGAGATATCTTCCTCATTAAAATCTTCCTAGTTCAAATCCCCCCACTTGGTGAAGGTAGTAGCTACCATCTTGATTGTTTTGGGTTCTTTAGTGCTAGACATGGGTTTCCCATGTGACTGAGGAGAAATAGGTAACTTTCCCAAGACAAAGGTGTCTTTCAATAATTTGTAGTTTCCACATCCATCATCCTAGATCACTGCTTTGACGTCAGGTATACTTTGCACAATAGGTATTATTGTTGCTAAGGGAGAGGCTAGGGTGATGGGTCAACAAATGAGCTTGACGGTGTAGGTCCTTCATCATTTTTGGGTATTTGAGGTATCTTATAGAATTTGGCCTCAAGACTCTTGCAATAGTAAAAAGGCTTAGGATCTCCATGAATAGTGGTTTCTCTACCTTTGAAAGGAAACTTCACACATTGATGATAGGTCAAGGCTACAACTTTTAGGGCATGGATCCATGGTTGGCCAAGTAAGATGTTATAGGGAAGGTCAAGATCAAGCTCTTGGCATGTAGTCTCTACAATAAGAGGTACCACCTAGATTGGAAGTGCAATGATTCCTTGTGATACCCATTCTTGGTCATCATATGCTTTGATGGTGGTAATTTTTGTCTTCTCAATAGTATCTTCTGAATAGCCTAGATTTTTTATCAACTATAAGGTACAAATGTTCATACTAGCACCTCCATCTACTAAGACTCTTTGGACCTTGTTCTTATGAATGACAACCTCAAGGTGTAAAGCACAATTATGAGATGGTTGTGAGGGTAGGTCTTTCTCAGAGAAGGTGAGAAGATGGTTGGTGATGCAGCCTACCATAGCTTGAAACTAATTAGTATCAATATTCTTGGGAAAAAATGACTCAGACAAGGCTTTTTCTAATATTTCCTTGTGTGTGGGGGATAACCTTAAGAGTTCTAAGATATATATATGTGTGGGGGTCTACTTAAGCTGATCTAGAAGATTGTACTTGCTAGGATTAGATGTGGGAAAAGTAGGTTGTGTCCTAGATTGAGATGGACTCCTTGAACAATTATTTTGCCACATCGTGTGGTGACTCCACATTCCATACTAGCTCCTTTGATGGTAACAATAGTGATAATGCTATCATAGGAGAAAACCACATTGGAATAGGTATATTGCACATTGGTGTAATCCTTAGCTTTTCCATTGTTCTTTGCTTTGTTATGATCTGGCATAGGATTCTTGTATATCTTAAGATCCTGATTCCCAACTAGTACCTCAACACATATGGTATCATTTTCTATAAGGCCTTGGATGATATTCTTAAGTTTCATGCAGTTTGTTGTTTTATGTCCTTTGATTTTGTGAAAGTCACAGAGATCATTCTCATTGTACCAGGATATTTTTTCTTGTGGTTCTTGGTAGATCTCAAAGTTGGGAAGTGTTATCAGATTTGACTCTACCAACTTCTTCATGATTGTTTCGATATGTTGCAATAACTATGTGTATTTGCATTTGGGATAATTGTTCTTCTTAGTGATTCACCATTGTTGCATGTTGGTGTTATTGATCTAATTGTTCTGAGGAGGTGTTGTTTGTTGCATAGTTGGCTAGATGTTAGCAACTTGATTGTTGTTAGGCCTAGGAGCACATAGCATGACCTTAGCATCTACCACACCATCATTTGTTACATTTTTGTTCTTTGTCTAGACATGAGGTTTCTCATTCGAACTAGTTGAAGGACGGTTGTCTTTGTAAGCTTGAGTATTTCCTTGTGAGATTAGAGCTCTTTCAATATTAAGGGCTCTAGGGACAAGTTCGTCATATGATGAGATGCACTGTATTTTCAAGTGGAATGATAGATTTGGATCTGGATTGGCTACGATAATTCCCACTTTTGTTTGTCGGGAAGAGGCCACTTGCTTTTACTAGCTCTTTCTCTCCATCGTTGTAAGAAATTAGCAAGAGTTTCCCCTTGATTTTGTCTAAGAGTGTCTAATTCTTCTAGACTGATGTGCATGTCAAGATTGAAGGAGTAGTGATCAATGAATTTTTTAGTGATTTCTTGAAAATTTTTGATACCTGGAGGTAGATGAGAAAACCAATCCATAGCATGACCTGTTAAACTTCGAGGGAAGAGGTATATTATATATGAATCATTGTAAGACACCTCCATGCACATGACATTAAATTCTTTGATATGGTCCACAAGAATTCCTCTCCCTTTATATTTGTCAAATTTTGTGATTTCAAAACCACCTGAGGGAATGGTATCATTGCTATGTTTTGGTCAAATGGATAAGGATACAAGTTCTGTGTATGGGGATTCTTTAAATTTCCCATGCAAATGTCTTGTATTACTTATGATAATGCTTTGAATTGTGATGCTAGATCATCTTGCAGGTTGGGTGGAGGAACATATGGTAGTATGACGAATGAGTTGTATGGGGTGTATGGTGGTGTGAGATTCTATAAAGATGATTGGGGTATTGATGTATATGTTCCTAATGCATTTGGATTGACAATGCTCAAGTGAGGATAATAAGAACCTTTTTACTATTGTTGGGAATACTGTTGCTCGCTAGTAATGCTTGTTGTTGAGGTTGTTGTTGTTATGCCACTAGGGCTTGCTATTGGACCTGTTGTTGTTGGTGTGCTAATAAAGCTGCTTTTTGTGCTTGATGTTGTTGTTGTGCGGGGTGTTGTGTTGCTAAGGATGCTTGTTTTTGTTGTTGTCATTGTTGTTGTGCTAAGGCTACTTGTTGAGCTTGATGTTGATGTTGTGCTAAGGTTTCCTATTTTTATTGCTATTGTTGGAGGCTTGTTGTGCTTGTTGTAAAGCTAAGGCATGTGCTTGCAATGTGGGGTCAGGTGGTTGTTGATTCATCTATGAAGGATTATGGATAGTGATGTTTTGAGTGGGTAATGGATTGCTGATGAGAGGTAGAGGGTTCCTTTGATTTAACATTCCTTGTAAGATGGTAGAATGAGGTGGGGGGATGTATGTTTGAGGTCTCGATTGATTTGGCATAGTAAAGGGGACTATGGGAAAAGATGAGGATGATGTCATTAAATTTTGCAATAGAAATGACACACTAGAGCCTTGAGCCCATTGATTTGGCATAGTAAAGGGGACTATGGGAAAAGATGAGGATGATGTCATTAAATTTTGCAATATAAATGACACACTAGGACCTTGAGTCAATTGATTGAAAATATTTTTGTGCCCCATGTTTTGAGGATTGCCTTGCTCCAAAGATGTAAAAAAGGGATTTGTAATCAAGGTACTTCTTGGATTGACAAAACTCATAACCAAGGGATCACTTTGAGGTGTATTGATGGTGGATGGTGTGGATGTTTTTTGTGAAACCAAAGGTATGGATGAACCCATTGGAGGATTGGGTAAGGATGTCCCCATTTGCTTCAAGGATTGACTTTGTGGTATGGTATTGGTATGCCCTTGCACGCTATTTTGAGATACCTTATTCACATTACTTTGTGTAATGGTAGGAACACTCATGGTACTCATGGATGTAGATGAAGAAGGATTCCCTTGATATGTTGAAGTCATGGTTGAATAGTGAAGATCAAGAGGTGTGTATATTTGTTTAGGATCTTCAAGAATGGGAGGAGCACAAAAGCTAGGTGTCCAAGTGGTTGTGTTAGGTGGAGGATTGGTTTCAAGTGTTCCCACAAGTGTACTATTTTCAAATGAAAGAGCATGTCCAAAGTCTTTAATGAGGCTTGTTGCAATATTGGGAATGTAGGTTTGATTTATCCCTAGCGATGGAGTTGTTAAACTTTGTGTTAGATTATGTGCCACAAATGTCAAAGAGATAGGAGGTACATTTTCAAAGGCTTCATGTTCCATAAATTCCTTCCTAGTGAGTACAAATGGGTTGTTTGTGATATCTTCTATCTCATATGGTCCTAATGGGGGTGAAGGTTGTTGTGATGGTGTAACTTGACTTCTCGTATCAAATTCTAAAGTATTTGGATCACTTGAGGTGAATGTAACTTTGGCTTTTTCCATGATTATCTTGTGTTGTGATCTAGTCTTTACCATTAATTTTGTGTCACCTATGGGAGAGTTATGTTGAGATTTTTGATGTTTTAACTCTCTAGTTGACTCAAATCTAGGTAAAAGAGATGCTCTAATTCTTTTGGGAGAAATGATGATAGTGGGGGATGAAATGATGGATGATGTGGGGAGTGATCTTTGCAAACATTTTGGAACAACACTTTTGACTTACTCTTGATGTTTTGATGTTGGGATAAATGATATTTATGAACTTGTAAATCTTTAGGGTAGACTCGTGAACTTCAAGATGAAATAGTTCAAAGATGATAACTAACTTGTCTAAATGTATGGAAAAGGATGCATTTCACATACAAAACATGAAAGTTAGATGGTTGATTTGATTTGATGTTTAAGTCACAAAGTCTTGGTGTACTCAAATTTTTTCAAAGTTAGATGAAGTGAAAGATGAATTTTGATGAAGGGGTGGGTGAGATGTTTGACCCAATGTTGAATTTAAAGTGAGTCTTTTTTTTGACAAGACCAAGGTGATGAGAATGATGCTATACCTCTAAAATGTTCAAATCCTAAAGAACCAATGTTGATTTAGATGAGAGGATGGATGAGGATGTTTAGACCTGTTTGAATCCTCCTAGCTCAAGCATAAAAATTTCATAAAAAGTGGTAGCGATTGCGATAAAGTATTGAAGCTCACTTCCTACTAAATTGTGCACTACGGTATCTACGTTTGCAATGACAGGATGGAGATCTTCCCCTATGGATTTTAATTGTTTGATGGATCATTTAGAGGAGTTTGGTATCATGAAAAAAGACTAGGATTTTGACTCCAAAAGAATGCATATAATTTTGGATTGTACCTTGAAGCATGTCTATAAAATTTTACTACTAACCTGTCTCTATTCTTGTGAAGTTTTGAAAGATGTTTCTTGAGAAATTTTGGAGTGAGATTTCTAAGTCTAAAATGAGGACCTATAGACCTTACTTTAGTGATTCTGACTTTACATGAGATCATGAAAAAATAGAACTCAAGCTTATGGAAGAAAGGAAGATATTTATTGCCACGTAGGAGGTGGTAATGTGGGCCTTCCAACCTCAATATCAACCTGTTCCTCTTCTTCATCTAAAATGGTTGTTGCGTTTCTCTATTGGGTATTTGTTTCTTTTGTTTCAAAAGTGAAGCTTCTCAAACTGCTAATGAGATTGATTTGTTCTCTGCTAATGAGTTCATAGTTTGGTTGAATTATAGCACCTGGAAGATCGAGTTGTTCAACGGGAGCAATCGGTCTCCAAATAGTCATGTGGGGTTCATTTGTCAATTTATTTTGCTTAATGAATTAGTTTTACAAACACTTGTCTTGATTATGTTTCCAAACTAGATGTTTATGTCAAAAAAATCATAACTTTCACAATGTCCATTTCGTGAAAATTATGAGATTAGAGCCACAATTGCCTATGTTGTCTTTAGGAAAATATGGATTTGAGATTAATGTCAAGATATATAGAAATTGCTAAGGATAAATCCTTAGGACAAGCAGTAGTATCAAGGAAAGGGAAAATTTTAGTGGCGAATCTTCACCAATTGGTGAATGATTGAAATTGGGACATCTAGAAATGGCAAATAGTACAAGCTAAAAAGGAGACTAAATTGCTAGGTTTTTACAAAAAAAATATTTTTTTCTCGATTAATTCACCTATGCATTATTTTTTAAAATAATAAATCAAATTGATTCACCATGTAAATGATGTGTCTTTGGAACTAATTTGCCAATAGTTTATACTGTAATTAAAAATATTAATTATATTCGCTAGTAATATTATATTCCTACCATTAATTTTGGGGCAATATCACCACTAATAATAAATTATCATTTGATTTTAGGGATATTTTAGCCTTGAATAGGGCTTTTATTTATTACCATCGATTAGCTTTTTAATCGGATGGATGCAGGTTGATTCCGTGACCTATATGCACATTCCTTTTAAAAGGCTTATTGAGCCTAGAATTTGTTATAGGCCACACGATTAAATCTAATCATGTCACCCAAAACAAATTATGGGCCTCAACAAGCCTTTTAAAAGGCACGTGCATATAGGTCATGATGATCCAGGTCGATACTTCTTATAAGAAATTGAAGTGTTGCACATGCTCCAGATTTTAGCATCATCTTGAAGATCCTGGAAATCTAAAACTAACACAACTTGAACAGGCGAAAAAGGAGCTCGAATGCTCAGGTTATGCCTAGTCAAAGTTGGGGTCAAACCAGGTACAAAGGCTGTCAAAAAGGTGAACAAAATTCATCATCTCAAAAATGGTCAAAAGTAGCATCATGTCGAAGAGCTTATTGCCATGATTCTGACGCTGTTCATTTCATGTCAAATAGAGTCTGTATGCGAAAGTTATGACCAGTCAAAGATATGGTCAAACTTGGTCAAAATGCTAACGTGGCAGGTGGGTGACATGGTAGGTGGTGACATGGCATATGGTGACATGGGAGTACCAAGATGATGTGGCATAAATATGGATTAAACCATAATTATTAAAGGAAAAAAATGTATGGTTTAAAAATAATAATAAAATAAGGGGGATTTAGTGGGATATGATCCCTTAACCCATGCCTTAAAATCCTCTTGCCTTACCTTTCTCCATGATAAAAGGAAAACCCCTCCATATATATAAGTCTTGAAATAAGATTTAATTCTCCGAGATTTAAAAGACTTAACCCCTATTAGTAAAACTAATCCTTTTTGAATTATCAAGCCCGTTTTATGATATAATAAGGGCTAAGAACAATATTTTAAGATATTTTTAAAAGATATTAAAGGGATATTAAGGATTTTTGTGAGATTTTGAAGGGGTCCTTTTTTTATTCCCAAGGATTATATTATAAAGCCCGAAATTATAAGGGCCATAAATTTAAAGAGGTAGGATTATTTTCAAAGCTTATATGTTGTAAAAGGGAGATTTATTGTTCTAATTGGGAAAATATGGGAGATATGATTGATTTTGTAAATCATATGGTTAGTAAACATATTGAGCAGTTTTTATGTATAAAAAAGGGGGGGAATTTAGGACTTGGGGTAACCAAGTGGTGAAGAATGGTGAAAGAAATTTCTTTGTGATAGTGATTTGTTCAACTATGTGCAAGAGGCATTACGCTTGTTTGTACTTGAAGGAGGGAACTATTTGTAATTTCAATATCAAGGAGATGTGAGGAGACTCTGTCAGAATTGAAGCTTTGTAATCCTAATTTTGGAGCATAAATAGGATCGGTCACTCTGTTGGAGAGGGACCTGAAGATGTAGCCATTTGGTGAACTCCATTATCAACTTTTTGATTCTTGTCTTCTCTCTTTTATCTCTCTATTTTGTTCATCACTTTATTATTTCTTTAGTCATTTAAGAATTTTAGTTACTTTTGAAATTAAGCATTCCAAGTACATTTGAAATTAAGCATTTCAATTATGTTTTAAAGACCTTCAATTTAATTGTTATAAAAGTTATTAGTCACGTTCAACAAGTCCTAGATCCTAACATCAGATCAAGTGGTATCAAAGCTTTGTTGTGATTGGTGTTTGCAAAGGTGAATGATAACAAGAGCGAAGAGACAATGAGGTGAAGGCACACTTGCAAAGTATAATCCTAAGATCGAGAAATGAAGGCCATTGAAAATGTCAAAAATGGTAACTGCACATGAATTTTTGGAGATCGATGAAAGAAGCTTTCAGAAAGCTTTCCTTGAAATGAAGGCAATGGTAGAAGTTCTTTTTCAGGAAAGGAAGGAAAATATAGAATGAAAGAAGCATGAAAAAGGAGGTACTTCAAAGTGAGAGAAGTGTGAAGATTGGAAGGACAAAGGGAAAAGACTAGGAGGAGGTGATCAGGAGCCTCCAAAAACACTGTCAACTCCATCTTCTCCTTCTTCTCCATCTTCTCCTTCTTCTACTGATTCTACTTCTTCTAGTAATCCTTTCAAGGGTGCACATGAGCCTAAAATTAAATTGGATGTAAAATTTGATCTACCTAAGTATTGTGGGGAATTAAATGCTACAAAATTAGATGATTGGGTTCAACAAGTAGAAGTGTACTGTAGAGTTCAAAGTCTCTTAGATGATGCTTCTAGGATCCATTTAGCTACTCTTCAATTGGGAGAAACAACTCTCACCTGGTGGGAGAGTAGAACCCAGAAAAAAATTTCACAACATGGTAGAGTCAATTTAACTTGGGCAAGATTTTTTAATGCTCTTAAAAAGCAATTTTATCCCCTAGGCCATATGCAACAGTTAATGATGGACTAGAAAACTTTTAGGCAAGGGAAAAGTCAAACTGTCCAAGATTACACCCATGAATTTAGGGAAAGGGATATTGCATTGAATGTTCCATTGTACAACCAGGATACCTTGCTTAATTACATAGGTGGTCTTCACTCTTATCTAAGACATTCTATTTTGGTTTTGAATCCCAGTAATTTGGATGAAGTAAGTGTCCAAGCCACTCACTTAGAGTCAAGAGGTAAGGGTACTTTCATTGATAAGTATGACAAGAAGCCATCTAAGCCTGAAGGTAAATCTGAAGATAAAGGAAAGGGTAAGAAGACAACTACAATTAATAAGAAGGATGATAAACTCTCATGCTCCCATTGTGATAGGAAATGTCATGATGAAGATCATTGTTGGTAGTTACTTCTAGAATTGAAGCCAAAATGGGCTCGTAAACAGAAAGGTAAGGAGTTTGCAAATGTTGTTATGGATCTTGGTTTAGAGTTTGAAGATGAAGCTAAGATAACAATAATGGGTTTGAAAGGTAAGGCTCCTATTGCTAGTGTTTCTTTTGATAGATGTGCTTCTACTTCTCAAGTTTATGATGTCCCTGAAGATAAGAAAAGAAACAAACTTTTTCACATAGGTTGTTGCTAAGCATACTAAAATTGATGCACTCATAGATAGTGGATCTCAAGTTAACTTAATTTTTGAAGATGTTGTAAGGAATTTGGGATTGAAAACTACACTACTTTAGAAACCTTATCCACTAGGTTGGGTTTGCGAAAATAGTGAATTGCAAGTAACAAGGCAATGTGTTTTAAGGTTCGCAATCACAAGTAAGTATGTTGATGAGGTATAGTTTGATGTGGTTCCACTAGATATCTGTGGGATAGTGTTGGGTAGCCCTTATTTACTGATCAGAAGGCTATTTTCTACAAGGAATTGAATCATTATCATTTGTTTAAAGATGGCATCAGGTATATTGTACATTCTCACATAATCAAGACTGATAGATCATTTGCAAACACATGATAGTTAAAAAAGGGTGATTAATGCAAGTAAATATTTGTCTCTTATGTTTGTTAATTTAGGTGGTTCTAGACATGAACTTGAGGTAATCAAGGCTAATCATATGTTGTAGGATACACCAACAATACAACATGAGGAAATAGCAAATGAATACATTGATGATCCAAGTCCTAAACTTATGGTTAGGAATTTGGAGGTTCCCTTAGGTAAAAATGTCACTAATGTGAAAGATAGACATGTTGATTCATTCTCTTTCATACCTGCATTGTTATTCAACTTGATATTAGTCAGTGTTTATTGGTTAATGGTTGTAACAGTTGATGTAGATGCTTATGGAAGTGATAGAATGATGTATGTGCTCAATAATGTTATTGCAGTCTTGATTGTGGTGTTGAGCCAGGTGTATAGATGGATAGGTGATACATGACAAGTGGGGAGGCCATGCCCTCACTTAAATTCTGAATAAATGTAACTTTTGGAGGTCCAAAAGCTCTCTAGTGGGAAGGATTGATCTAGGTGGATACTTGTTGTAAGAGATTGAAGTGTTCTACATGCTCCATATTTTAGCATCATCTTGAAGATCCTGCAAATCTAAACCCGATGGAACTTGAATGGGCGAAAAAGGAGCTCATACGCTAAAGTTATTCCTGACCAAAGTTGGGGTCAAATCGGGTACAAAGGCCGTTAGAAAGGTGAAACAATTCATCATCTCAAAAATGGTCAAAAGCACCATCATGTCAAAGAGCTCACCACCACGATTCCAACACCGTTCATTTCGTGTCAAACAAAGTTCGTATGCGAAAGTTATCACTAGTCAAAGTTTTGGTCAAACACAGTCAAAATGTTGATGTGGCAGGTGGGTGATGTGGCAAGTGGTGACATGGCATATGGTGACATGGAAGTACCTAGATGATGTGGCATAAATATGGAATAAACCATAATTATTAAAGGAAAAAAAACATATGATTTAAAAAACACAATAAAATAAGGAGGATTTAGTGGGATATGATCCCTTAACCCATGCCTTAAAATCCTCTTGCCTTACCTTTCTCCATGATAAAAGGAAAACCCCTCCATATATATGTCTTGAAATAAGATTTAATTCTCCGAAATTTAAAAGACTTAACCCCTATTAGTAAAACTAATCCTTTTTAAATTATCAAGCCCATTTTATGATATAATAAGGGCTAAGAAAAATATTTTAAGATATTTTTAAAAGATATTAAAGGGATATTAAGGATTTTTGTGAGATTTTTAGGGGGTCCTTTTTTTAATTCCCAAGGATTATATTGTAAATCTCGAAATTATAAGGGCCATAAATTTAAAGAGGTAGGATTATTTTCAAAGATTATATGATGTAAAAGGGAGATTTATTGTTCTAATTGGGAAAATATGGGAGATATGATTGATTTTGTAAATCATATGGTTAGTAACCATATTGAGCAATTTTTTATGTATAAAAAAGGGTGGGAATTTAGGACAAGGGGTAACCAAGTGGTGAAGAATGGTGAGAAAAATTTCTTTATGATAGTGATTTGTTCAACTCTGTGTAAGAGGCATTATGCTTGTTTGTACTTGAAGGAGGGAACTATTTTTAATTTCATTATCAAGGAGACATGAGGAGACTCTATCAGAATTGAAGCTTTGTAATCCTAATTTTGGAGCATAATAGGATCGGTCACTCTGTTGGAGAGGGAATCAAAGTCGTAGCCATTTGGTGAACTCCATTATCAACTTGCTGATTCTTGTCTTATCTCTTTTATCTCTCTATTTTGTTCATCACTTTATTATTGCTTTATTTATTTAAGCATTTCAGTTACTTTTAAAATTAAGCATTCCAAGTACATTTGAAATTAAGCATTTCAATTATGTTTTAAAGACCTTCAATTTAATCGTTGTAAAATTTATTATTCACATGCAACAGTCCTAGATCCTAACATCAGATCACACGAAATCAACCTGCAACCATCCGATTAAAAAGCTAATCAATGGTAACAATTTCACTTTTCATTTAGTCTTTTTTTAAAAGTGAGATTTAAAAAAATACTTAATCCGCGTTGCCCCCTTCACCCCCACAAGTGGGCTCTGCCCCCTTGATCCCTACAAGGGGTGTTGCCCCTTGATCCCACCGGTGGTTGCCGCCCCCGAGCCACTACTTCAATTTTACAAAAGATAAAAAAAGTGGGGGAACTACGCCAACCAACTATGCAAATTTTTAAAAGAGAGATTCACCATTGTAATTAATCTTTTTAGTGATTATTTGCTAGGATTCGCCACTGTGATTATTATTTTTACCAATTATTCATTAAGATTCGTTAGGATTTTACAAATTTTTTAATAACATGCATAGATTCACTAGGAAAATTAATAATTTTTTCAAAAAAAGGAAAGATTCACTAGCAAAATTATAGCACTTAGCCAAGATTCACCAGGATTTTACACCTTCACCGAGGGGGGGTTTCTTAAGGTTATCCCTGATTAAAGCTAATTCAAGAGGTCCATATTTAAGCCAAAGTGTTTGAAATTTTGAGGATGATAGTGAATGTTTGTTTTTGTATTGTTTTGAAACCAAGAAAAGGGTTAAACTAACTCAAAATCATTACAATGCTAGGCTAGAAATGGCTATATTTGTTGAGTCCCCACTCGGATTTCTCCAAACAGTAAACAATGCGAATAGTTAGAGATTTAGTGACACTGGCTCCCCTCCATGACACACACTTCTTGAGATCACCAAATCTCAAAATCCTTAAAATCTAGAGATCAAAAATATTTTTTCTGTTTCTACAATTGAATAGTATAAATGTGGAGCAACTTCAGAACAATTGTTCTTACACCAACAACTATTAAGGATTTTTGGCTTCTAAATAGGGGTTCATAATAAGGGCTTCTAGTTTAGGGGGTGCAATGATAAACTCCATCAAGAGGTCTCCCAACCCTTAGAACAAGAGCTTTATGCATCATAAAGATACTGGGGGAGAGCTTTCATGTACCGCTTCCCATTGATCACAATTTTCATCGCAACCACACATTTATATTGTGGTTTGGAAGAGCTTAGCATTAGCTCATTACCACTTGGGTCGTTCCATTGGGGTGAGTACTTTTTCCCACCAAGGAAGGTCCTCTAAAGATAAACAATAGCAAGGAAGTACATTTATAGTTCGATCATCTTCATTCGTAGGAACAAAGAGAGAACACACGCTATGCCTTTTTCTCACACTCGCAAAGGGGTTTAGTTTTAATCCAAATTGAAAGATATAGGTGATTTTGCAAAGTGTCAAGGATGATTCTGTTTCCCAAGATCGCCAAATGGCACAGGAGAATTGCATATGCGTCCACTAACAACGTTGAAAATCACAAAACATAGAAAAAAGTTGTAAATTTTAACCCTTTAAAGCAGTCATGAGTTTGTTTTAAGCACCAATATGAAATATGAGGTTTCCTTGTTCATTTTTAAGCCCAAAGTAAAATGATGATGTGAAGGTTCAATTTTATCCAACTTTGAGTATCCATTTTAAACCCGAAAAAACAATGACGAGGGTTCAATTTTATCCAGCTTTGAAAATGAGTTTTAAGCCTAATTGAAATCTAGTTGGTCCTAAAATTGTAAGTTTTATGCCCAATGGAAAATTAGTTGTCCTAAAGCATAGAGAAGAAGGCATGAATGTTGGGTTATAATTGCCCCGAAGTGTTAAACGCTTGTTACAATTCAAGATAGAAAAGGCTTCCTTCACTTTAGCTCCATGTCTTTGAACCTACAAAACCTTGATAGTCTAACAACCAGAACACAGTTAGAAGCACATCAATGGTTAGATAATTCAAAGAAATTAAATCACATGTCAAAAAAACAAGCATAAAATTTCTTACCCTGGCTGGGCATCACTGAACACAATAGCATCGTGATTTGAAGTATGGGTGTTGCTATGGTGAAAATGGGCATCACTCTGCAAAAAAAATAGTGAGCATGATAGCATCGATATTTGGTCCAACATCGGTGCTCTCAATAGCGTCATGGTTTGAAATTTGTTGGTGTCACTCTGGTGATGTTTCGACACTACCGTTTGAACCTTTCGATACCTCGAGATTAAATTAGTGTCACCAGATTTAAATTAACATTGGTGCATTAATTCAACATTGAGATTTCAAATTGTGATGGCGTCGCTATATGGCAACGCTCTTGAAATAACATCATTATTTGTAGTTTGGGTGTCACTATATCCTACAAAACAACAAACAAACAAATTTCAAGCTAAAAAATTGTTAAGTTAATATTTTTCCCTCATTCTAGCACCAAAATGTGAGATGAGAATTATCAGTTTGGGTCGATTAATCTTGATTCATGATGAATCGAAGCATAATTTTTCCAATAAACTTGCATCTACCAAAGAAGATCATTCAAATTGGAAAGTTAAACTAAGCATTTTAATTGAAACTAAAAGTTACAAACTACAAGAGCAGTTAAATTCCTACTCTAACCCATTTGAAAGTTATCTCATTTTAGAATTGGTGTCATGTTGATGTGAAATGATGACCCTTTCTCATTCTCGTGATTAGTGAGCCTGTTTTAGTCGATTCTATAGAAGAGAATCGATGAAACCATTGTGATTGATGTATGAAAACCTAGTTTATGCTAAAAATGAACATGATGCAAGCTAAGTTACCATAATTGTATGTTAAAAATGAACTAATTATGCTATTGCTAAGCTAATTTAAGCTAATTCTAAGCTAAAATTTGGGAACCCTAGTTCATATACAAACTAAGATGGATGCATGAAAACCATTAATGGATGCTCTAAGCTATTATGCAACTAAAATTAACTAAAACAAGCTAAAATTGAGTAAAAGATCAGTGTGGATGCAAGTAAGTTCAACAACATAAGTTTGCAATTGAAAGATGGATCCATTTGTCTCCAAATGGTGACCTATTTATAGGAAAGTAAATGAAGAATGAAGGGTTAAGATTGAAAAGATTAATCAACGGTCAAAGATGAAGGAGATGAAAGGCATGGATCATGGATCCCTTTTTTAAATGAAGGAGGAATAAGAATATTCTTTTGAAATATTCTCATGGATGAGGATAAAAGGAATTTTGCAAATTAACATAAAGTTTAAATTGTGCAAAAAGGGGATAAGGAATATTCCATGGAAATATTCCCTTTCCTTAGAGGAAAGTTAGTTTAATTGTTAGTTAAACAACGTTTAATCAGATAATTAGGGGATTAGAACAATTAAGGGGAATTAAATTAAATGATTTAATGAAAGGGGGAAACAGGTAAAATGATATTTAATTAAATAACTTAGGGTTATTTAATTAAATAAGATGAATTAGGGAATTAAATTAAATGTTTTAATTTATTTAATTTAATAGGATGAAATATTAGCGTGAAGGGGGAGTAAATTAACCTAATTTGATGAACTAGGTTAATGGATGAAAAAGATGCAATTAATTAATTAGCTTAGGCTAATTCAATTAATTAAGCGAAAAGACGGGTTTGAAGAGAAAATGATGTTAGTAAATCTGTTTCGAGTGTATGATAATGTTTAAGACATTTTTCAGTGTCTACAGTATGTATGTATGTATACATATAGATATATTGAAAGAAAGCTTTAAAATATATCTTGTTACTTTATTTTACTTTATCTAGGTTTATTTATTCATTTGCTAGATGTTACAATTTTATTTTAAAAATAAATAGTAATTAAAACATATGATGTACATTTCCTATACAATTCTAAAATAGTCTCGTAAACTCTCCCTCCACACATTTTGGATAATTCTAAGTCATTGAATACTTTTGTATAAATACCCATTTTTAATAAATATTAATATGAATTAGCTATACAAATTAAATATATTGTATCCATAAAGAAAAAATTGAGTTGGTTTAGCTATTGCTTAGGTAATATTTGAGAAGAGGGTGAACATATATTTTTAAAATTGTTATTTTGTAACCGTACAAGTGAAATGTTTAAATTGGTTGTTTTTTTTCACCAATTCTAAAAGCATATTGAATCAAGTTGTATTTATCATTTTTTATTGATATTTATCTTATTGCACTTAGCTTATCAAATATGTTTAGATTCATAATTGTGTTCTTGGGAGTATTTTTTTGGAGTTCATAATGATTTAAGTTTATTTTACAATTAAAATTTGCATTTCAATAAAGTTTGTATTTCAATATTATATGCATTCAATGTATCGATTTCAAGATTAAATTAAAAATTAACACCCACATATTTAATACCAATTAAAAATTTAGTAATAACTACTACTTATTTTGTGTTATAGATCTTTGAGAGGTTGTTTATATCTTTCAAATTTATATAAAACTTCACAATTATAAGAGAATAAAATCAAACATTATCCAACTCAATTATTTGGTTATTCTTTTCAATCACAAACCTTCTAAATTTGACTTCTTCAGTTAAAATTATATTTTTTATTATAAATAAATTAAAAAAAAAAAAAAGTTCATTTTGTCATGATAGACGAGACCTCTTTCAAACTTTAAGCTTTACCATTATTTATATTTTTCTTATTAATTTCAAATTATTTAATAATTCCGTAACTTGTTAAATAATAGCACCACTCCCAGCTGATATGATTTCTAGCATACGTTAACTTACACCAGCATCATGAAATAGGGGAAAGGACCCAGTTTGATTTAATGTCCAATATGTCTAACAATATTGAACTAATAGTTGTGACTTTAAAGTTATTAGTGTTGATAACTAGCAATAATTGAATAATATGTATTCCTTATATCTAAAAAGCAACAAATCATGTGATGCACCAATAAAACATGATTTAGTGCATCAGTATCAGTCTCACATTTTTTTGTACCTTTTTGGACACCTCAACCAAAAGCATGCTGATGTAGCATCATATTTGATGACGTGGCCCTGAAACCTTAGTTATACGCAAGGGCGTTGACAAACAAGCTGCTGACAAAAATTGAGAATTTTTTGAAATTTCCATGTAAGATTTTGAGAAGCGTGAAGTTAGGATGCTCAACTACCAGATCCTCTCCCCTAACCCAAACAAACCAACATTTAACATCAAATTGCAAAGAAACTCTGGTATAGAATATGCAATCCTTCATTAGAAATGGTCTGTACTTTTCTAAGTGGAAATGGAATATCATCATGGCTGGCATAATCCGTAGTGATTGGAAGAAACAAAGAAGAGGCTCATGGCACTGTTCTAGATATCCATCCATCCTTCTTGGGAATGGTCTGTAAATTTTCAAGAAAGTGAAAATGGAATCTTAGCTTAGGTCCACATACCCGACACAATCAATCGAGCTTGGAAGAAACAAAGAAAGCAGGCATGTGCGCCGCTGTAGAAGATGCGGCCGTATGAAAAGATATGGGTTTTGATTGAAGACACTGCAACTTTTTCTACGCTAAAGGCAAAAGATGCGCTTCTATGACCGGACCAACGTAAGAAAAAAATTGACTTTATTGTTAAAAACAATAAACTCAAATAGTGCGCTACTTTAGAAGATGCTGCCGTATAAAAATAGCTTCTGCAAAACTTGACCTGAAGGCGTACGGCTCGCATTGTATACTTTTATTTTATAATTTTCCATCTGGGTTACTTAATTGCTCATGGTTATTTAAAGATATGTATATGAATAGACTGGAGCATGGTACTATTAAGTCAATAAAAAATTGTGTGTACACAATTCTCCACAGATTTTAACTGCTAGGTACAATGGAAAATAATTTGTTTGTTGCGTGCATATGATTTTTATAAGTGACTAAAGCATTTATATATTGCTAGTGTTTGCCAGTTACGATATGGACTTTATCATCTGTGAGCTTAAAACTACTGTCTATAAACATTTTCAGAATAGACAGCGTTTATTTATAATGTTTTCTTATGAATGAGTGCTTTTATTATTATTTGTCAAATAATATATATCTGTATAATTTAACATATCAACATTGTATTTTTTTTCAATTTTGTCTTATAAAATATATTTTACTCCCTTCAAAAATTCATTATCTTATTGTGTAAAGAAAATGAGATATGACTTTTAACTCAAAAGACTATTATTGTAAATGTTTTAGGTCTCCACTAATTCAAAGTTATTGCAGTGATGTCTAGTATTCCTTCATCCTCATCTAAAATGATGAGAATGGATCTTCAATGACTAAACGCTTTTTTCACATTTGAAAGCCAATCTTTTATAAGCTACTTTTTATATAGAATACTTAGCTTTTGGATTCAACTTTGTGTTTTTTTAGTGACTTTTCAGATCACACTTAGTGATCCATCATCATGAAGAGGAAAAAAAGATCACTAAAAAATACACACAGTTGAATCCAAAAGCTAAGCATTCTATCTTCATAGACAGTGGAAAACTCATACCAACTACTTTTTATATGCTTTTATTTTCCTTTAAGGCACTTAAGGTGTGGTTGTGTTTGTGTTTGATTTACAATCATTTGTGCTTAAGAAAATCAAAACTTATCAAAATATTGTTTTATATTTTTAAACTACATTTTATTATAAGTTATTTAATATTTTATTTTAAGAGTTAATTTGTAAAAGTGTATTATTTTTAGTTGAATTTTTTTTATATATTATTTTATCCTAATATTTTAAATAATATTTTAAATTTTCATTTTTTATTTTTATATCTTAATTTTTTATCACTTAATGAATATTTTTATTAAAATATTTAGACAATACATGAAATTATTGATCATTCAATGCTAGTAGAAGTCACTCTTTCTAATAATTTTTGCTTTTTGATAATATTACAACTAACACCACATGAAATGTTCCTAGGAGTAATTGAAAATGAAAGAGAAGATCTATTTTTAAAATACCATGTGCCATTAGATCTACCACCACAAAGGTCATCCAATGATGTGTGGGATATGCATTCATTTCATTGTAGATATCATCAATAATCCTCTATGAAAGCATAGTTTTTACATTTACACCTCTATAGAATCCATAGGCCATTCTACAACTCTATAAAAGTTTAGGCAAGGTGTGGCATGTATCAAATTGAAAATCTATAATAGAAACCAACTTAACATTAAGGTTAGTCAAATTCTATTCGATGTGGTATACAACAATGGAATTGAAATACTTTTACTAAGAAAGTGTAGTACTACAAAACAAGGTTAATTAACCCTATATCCTTGGCCTACCAATTAGATGATAATCATAAAAAGAATAGTATAAGATAACAAATTCATAGAGATATCACCATCTCCTTAGTTATTTTCCCAAATAGAAATAATAATTTTAGGGGAAAATATCATTATGGATCAAGGAATTCCTACTATAAATACTAGTTTATGTGCCTTTCAATAGTTTAGATGTAGATTTATATATTTGAACATTTAAGCTTGATGTGAAAGCTATGTCTCAAGTTGAATATTGTATTGTTAAACTCTAAATATTGATGTTTGATCTTGATCTTGACCTTGTCATAGTTATATAAGGGATCTTCTATGCATTTTTCATGAACTAACATTATGCATTATAGATAATTTTTCTCAAGAGCACTAATATAGGATGTTAATATTATAATAAAATTTGGTTCTTATCCATGTTTATGATTTATTTATTTTAATAATTTCATATCTTGTTCTATTCATCAAAGTATCATGAGCCACTAAGCATTGTACTAATTGTGAAAACATATCCATTTGGAATGAGGCTTTATTTATGTTTCTTCCTTTTATAATCTCTCTCCTTTTTTCCATATATAAATTTAGGCTTTATTTATGGTAGATAAGGAGCCAACTATTCAATCATACAGATAGAATTGTTGATTGCATCACACATCAACTGACCTTTCTAAGTGTTTGTAACCATGCATGATGAATTGGTTCTGAGCACAAATTTTACACCTATCAAATATACTAATTAAAAAATTAAAACAATTGTATAAATTATTCAAACATGTGTATAAAAGCTTTCTCCTCAAACCTACTTGTCAAAAATTAGTATAATTGAAAATAATTTAGCCCAAACTATTATACTTATTGAATCAACATGACTTATCAATTATAAAATAGAAACAATTATAAGAAAATTGAATAAACGAAATATAAATTTTAGAAATCACATCATAATGTATTGTGAATAATTAAATAAGTGTGAAATATATTACCAAAATTCATAAAATATTTATAATTTACTTTACTCAAAATATTCAAAACTTAAAATATTATTTTAATAAAATAATTATACATAGTTAAATAAATCTCTTATTCATTTATTCTATTAATTAAAATTTATAATATTAATGAAATAGTAAATAATATATATACTTGATCAGTTTTAAAAGAACAAATAAATAAATAATTAAAAATACATAAACGTTAATGTTTAGAAAAATATTTTGAAATTTAAATTTTCTAAATATCTTAACACTAAAAATCAAATCAATATCTTAACAAATTTAAAAAGAAAATTTAATTATAACGCCAGTATAGATCTGAAATATATGTAGGAAATTGGTTTTTCAGTTTGCCATACATCACTAGACAAATAACAATCAACACTCTTAGTTAGGTACATACTTCCCTGACAAGTCAGAGAAGGGAAATACAAGTCACCAAATCAAATACTTAATGAGCTACATCGAACTTCCCTTGAAGACACTCCCACAAGCTTGGAGCTAAGTATTAGCTATAACATAGATGAAGACAGGCGATCAATGATACGAAACTATTGCTACCTTGTTCCACACTAACTTTTCCATGATTACCTTAGCTTTCCCTGCTGTGTAAAGTGCTTTCCCCATCCGGTTTTCATCCCTGCTTAGTGCCCATTTCCTGGACTTTAACAAGAGTAGCTGCTGGACTTTCTCTAGGCATTCGTTTATTATATCTGCTAAGGAGCTTTCTAATTCTTTCAGTAGTTCAGTCACATCGGTTTCTTCATCGCATTCAATGCTGTTGCATAAATTGTACACTGCAAGGCCTGATGCTGCTGCTTTCCAGTCTATGGAGTCGTTGCCCTTCCATCCATTTGGACGGCCTTGTTTTTTTCCCTTCCCACGTCCACAAATCAATCCTGATATTAAATTTACTCTTTCAAGCGGTTCTATTTTTCTTTTACTTTCCTCTTTGAGCTCTTCCAATGCTGCACGCACGCATGCAGGTGTTGCGTGCCTAATAATGTTTGCAGGAAAGTCTCCTTTATCCACTTTCTTTTGCAGAGCTTGGAAGTACTTGTCGGCTGCTGCACTGGCGATTCTGTCAACTTCTTCATCCGTCTCCTCTACGAAATCTATGATTTCCCATGCTTCAGAATATACCTTCAAACAATCCTTAACGGCCCCTGGAGGAAAATCATGAGAAGTTGAACACTGTCCCTTATCAACATCTGCATAAATTGGAGAAAGATGGACGATAATACTGAGCAGGGACACTGCTGTCATTTTCCATGACTTTCTGCTCACGCCTCTGAATTGCTCTTCCACGTTTGTCCCTTCTGGTGGTTGCCGAGTTCTCTTCTTGCACAAGAACTTCAATCCTGTTTGATGCTTGTATGGGTTTAAACAGCTCAAGCCTAGACCATAGCCCGTTTTCTTATTAGACAGAAACTCGACCAGATCTTCACAGTTAAATTCACCGTCTTGATTACCTTGTATTATGAGGCGCTTTGCCTGTACAATGGACTTGCGGTTAGCTACCCACAGGCTTTCAGGAGTCTCCCCTAACATCTGCACATCCTCCAATATTGTTCTGTATTTTGGATAATCTTCAAATACGTACATTATTTGCTTTTCAAACAAGAAGGAAAACAACTTACACATCATTTTGTTGTGGAAAATCATTAAAGAGGCGAGCCAACAAACTTTGCTGAATGAAACAAGGAGCCACTGCATCCCAAACGCTGCAGACAATAATATACTTGGTACAGTCACTGTTTCCCGATTCTTGGAAACCAGTCGTTCGATTTTGGTGTCGAGTGATTGTGCCTTCCGCGGCCGGTACTCCCCCGTATCCTGCAATTCTCTCAGGTGCCTTGTCCAGAAATCCTCTATCCTTAAGTCAATACGCCAACTATCCGTTTGGCGTCTTCTGTAATAAGCCACTGCAATAGCCCACCTCAAATTGATGAGTGCCCAGGCTAGCAAGATGAAGATAGATTGCAGAATAGTGGAAATAAACTTGAACGATTTGTCCTCAAGTATATCATTCCCTTTCAGCTCCTTGGCAAGCCCTGCCACGATCGTAATTACAATTTGAATTGTAACTATGACTGCAGCTGAGGCGGTCAAGGCTGACCTGGCAATGACAGGTTGAAGCGAGTAGGCACGAACAATTATCCAAGCTTTGAGCACTGAATCTTCAACTGTCCGCCAACAGTTGTGACAGTGTCGGCGATGGTGTTCCTCCTCCGCCTTCTTCCCTCGCACCACTGCATCTTCAACTGTCCGCCAGCAGGAATGATGATTCTCCGCTCTCTTTTCCACTCTCAGCATAGCATCTTCAACTGTCCGCCAACAGTAGTGATGGTGATTTTCATCCCCCTTCCCCGCTCTCAGCACGGCTTCTTCAACTGCGCGCAAACAGGATTGATCGTGATCAAGATGATACTGGTGATCGACTCTGTTAACATCACTCTTCACTGTCCGCCAACAGGAGTGATGGTGAGGGTGACGGTGAGCGTGAGGGTGAGGATGAGCCTCCTCGGTCTCTTCAGCTAAGCCAGCACAGAATTCCCCTTCGCCTTTTAGAACTACAGAGATCTTTTTGGCCACGATGCGCTCAATACTTCTGCCGGCAATAGTAGCGCAGGCAAGAAGAAGAATGAGCAGAATGAAGCAGAGGGATATTATTGTAGCATATACATAAAATTGAGGTCCGCTTTTACTGTTTTGCCGAGGCCATAAGCGAAGGACGTTGGGGAAGTCGGTTTTTTTTTTAATAATATAAAACTCAGAGGTTACATGATGAAAGACAGTTATTACCAAAGCCACCCACCTAACCCAAGAATGTTCGAACCCGCGATCGGCCATTGCTGGCATGACATAGGCTGCAAATACACACAATATGGTTCTACTATTGTGGATCGTCAAAAAGTCTTGCCATAGGTTATTAGTGGTACCTTTACCGGCTTGGGCTTTGACACTGAGCTTCATTGGGTAGGAACTATCCAATGCCTCATTTTGAGCATTAAGCAAGCTTAGCAATTGGATTGAAAAAGCGCTGAGCACAAGGAAATCACAGGGAATCCAATGTGCTCTCCTCACAAAAGCCTTGTGTGCATCCTTTGTAATGAGAAAAATAAATGAAACCACTGCTCCCGTCAATAAGGCGGTCTTCAAATTTTCAGCCCCCTCTGAATATTGGGCAAGCGGCGGTACTGAAATAGGCGCGGCAGGCGGAGGAACGGGCAGAGGCTGGTAAGGCTCGAACTCATAAAAATCCGGGGGCTCATTTGCCATGATTGAAGAAGCTTGCCCCTATCGATGCTCTTCGCCCGGCCAAGCTGAAATAGGCAATGCAAATACGAATCATGAGTAGGTATATCCTTTTAATAAGGAAACACCCTTTAAGAGGCTCAAATAATTTCATCCCACGTAAATAATTCTTTGGAGGAAACTAAACATCGAGAAACTTTTCCGTCGTAATAAGTTGTTTTTCTTAAGGAAGAAATCATTGCCCAAAAAACTATCAATTAATTTTATATTATGATAAAACTTTGAAAATAATTCCTTCTAATCCTTATCAATTAGGGTCTTGCTACGAGGAACTTGCTTTGCTGACGTAGCAATTATATACGACAAAAATAATTCTTTTAATACTTTACACGAGCAGTCGCATGCAACCAGAAGCAATAAACAAACTTATTTTTGGAATGCAATGTGATTTTGGATTTTACCTAGGATAAAATAGATGGAGTAGATCATAATGAAGAGATGTTGGAAAATCAATTTATATATTATTATGATGGATAATTAGATGGATAGATCAAACATATTGATACATATGTATTAAAGTTAAAGCGGACCTATATGTGCATTGAAAGATATCAATTTGAATCACCTAACTTGAACATAGTATAAATCACCTAATTTTGGCGAAGAGATTATTTTATGTCTTATTTTAATTTGAGCATTGTAAAGCATTTTAAACCTTATGTTATAGTTCACTTCTTCGTTCTTATCTCACACACAATGCATGTGAGATTAAAAACCATTTGCATAAAACAAAAAAAATGATATTTGCATTTCCACATCAAAATTTATTAGTTGGAAATTGATTATGAAAATGTAAATTAAAACCATAGGTTATGTTGAACGAGACTTATTATTTACAATGCATCCATTAATTTTAATTTTAAGTAATTAATCATCAATAATTTTTTTCTTAGGAATCCGTAGTAAATTAATTCTCAACGAGAACGATTTTTAATAAATTTATTGTTAAAAAATTACAATTGGAAAATAAAATAAAATATAAATTTTTAAATAATTAATTTTTTTAATAATAATAATTTCTTTCCAAAATTTACGATATAATTTTATCTCTATTTTAGTTTTGTATTTATTAAACCTAGATGCACGTCTATATTTAACCTTTTTGTCTAGGGTAATCAATCAATTGATTGATTATTATTTAATTATCTTAAAATACATATGGATAGAAATACATGGCAAACTTGAAGTTGTAGATAAATAATATTTATGAAAAGTATGGAACATTAAAGGATCATCCTTTTTTAAAGAGTTATTAGTCATGTCTTTAATTACTAATATTGAATAAAAAAGTATTCTTTAAAAAAGTTAGTCCATAAGTTTAGGTATGGCATATTTGTTGCAATGCTTATGTGGTACTAGATAATTTATTACTTTGATGTTATTTATTGTGATTATATTTTATTTTTATATTAGTTATGATGGTCATTAATAATGAATTTTTCAAAAAAGAAAGATCTTTAATATTCAATACTTTTTATAAGTAGTATTTAGTTCATAATTTTTGAGATAAAAGCATTATTATGCATGTGATTTATGGGTTAGTAGTAGTAAAATAAAATGGTGACAAGTAGAAATGATTCAAAAGTAGTCAATTACAAGGAAATTGAAAATGAAAATATCAGTTTTTTACGAATTGCTTCTAGT
The DNA here is from genome assembly GCA_007258455.2 of Sequoia sempervirens. Classification (NCBI taxonomy): domain Eukaryota; kingdom Viridiplantae; phylum Streptophyta; class Pinopsida; order Cupressales; family Cupressaceae; genus Sequoia; species Sequoia sempervirens. The sequence goes on from VDFB02358134.1 coordinate 72,830,653, forward strand.
AAAAATATGTTCCTTAATTGGTGTATAAACAAAATAGAAAGGAATTAGATAAAAAATAATAATAAATGGATGACCAAATAGAATAACAAGTTGAATTTTTGTCGAAATAGAAACAAATATGCAAATGCATTTATTTAGGGAGAAAGTGAAACTATTATATTGATAAATTTTATACTATTTGATGAGCATAAAAAGGATTATATAGGGGGAAATATCACTTAGAGAGTAAAGATGTTCATAGTCCAATCGAAGACTCACTCACACTATCTTTGATAAAAAACAAATAAACAACCTTCACCAAAAGAACAATGTGATGACACGATACACATATTTTGCATTGTTAGAATAATTGAATTAAAAGGTATGCGCTGTTTTATGGGAATACAATCATACATTTGACTTCAAAAAAGATATTCTACTCTATCCATTGAAACCAAAAAGGAAGCATAAAAAGTAAGTATATGTGTAAAATCAATATAGACAATGTGAAACTAAAAATAATTGATAATATTTACGATTGGTTCATCGGATCTATTTATTGATATGCGAACATTATATAGTTGGGAATGATGAACATATTTTTTGGAGCACCTGTGCTGAAGTAGACATATATGTAGCATGCAATGCACATAATCATCATCTGAAAAATATAAGGCACATGCATCAAAATAGTTTTTCCCTCTAGTGCATGCAGTCAAAAGTGCTATAAAATCCATGGCAAACAACGTGACTTGTAATTTCTTAGAAAATGCCATGAATTTTAAACTCATGACAAATGCCACGAATTTTATAACACTTCCCTACATTCTCTGTAGGGAAAAATAGCTCCTTTGTTTCTTCATCCTCACAATCTAAAATGCAATACGTGTTTCACAAATATTTAACCAATGAACTGCATATCCCATGATCACAATTATGCAGATTTTTGTCTACAAAAGCAACATGGTCGTCAGGAAAAAATAGAAAATTTACAATACACCAATTTTGTTGAATGTCTATTGTATCTGTGTAGTAGTATAACTTTAGGAAATAATATAGATATATAATAAAAGGGGTTAGCATTATATACTATAAATAGAAAGAGATAAAATTGAACATTTTGAATACATGGCATCCTAGTAAATAATTGTGTATAAGTAATTTACTGGAGAAGTTGAAAAGAGAGATGTGGAAATAATGACAAATACAATGGATAGAATAGAGTATGTTTTTGGTAGACAAGTGGATGTGAGAATTTGGGTGTCCATGTTTATAAGCAGCAACAAATATATGACGATGGAAGGAAAAAGCGCTAAACCCACGCTCGTTCTCCTCCCCACCCTAGTGGCACCATGAAGCCTTATGGGCTCTAGCCAAACCCCTCAGCAACAAAGGCATGCAAGTTGCATGGAAAATCTCATGGACACTTACCATATATCACACAATAATAAAGATGGGGAAAAATGGGTGTTCTCAAATAAGATCTCTAGTATTTTAGTCTTTTTTGTTATGACAACTTGATGATAACATGTATCTCGATAGAGAATTGGAATCATGGGATTTGAAGATGGTTGGCGAAACATGGACAAATGGAATATATAGAAGATTGTAATAGGCCAACCATGACATTGCAATTGGTTTAGTTGAATGGAGCAACATACACCATTGTCATGTGCTTCTGGGGATAAACAATGTGATGCAATCAACAAATTGTTTTTCCTCTCAAAAACACATGAGAACGGTGTGTGGTTGCCTTCCACAATCACATAAACCATAATCTACAATGACTGTAAAAGGGGAAATCTTAAATGGTATTTTTTTGTGGGAAAACAATCATACATTTGAATTAAAAAAAGATATTCTACTCTACCCATTGAAATAAAAAGGAAGCATAAAAAGTGAGAAACTATATGTGCAAAATAAATATAAACAATGTGAAACTAAAAATAATTAATAATATTTACAATTGGTTCACCGAATCTATTTATTGAGAATGAAACAGTTTTGTACTTACATGTACTATTGATGGTGTTTAACAAGGGTGAGCAGTATTGGATCAAGTTGTTGGACCATGAAATAATTTCAAATAGACAATTTACAATACACTAATTTTCTTGAATGTCTATTGTATATGTGCAACAAGTTATAAAGGAAATAATATAGATATACAATAAAAGAGGTTAGGATTATCTATTGTAAATAGAAAGAGATAAAATGGAACATTTTGAATACATGGCATCTTGGTAAAGAATTGTGTATAAGCAATCTATCGAAGAAGTTGAAAAGAGAGCTATGGAAATAATGAAAAATGTAATGGATATAATAGAGTATGTTTTTCGTAGAAAAGTACATGTGAGAATTTGTGTCCATGTATATAATCAACAACAAATATATGACGACGGAAGGGAAAATCACTAAACCCATGCTTGCTCTCCTCCCTACCATATTGGCATCATGAAGCCTCGCGGGCTCTAACAAAATCCCCAAGCAAGAAAGGTAGGTAAGGTCCATGGAAAATCTCATGGATTCGTATCATATATCACACAATAACAAAGATGGGGAAAAATGAGTGTTCTCAAACAAGATCTCTAATATTGTAGTCTTTTTTTTGCTATGACAACTTGACAAAAATAGGTTTCCTGATAAAGTATTGGCATCATGGGATTTGAAGATGGCTGGAGGAACATGGATAGATGGAATATATAGAAAAGTGTATAATAACTAAAAAGGTGCATCTAACTTTACAAACATATATATATTGGTATATATTTTTCTTTGAAAGTGCTTATATTTGCATTGTATGGCTACGATGTATATGCAGAAACGTGTTTGCGAAACATGAGCACATATAACAACCAATAACCAAAAAAGAAAAAAAATGTAGTTATGTACAAAATGAAAACTAGGCCAACCATGACATTGCCAATGGTTTAGTTGAATGGAGCAACATACACCATTGCCATGTGCTTCTGGGGATAAACAATGTGATGCAATCAACAAATTGTTTGTCCTCTTAGAAGCATATGGCAACGGTGTGTGATTTCCTTCCACAATCACATAAACCACAGTCTACAATGATTGTAAAAGGGGAAATTTTGAATGGTTTTATTTTTGTGGGAAAGCAATTATACATTTGACTTAAAAAGGATATTCTACTCTACCCATTGCATTTCTGCATATCTGCATAGTTATCTTTTTAGCTTGTTTAAAAGATTATTTACATACAATTGTTTATCAAGATGTCAATTTTTTGTAAAGTTATAATGATATTTATATTAGGTGATTCAAAAATGTATTTATATTAAAAATAGAATTGCAATATAAGGAAGCATATAGTAAAAATGCCCATCAAATTGACAAGTCAACTGTTACACAGGCTGCCAACTATTACATAATGAATAGTTTGCTTTGTAGAACTGGAAAAAAGAATATCATAAAACATATTGATACAAGACAAGAAATCTATGTAATAGTCATCTTGTCAATTCAAAATTCAAGCTACATTATTTGCAACTAAAAATTATAGAAAAAATAGAGAAATTGTAAAAGAACTATTAGAAAAACACTTAAGAATCACAAGTAAATGACAGGTGATCGAAAACCCACATTAAACATATTGATACAAGACAAGCAGTCTATGTAAGAGTTGGCTTGCAAATTCAAAATTTGAGCTACAATCTTTGGCAGTAAACCCACATTAAAGAGAACTCATAAAGCCAATGGGTAGTAGTAATATGTGCATAATGGGTATAACGTCATAGACTTAATTGAAAATTCGAGCTACAATACTTGGTAGTAAATATTATAGACAAATAGAGAAATTATAAAAGAGCTATTACAATAACACTTAACAACCACTAAACTAATTTTATCTTGAATATCTTTATGATTTCATACTAACCATCTGCATATATATATATGCTATTACTCCTATGTTAATGGGTGTAACACCAAAGATGCACATAGATGACCATAAACAATGAATGAAGGGCCCAGGGAAAATTACTAACCCTAACCATATTTTTTTTATGAAAGAAAGAAGATTTAACCACAATTTCTCCATCGGTATATTTTCTCGCACATTTCAGAGTATACTTCCCCACACTACAACATTGAATATTACATTTACTTCCTCCTATGCCAATGTACAACAATGCCAAGATGCATTAACCCTCACGGGAGCAAACACTTACCATTCTCTTTCTATGTATTGAGCCAACCAAGTCGACCACCGCCAACCCAAATAATTAGCAAACTCCACATCGCCATAAACAACCCTGGGAAACTCGTCGTTGGCTATTGGTGATCATTAATTTTTGGTGTTGAGAAATTCTATTCATGGTTGGGCTGACGAATAACCCAACAGAGATTTCAAACAAATAGCCTATAGGTAAATGCCAATTGTTACATAGATTGCTTGTCTTATATCAATATGTTTCATCATATTCTCTTTTTCTGATATGTTTGAAGCTATCTGTAACAAGTTGTTCATTGTTATAGTTTAGCTCTTGTATTCTTCATACCTTAACCCATGTAAATGTTTTTGTGCATCTAATTAAGCATTGTGCCCTCATGTATTTTTTTGCTTGGCATGACACTTTAGGAGTTTCTTATTCTATTGTCCTTGCAAGAAGAATTTTTTTAACTTTCAAATTATGAAATGTTGTAGATTGGTATAAACTACAAACATAACATTGACCTGTACCTTTGGACTGCTTTCAATTTTTTTGGTTTGTGTATGTTTTTTCGGCCTCTAGTTATTGTTCCTTGTTATTTTTGTGCATGTTTGGTGCTATACACATTTTGTATAGAAAAAGCTTTGTATAAGGAAACTGTTCATAGCTGTAGTTCACACCTTCTATTCTCCATATGTTAAAGTTTTATGTAAAATAGGTTTTTGATCATTTGTCATTTGAAAATTTGTAAAAGAGTTGCTAGAAAAAAACTTAAGAATCATAGGTAAATGACAGATGATCAAAAACCCACATTAAATAGAACTTTAAGAGAGGTAGAAAAACATACACATACTAAAAAAATTGAAAGCAACCTAAATGTTTCCATTCATCTGTCATTTACGTGTGATAATTGTAAAAGGGTTGTTAGAAAAAACACTTAAGAATCATAGGTAAATGATAGATGATAGAAAAACATACACAAACCAAAAAAATTGAAAGCAGGCAAAAGGTTTCCTTCCATCTGTCATTTACGTTTGATTGTTAAATTTTATTCTAATACCCCTTAAAATTGTTACATAGACTACTTGCATTATACCAATATATTTCATGATATTCTTTTTTCCTCATCTGTTTGAAGCTCCTTATAACAAACTTTAATTTGCAGTGGTTATTTTATTTTGATGGAACATGTTATATGTCTTGTATCAATATGTTTCACGATATTCTCTTTTTTCTCATGTATTTGAAGTTCACGACAACAAACTTTTCTTCGTGATATTGCTTTTTTTAGTTCCCCATAACAAACTGTTAATTATCATAGTTTGCCTCTTCTATACTCCATATTTTAAAGTTCTATTTAATGTGTTTTTTGTCTATAATATTTAGTAGCAAATAAGTGCTATTATAATACCTCTTATACAATTTCTCTATTTGTCTTCAATATTTACTACAAAAGGACATAGCTTGAATCTTGTATCAATATATTTGAAATTTTTCTATTTGTGTATAAGTTTAAAAAAATGGGGAAGGTTTTCTTTACATAAAAACATTTAGGATCACATCGTACAATTATTTTCATAACCTAAAGAAAATAGGTATCATCATAAAGAAGCGGGTTTAAATAGTTGATTTGCCAAGCTGAAAAGATAGTTGTATAAGCATGGAGAATAGTAGCCGACAAAATAAAATATGTAGTGTATTTGTAGTAGTCAATATATGATGGTGCAAGGAAAAACCACAAAATCCATGCTCGTTCTCCTCCCTACCATACTGGCGTCATGAAGCCTCATGGGCTCTAGCGAAACCCCCGAGCAAGAAAAGTATGGAAGACTCATTAGAAATTTAATGGAGTCATATTATATATCACACAATGGCGAAGTAGAGCAAACTTCAGTGTTTTCATATATGATTTCTTATATTGTAGTATTATTTTTGATGTAACAACTTTAAAAAGATGGGTATGCTGATAAAGAGGTGCCTATAGATAATTTTTTCCATAAGATGAAAGGATAATTGTAGAGACATGGAAAAACGTAATGTGTAAAATAGACTATGTTTATTGTAGTCTAGTGCATGTAAGAATTCGTGCATGCATGTATATATATAGCAACAAATATATGACAATGAAATTTAAAATTAAAAACCCACACTCATTCTCCTCCCCACCATATTCATATCATGAAACCTCATGGGCTCTTGCCAAACTCCCAAGCAAGAAAAGTACAAAACGCCGATGAGAAATTTCATGAAGTTTCATCATATATTACATGATGATGAAGTTGCAAAAAAAAATCATGTTCTCATACATGGTTTCCTTTTTGTAGTGCTTTTTCTACTACAATAACTTAAAGAAAAAGAGAATGCTGATAAAGAATTCAGCAAGATGCAACTTGTTTGTAGTGTTGATAAATATAGGAAAATAAGAATATATGGGAGATCTTGTTTCAAAATAGAACCAATTATGTGGATGAAATACCCAAATATCGTTAAAAGGAAGACATCAAAGAAATATTAATGGTTTTTCTTCAAAGCATAAAATGCACACAAATAACTTTATAAACATATCTAATTTTGATATGTACTAGAGCCTATCTAGCCATGCATCAAGAAAAGGGTTGAATGTATAACTTAGTAAAATATTATTTTATAAAACAAACCTTGTTTATGCTTACAACTATTGCCATCTTCTAGGTACCAATTGTCCCACATATGGGCTTCATATCTTTCTTGTACATCTATGCTTGCATTGAGCCCAACATGATATTACTACAAAGCAACATTTTATTTGAATCTATCAAAATATATGTTGGTGGTTAGGTGTGTACGAAATGACAAAAAGACATTGCAAAACAACTTACAACAACAACAGGAGGCCAAATGTTGTAGGTTGCAGAGCACAACACTTATAAAACCCTCTAGTCTTCTATCTAATGGAGGTGCATGGCATGATTTTTCAATAGTCTGCTATCAAAGCAACACCACAGTGGCTTGTTTCACAATGCAACCAAAACAATATACATCCTCACACTGCAACATTGAATATTGCATTTAATTCCTCCCATCCCATCATACAAGAACTCCAGGATGCCTGAGCAACCCATCACAAATTGCATGGAGTCTTATCATATATTAGACAAAAATACAATGTAGAAAAGACTATATATTTCTAAACATAATATACAGGAAGAGCGAAACAATGAAATGCTCAAAAGACAATTCTATACATCCAAAATTTTCCAACTATTTGAATCAAATAAAACCAATTGAAAAGATGGAAAGAACACGTAAGAATATGTGGAAGCAAAGCATGAAGGACAAATGACATTTGAAACTTAGGTTATATAGGAATAGAAAATGGAAAATAGAACATAGTTGCAGAATTTTAAACTTATTAGTCAAATGCAGCACAATGTTTTTGAAAATGTTTCTAGAGTATGTGCATATATAGTTTAATGTACTGCAATGTTCAAAACATGTTACTGACATATAGAACTTTTAGCCTCTACTTATTGTTGGTTGGTATCTCTATGCATATTTGACACTTAATGTTGTTTGGATGTGCATACATGTATCAATTTGTAGCACCTGAAACTGTATGTTTAGAATAGTGCATTGTAAAATCACTTGAAAGATAATTGTATGCAATGTGAACCCTATATGAAAATCATGAAGACTCACGGGCTTAAGCAAAATCTCGAAGAAAGAAAATTAGAAAAGACTGGTGGGGAATTTGATGGAGTGTTGTATATATGATACAGTGTTAAAATTGTAAAAAATTGATGATTTTAATATATCATTCCTTAGATTGGAATGGTATATTTAATACAAATACATTTAGAATAACATAATGAAAATGTTGTAATAATTTTGGGGAAAATTGGTATCCTCGTAAACAACTTTGTATAAATAATGGATCACATAAGTTGAAAGGATAGCTGTACACACATGGAGAAATCCAATGGGAAGAGTAGAGTATGTTTCTGGAAGCCAAGTGTATGGAACTATATGTGTACAAATCTATCTATCTAGTAAGAAATATTTGACGTAAAAGGAAAAAGCACAAAATGCACGCTCGTTGTCCTCCCTACCATATTGGCATCATGAAGCCTTATGGGCTCTATTCAAAGCCCCGAGCAAGAAAAGTATGAAACACCCATATTTTAGCATGCAAATATGCACACAACAATGTTAATCTACAAAACTGCCTTTCGAACATTTGAATGGTTTGCTAGTTGTGTATATGACATCCAAACACATGTAGTATTCTAAATATATAGTTGCAACTACTAGAAATTGATGCATATGTAGATACACACACACACACAGGCATAATTGTATACATATATATATGTCCATCGATGTGTACATAACTCTATATGCATGGATGCCTATGAGAACAATAACATGTTTTGAACATTATAGTTGCAGGTTTCCTATATCCGATAATCACGAGAATATAGTATTTAGTGCATTTAATTAGTTCAAAGTTGTGTAGGTATCTTCAATTTTGCATTTTCGGGGCCTATATACCCTAATCTTTTTTTTACTATTAAATTGAGTGTCTTTATTTAAAACTGTTGATATTTTCTTAAAAACTACAAATATATAGGACCAATTGCATATATAAGTATGTGTAAAGGGTGATAATAAATTTGACCATTTTGATTCTCATGGTACACAAACATTTACATATGATTGTTCCAACATATCCTTCTTTAAAACTACAACAATAGAGGAGCAATCACATATATATGTATGTGCAAAGGGTGAGTATAAAACTATAAAGATATTCAATGTTTATATACCTACATTTTTCATCTCTATTATTGTATCAATGAAAATTGCAAGGTATTTCTAGTGATCACTTGTTATATGTGTACATCTTTGGCGTTATGTTGATTAGATGGGAAAATACTGGAGACTAACAAAAATAGCATCTAGAACTACTGTTTGGGTTACCAGGATATGGGTACAATTCAACCATAGTATTCAACAACATTCCATTTAGATCTTGTTAATAACAAAGCATTTAATAGCGCAACATGTGGAACATGTTCACATGAAAGCTGCAAAATTGTTTAAAAAGAACTATTAGGAAAACACTTAAGAACCACAAGAAAATGACAAATGATTGAAAGCCAACATTAAATAGAACTTTTAAATATGGAAAAATATTCAACTTGAGAGATAGAAAAGAGGTTTAAAATAGATTATAGACAAATAGGGAAATTGTAAAAAGAACTATTAGGAAAACACTTAAGAACCAAAGGAAAATGATAGATGATCAAAAACCAACATTAAATAGAACTTTTAAATATGGAAAAATATTCAACTCGGGAGACAGAAAAGAGGTTTAAATTAGGACAAGATCATAGGATGAACTATCAAGAGGACGCATTTTGACCATTTCATAGGATAGAAAATACTCACAAAAGCCTTTGTTGCTGCTCACATTTCTTTTGTTGAACCCAGTTCAAGTGAAGAAATTGTTGTCACACCTTGTCTAGATGTTGATAGAATTTTAGGTAAGCAAAAATACACTCCAAACTCAAATCTATACAACATTTTTTTCACTTGAACGAGGTTCTTCATTTGAATTGGGTTCTTCACTTTGAATGTTGTTTGTAAGTAATTTCACATACATACATGTCCAAATATAAACTTTTTGGGTGAAAGATTAAAAATTAGAGAAAAATACTTAACAATCACATGAAAATGACAGATGATCAAAAACCCCAAAATGTCATAATTTAAAAAATTAAAAACCAATCCTTCTTACAAGAACAATAGAATAATTTGTTACAGGGAGCTTCAAATAGATGAGGGAAAAAGAATATCATGAAACATATTGATACAAGACAATCAATGTCTGTAATAGTTGGCTTGTCAATTCTAAATTTGAACTACATTATCTAGCACTCAATATTATAGACAAATAGGGAAATTGTAAAAGAACTATTAGAAAAAAATACATACATATATGTTGCTCTACATATATTATCTTGCATGCGATGCTTGGTGGGGATTGGGTGCAGGTTTCCCTACCTATATCTTTTGTGGGTGTCATCTATATGGTGGGTTTGTTGTGGTGTCTTCTTTGAAGAAGTGTGGTTAAAGATCGGGCCAATCTTTGCTCCTACTTGGTGTAGTAGGAGGGCTTGGGGAGTCTTCATGTCGGCTTGGTCTTCTTCCTACTTCTTCTTGGTCATTCCTCACTCTTGCCCATGGTGTGTTTGGTGCCTATTTTCTGGGGCCTCTCTTTTTCAGTTTGTTTTGGTTCATTCTTTTCCCCTCTTTATGGTTTGGTGGTGTTTTCTATTGGCAGTTTGTGAGGAGTTTTGGCCCCTCTCTGGCTTTGGCTGGCGTGTCAGGGTTGCTTGGCGTGCTCTCTTGCTAGGTCTTCTCTTTATTACTTTGCTGTGCGAGAACCGTTGTTCCTCCTAAGGTTTGCTTGTTCCTGAGCATTCTGAGATTGAGTTTCTGCTTTTGATGGTGGTCAGGCCTATGCATTCTAAGTTTGAATTTTTGTCTTCTCTATGTCTGAAATATGGTTGTCTTACTTTTTTTCTTCTCTCCCAACACCCCAAATTGTTTTCTAATCTTCTGGGAGAGGTTCTTGGGTCCCTGGCGTTGTTCTATGTGTTTCCTATTGTGATTCTTTGGGTCACTCTAGCATTTACTATGGAGGTGGTCCTATCTTCTATTAAGGGGGAGATGGATGTGGCTGGTTGTGACCTCTTTCCTATAGAGGTGGAGCGGGATGCTTTTGTGTATGCCTGGAAGAACTTCTGGGGGGGATGATTATGCCCTATTTTGTGGCTGCAAGGGAGCTGAGGCTGGCCTACATGCTATTTTCTTTTGTTCATCTTCTATTGAGGTGGAGATCTTGAAAAGAGAGCTGATCTTTATGGAGTTCTATCCCAAGGATAAGAGGCGTTGTAGTCACCACGATATGGTTGAGCTTGGGTTTCTCTCCTATAGAGGTGGAGAGAATAGATGGTCTTTGAAGGCCACTTTTGTTGCCTTACGCACTTGTGGTTACCCTTCCTATAGAGGCAGAAAGTGTGGTTTACAGTGCTTTGAAACTTTTGTTGTTGGAGCTTTGTTCCACATCTGTAGTGGGTTGTTGGTCCTGTCAAAACCAATGAGTGTTAGACTCTTGTAGTTTCTTAGTTCTTGTTTGGGCTGCCCACTGGCTTTTGGCTGGGTGTTGGCTTGTTGTTTCCCTGTGGTGCTGCTGGTTGTTTTTGTTCCTATCTTTCAGGAAACTTGTTCATCTTGGTTTGGGTTTTGGGTCCCCTTAAAACCTGAAGGTTTCGGGTCCTTTCAAAACCTATTGTAAATGGTTTCGTGTACATTCAAAACTTGTTTTTTCCTTTATCAGAAACATAAATACATATATATATACATATATACATATATATACATATATATATACATTTATATATATGTGTGTGTGTGTCTGTGTGTGTGTGTGAACTGTATGTGAAAATCAATGCTTCAAAACATAGATAGACACATATACGCATATATATATTGAAGAAAAATATAGTAATTTTATACTTGAGGTATTAGAATAACACTTTTTTGCTACTAAATATTATAGAAAAAAGGGAAATTGGAAAAGAGATATTAGAAAAACACTTAACAATCATAGGAAAATGAGAGATGTTCAAAAACCCACATTAAATATAACTTTACAATATGGAGAATAGAAGAGGCAAACTAGGATAATGAACAGTTTGTTATGGGGAATTGAAAAAGAGAATATCATGAAGAACAGTTTGTTATGGAGAATTTCAAACAATTGAGAAAAAAAGAATATCATGAAACATATTCATACAAGACACATAACATGTTCCATCCACACAAAATAACCACGAAAATTTAACAGTTTGTTATAAGGAGCTTCAAATAGATGAGGGGAAAATAATATCATGAAACATATTGGTACAAGACAAGCAGCATATGTAATAGTTGTAAAAGGTGTTAGAATAACACTTAAGAATCACACGTAAATGACAAAAGAACGAAAACCCACACTAAGTAGAACTCGTTAAGCCAATGGGTACCAATAATTTGTACAAAATGGGTATAACACCATATACTTAATTAAAAATTTGAGCTACATTACCTGGCACTAAATATTATAGACAAATACAAAAATTGTAAAAGAGATATTACAATAACACTTAACAACCACTAAACTAATTATTCTATCGTGAATATCTTTATGCTTTCATACTAACCCTCTACATATATATATGCAATCACTCCTATGCTAATCCACAATTGCTCCTATGTTAATGGGTATAACACTAAAGATGCACAAAGATAACTACAAACAATAAACGAAGGACGAAAAAATTACTAACCCTAACCATATTTGTTGATGAAAGAAAGTAGATTTTGTTAGAAACCGATGATCTGATTGCAAACCAGAAAATACTTTCCATAGAAGAGAAAAACGAAAAAGCAGAGATTTGCATAAAAACATGCAATTTGATATATTCGAAAAGACCAATAATTACAAGAGATAATTTGCTTTATAAAAGCAAAGATACCTAAACCTAATCTTATCTTGAGCAACAAGATAGCTCGATAAGATAAAGATGAGATCCTATAACTTAGGAATTAAATAAACCTAAGTAAACTTATGCAAAGTGTAATTAATAATTAATTTACACCAACACCCCCCCATAAGTGCAACTTAGGGAGAAGTAGATTATTATGCAAATATGAGTCTCGACAACAAGGCCTGATCAGGTACTCATGTACAAATGCAAAGAGAGATAAACCCCCCTCAGTGAGATGAACTGCTACGAAGAAACACTGAAAGAACTCTGATGAAGCAACACTGGAACCCCAAATCCGACAAGCAAGGAAAGATACTTCTGTTTGCAAAATACCAATCAGAATCACAAATGCAATAGCAAACCTAATGCCAAGGAACACTGGAAACTCACATACTGGATCAACTCTGGAATCTTTGAACAACAATAGATGAAAGGATGAATGGACCCATAATGGTGACAATCTGGAAGCTGTGTCTCGAAGCCAATGTCAAACTGAAACTAAAACTGCCCATAGGACGAGTACCATCAAGATTCTGGAACATTAACCATAAAACCATGGCCTTCAAATGAGAAAGATATGAACCAATGCGGATCAAGAACTATAAAATCCCAATGTGAAGTGTGAACCAAAACAAACCAACAATGTGTCCAACTAAGCAAGAAAGAAGCTAAAAGGAGACTACAGGAAACCAGACAAAGTCATGCGAGTTGTCACCAATCATGAAAGATGGATGCAATAACCCCCCTTAATGAAACTTTATCTCAGTTCATTTATTACAATAACCCAATGATTGTAAAAGGAGATAATGCAAAACATGCATAAACTACAGAGAAAATGCAAACTTAGTGCATAAAAACAAAAATGAGTGCATGCACAAACCAATGTTCACATCTGCCTCCATGATGAAAAATCTTCAAATTTGATTTCTAAAAAAATTGTTTATAGTGAGTAGACAAAAACAGAAACCCATAAATTTTTTGAAGCAAAAAATAAAACCCAAAAATCATTTTGTGATCCAGCAAGCAGAAGATGAAAAAATAAAATTTTAAAACCTTTAGCCAGGAGAAAAAAATGACGCGTGACGGTTTTTGTGTAGCTATTTTCTTTAGATCCGTGAAAGAAATCAAAAAACTGAAAGATACCCAGATCGGATTTCGACCCTGGCTACAAAACCCAGAAATTGTTTTTCCTACAACTGAGTGGAAGCTAGATTTATGAAGAAAAACTAAAAACGGCTCCAATAAAAAATGGTTTTCATCAAACCTCAATCTTTTCCAATGCTCTAAATCGAATGGAAAAACTTGATTTGATCCAAAACGCTGCATAAATATACTCAAGGAGAAAAAACCTTGAGGGACCTTGAACGAACTCTACAATGAATCTCTCTAGAAATCTGAGAAGGGGCTGCAAATCAAGGCTCTGATACCATGTTAGAAAACCATGATCTAATTGCAAACCAGAAAATACCTTCCATAGAAGAGAAAAACCAAAAAGCAGAGATTTGCATAAAAACATGCAATTTGATATATTCAAAAAGACCAATAATTACAAGAGATAATTTGCTTTATAAAAGCAAAGATACCTAAACCTAATCTTATCTTGAGCAACAAGATAGCTCGATAAGATAAAGATGAGATCATATAACTTAGGAATTAAATAATCCTAAGTAAACTTATGCAAAGTGTAATTAATAATTAATTTACACCAACAGATTTAACTGCAATTTCTCCATCCATACAAAGCCATAATCTCTTTGAAGTCTCCAAATTGGGTATAACGCCAAAGATACAAACATATAACAAGGAAGAATAAGCAGAGAGCGAAAGACATGAACAATAAATTAATGATACCTATATATGCATATATATATTGAAGAAAAATAGAGTAATTGTATAAGAGGTATTAGAATAACACTTATTCGCTACTAAATATTATAGAAAAAAAAGGAAATTGGAAAAAAGCTATTAGAAAAACACTTAACAATTATAGGAAAAATGACAGATGTTCGAAAACCCACATTAAATAAAACTTTAAAATATGGAGAATAGAAGTGGAAAACTAGGATAATGAATAGTTTATTATGGGGAACTGAAAAAAATAATATTATGAAGAATAGTTTGTTATGGGGAACTTCAAATAGTTGAGAAACAAAAAAAATCATGAAACATATTCATACAAGACACATAACATGTTCCATCCACACAAAATAACCACAAAAATTAACAGTTTGTTATAAGGAGCTTCAAACAGATGAGGGAAAAGAATATCATGAAACATATTGATACAAGACAAGCAGTCTATGTAATAGTTGTAAGAGGTGTTAGAATAACACTTAATAATCACACACAAATGATAGATAAATGAGAACCCACATTAAGTAGAACTCATTAAGCCAATGGGTATCAATAATCTATGCAAAATGGGTATAACGCCACAGACTTAATTGAAAATTTAAGTTACATTACCTGGCACTAAATATTATAGACAAATACATAAATTGTAAAAGAGCTATTAGAATAACACTTAACAACCACTAAACTAATTTTATCTTGAATATCTTTATGTTTTCATACTAACCCTCTACATATATATATATATATGTTAATCTACAATTGTTCCTATGTTAATGGGTATAATGCCAAAGATGCACAAAGATAAATACAAACAATAAATGAAGGGAAAAAAAATTACTAAGCCTAACCATATTTTTTGATGAAATAAATAATATTTAACTGCAATTGCTTCTATGGTAATGGGTATAACGCCAAAGATGCACATAGATAACTACAAACAATAAAGGAAGGGAATTTTTTTTTTAACCTTAACCATAAGTTTTGATGAAAGAAAGAAGATTTAATTGCAGTTTCTCCATCCATATAGAGCCATAATCTCTTCGAAGTCTCCAAAATGGGTATAATGCCAAAGATACAAACATATAACAAGGAACAATAACTAGAGAGCGAAACACATGAACAATAAATTAATCATTTATGAAAAATACCCATGTAAAACGACTTATAGATTCCATAGCACAACTTTAAAACCCTCTAATCTGCTATAAAACGAAGCCGAAGGCGACGATTTTTACAATAGTCTACTAGCAAACCAACACCACAATGTCTCTTTCAACAATGCATCTTAATCAATGTATTTTTTTGCACATTTCAGAGTAGATTAGTGTTAAAACCCTCCAACCTACTATCAAATGGAGATAAAGATGATGATTTTTTCAATACTCTGCTATAAAACCAACACCACAGTGGCTTGCTTGACAATGCAAACAAAAAACAATATACTTCCCCACAATGCAACATTCAATATTGCATTTACTTCCTCTGTTGCCATCGTACAACAATGCCAGGATGCATTAACCCTGACACAAGAAAACACTTACCATTTTTCTTCCACGTATCAAGGAAACCAACTCAATCACCACCACCCACATAATTAGCAAACTCCTCGTCGTGATAGAAAACCTCAGGAAACTTGCCACTGGCTAGAAAATTTTTGGCACCGAGAAATTCTATTCACTGCTGGGCTAACGAAAATCCTAGAGAAAATTTCAAACAAATAGCCTATCAGATAATTACATGTATTTATGTAAACGTATAGTATGAATCCATTCTCATCACAATTCCATTATTTTAATAAAGGGAATCTTCTATAGCAAAAGTTCCCTAAGCAAAATAGCTAGCAAAAGGGTAGTTACAAATTTCCTAGGGTAATTTTAATGATTCCTAGAGATCCAACATATGGGGGAAAATATACATCATTAGATTCGAGGCCATCAAAATTTCTATCCACCATCAATATTAAATTCTTATTAATAAATTGTCAAAATATGACAATCATATGTTCTTTGCATTGTTACTTTATAAAATCATTTTTTCTTCTATGACATACTTCCCTCTTGAACAAAAAGTGGCATGTTCGTAATCATGTGATACAAAAGATCATTACTACCTCACAATAAAATCATTTTTTCTTATATGACATACTTCCGTCCTAGAAAAAAAATGGCATGTTCGTAATCATGTGATACAAAATATCATTACTACCTCACAATAAAATCATTTTTTCTTCTATGACATACTTCCCTCCTATACAAAAAGTGACATGTCCGTAATCACGTGATACAAAATATAATTACCTCACAATTAAATTATAGAATTATGAAGAATGTGTTATTTATAATATAATTCTACTCAAACTTATATTATCATTCCTACCTTACAATCATGCATCAAAATATAAGGACACTTTAGGCTAAGGTTTTGGGCATTATGTTTTCTAAATTTTGTTTTGAATGGGTATTTATATCTACATATGAATTTTTTATTTAAAGTGTTTTGTTTAGATATAAGATATTTATTTTTAACATTTTCTTTGTATTTTTTCTTCTCTATAATTTAGGTTCTTAAACATCTCTATAATCTAACAAAAAAATATTCAGTGATATTGTCCTTCATATCCTTGTAAATGATGATATAGAGATATAAAGATTGGAGTAATAAGAAAATTACACATTTTTTCTTGTATTTTAACACACATGTGGGTATATGCAGGATCATGATGGGCCAAAAAGTGGCAATATGATGGGTATGTGTAGGGTATGTGGTTGATGACTTTTTTTTACCCAAAATTGATGAAACAAAAAGGGGTTTTAAAGGAGATTCTCAGATTTCCACCAATATAAATTATGTTTTACTTTGAATTTAATAAACAATTATTATTCATTTTCTATTTGAATTATGACTAAAGTCCTGATTGATAGGCTGATTGAAAAACATCTATAGCTTTCAAAAAATATCACATTTTTTGAATCTGAAACATGTGTCACATTCTATTCTTCACATACTATAGGATTAAAAAAATAAAAATTGAATTTCATTAAGTTTTGACCAAGTTAAGGTGGTCAGATATACGAGTTTCTATATTATTTAAAAGTTGTAACAAAAAAATCATAATTAATTATTTACATGGAAAAAAATTACAAAAAAAATGCATCATCCAAAAATGAGTCATCTCTAGTTATATCTAAAATCTTATAAAAAATATTATCATTTTATTGTGGTTAGGGCGGTCAGACAGACACCTACTTCTTATTTTTTCCCTGAAATTTAAGTACTACTGCATTGAAATTTTCAATTTTCACCAAATAGATTTAAAAAAAAAAATCCTAGTAGTTTAGAAACTACATTCAATTTTCTACAAACTCTATTCTTACATATTTTTGAAATAATATAGATAAATTATTCAAATATTTACGTCAAGTTGCCTAACTCTGATTTTTCTAAATTTTTCGCCACTTTAGGGCCTATTTTTTCCATGATGATCCTGCACATGCCCATGTGTATATATACACTTGTGCATATATACATGTGTATACACACACATATATATGTACATATGTATATATGCACATGCATGCATACATACATATATACACACACATACATATATATTTTTATCTCTAAATTCTTCTCTCCTTCTAATGATTTTTAGTTTTACCTATGCTTGATTGCCCTAAATTTTATAATAAAATGAGGGGACCTATGAGTGCACTAATTAGGTCATATACATATGTGAGAGGTTTAAACTATCATACAACTTCCAAATACTACTCAAATTTATAAAAAAACTCTCTCCCACATATCATTCTTCTTTTGTGTATTAATATGCATTTGATGTAGTTATGGACACAAGATCAAATTAAGGACTATCCAACAATACAACCCAGCACAATATACTAATAAAACCTAGGCTATGTAATTTATATACTCACTACACACATGTATCACAATGAAACACAATATTTCACTACTACATACAAAGGGCATTTAAGACATTAATTTAAGATAAAATATTACTTTTGTCTTTAATTTTCTAATTGTCTTAAATTAAGAGAATAATTTTTATTTTATTTTCTAAAATACATTTTTTATTTCCCTCCACATTTTCCCTATGATTTTTCTTTCTTTTAGGCTTCTCCCTCATATCTAAATTCCCCCACTTCTAGGACAACTTTTTGCCCATGGTTTTATAGAAAAAATAGAACACGAGAAGAATCAAAGAACATGGAAAAAAAGAACATAGGCATGAGGAACAAAGGAATGGCACAATGGGCACAAAGAAAAGTGAACATAGACAATGGTCATGAAGCACAAAAAATGGGGGTTTTCCAATAACGACAAGGGATTTTTCAGACAAGGGGCTTTTAAGAAAATCAAAACAACGCAAAGCTTAGAGTAAGTCATGACCACATGGGTCCAGGATCTATTGGAAAGAGACACTGCACATGTTTTCTGGTGTTGTCATTGATGGCAACCATTGTCAGCTAGTCGATTTGCACATTGTGATTTTCCCATACCCGCAGACAGATTGAAGATCAGTGATTATCTATTAAGCTAAAGCAGAGCATCCAGTAGATCTATGTTCTTTTATTATTATGCATATTTTCTGTTATTATTTTTGTGTTGTGGATCTCAGGGAAGTTTTTTCGATGCATAATCTATGTTATCTGTAAATCTTGGTGCCTCGTATTGACTTGTGTGTAAGTTAGAAGATCCGTTTGGAAAATATTTTGTTCATTAGCATATGAAGGCCAACTTGGTGAATATATCGTGTCATAGATATTTGAGGAGTTATTGGTTAAGTGTTTTTGTATTCGAGCATTTTGATTTGGGTCCTCACTATGTTATGGCCGACTCTTGTGGATGCACATTGAATATTATGGGTGATTGGAGCTGACAATTTGTGAATATTTCTTATTTTGTTGAAGCCAACATGAAGCGATTAAATTCCTTGTAGCGGATATATATAAGTGATCAATTATATCATTTTGAGTGTGTTCAATGTGAGTTGATGTGTATTGCGAATATCAGAAGATCAGTAGAGCGAATATGCATAGTTTCACTTGTGCATTAAGGATTTTGTGATGTTAGTTAAAGCATAACAGAGCAAAAGTACAGAATCAGACAGAAGGTCCATAATTCAATTGTTGAGCCTAACTGGAACTATAATTAGGCATTTTTAGATGTTATCTTTCTCACTTCAAATCTTTTGGAAGTATTCCAAACTTTTGTAAGGTAGTGAGCCTTTCTGTAATTGAGCAGTGAGCTCTAGGCTGTGTCCCTGAATGCAAGTGCATTCCCATTTTGTAAACATCTTTTTGAGTATACTCAGATCATATTGTGGATTGGCCATCCACCGTGGTTGTTCCCCTAACAAGGTTTCCACATAAAAATACTTGTGTTATGGTGTTGTGGTTGTTTGCTTTATGTTCATGCATATTTCTTTTGGTTGAATGGTATAAGTGCTTTGAAGATTAAATTAATAAAGTTAAAAATTGCACAACATTGATTCACCCCCCCTCTCAGTGTTGCTTGATTCCAATAATTAATATCAGATCTTAGTTCCTCGGAATAAGTTTACCAGCTTGTGGAAGATCTTGGAAAGTGTTTGAATGGATTCAAGCAGTCTTGAACAACAACTTATGGTGGCCCTAGATGTTCTTGATCATTCAAAATTTGAAGTCAGGGAATTGAAAGAAAATCTTCTTATTGCTAAGAGATTCATTGAGTCATTGAAAGATAAAATGAATAAGTCAAGGGAGAAGAGAAGGGAACTCTATGATCAGATCAACCAGGATGATAGTAAACGCATTGTAGATGAACAATTGAGTCAAGCCCTAAAGGAAAAGATAGAAGAATGTGAAAAGTTTGATAGAGAAAATACAGTCCTAAAGCATGAGATGGAATCTATTATGATGAGGATGACCAAGGAAATTGAAGATAGAGAGAAAAATGAAGAGATGCTTGCTCAATCCTTGAAAGAGAAATCTGAAGAGTGTAGTTGAATTACTAATGGATTCATTCAGTTAGAACTTGAGTTGGAGCAATCCAAACATAATGAGGAAGAGCTTGAAAAGCACATTGTTGATCTACACGATGAACTTGCTACTGCAAATGAATTCAAGGAGAAGTTCAAGATTAGCTCAACAAAGCTTGACGAACTGATTAAAAGTCAGAGGATTGATGGTGACAAGCGAGGTCTTGTATATGAGAAAGGAGAAATTTCTGGATCTGGACAAAGGAGATTCAGATAAGGAAATCAGATGAACAATGCTGGAAGGTATCTGTTAAGACAACCTAATGCTCAGAGGTTCAATGGTTATTGTTTTACTTGCATTAAATTTGGTCATATGGTGGCTCAATGTAGAAGTAGAATAAATTCAAGTGGTCCATCATTCTCTGGTCAGTGTTTTAATTGTAGTATGGTCATAAGTCAAATGAATGCAAAAACGTGATGAAAAACCTTTATAGAGATGTCAGATGTTACACATGCAATAGATTTGGCCATATTGCTAACCGGTTCAGATCAAGAGAAAATAAGTGGAACAACTGATTTAGACAAAGAAATGTGGTGTGCTACAATTGCAAAAAAATTGACCATATTGCTAGATTTTGCAGAAGAGGTCCAGTAAATCAAAGAATAAACATGCCAAAGGATGAAAAAGTTAAAGAGAAAGTCACTATAGATCTGATCAGGAAGCAGATGAAGAAAGCATGGGTGAAGAGGAATCCCTCTGTTGTAGAAAATGAGACTACACTAGAACCTGCTTCTGGTAATTCCTCCAGGAATTAGTTTTAGGCCTCTGACCTAGGGGAACTAGATCAAAAAAATTCTTTAACCCCTTGTCGAGATGTGGATGAGTGCAGTGATTGCATTGATGATCTATAGATGATGTTGAATCAATTGGAGAAAGTATTTATGCAAAATTGAAGGCCCATAGAAGAACTATCTTTCATAGTGTATGGAAATAGGGTATCTGGATGAGTTAGGGAAAAATCATTTATTATGTCAAAAAGGTTAGGTGTGCAAATGATAAAAAGACATTTCTATCTTTCATTTGTCACTTTGCATTTTGAGAAGAAGTTTGAAGATCTCTGAAGCAAACTTTGGAAAAATTTGGCGAGGATTCAAGTGTGAAGGAAATTCGAAGATCAAACCCTAATCTAGCGAAAAGGTATTTATCAGGAAAAATTGTAAACCTATGAATTTATGGAAATGGCTACTCCATTGGTAGTTGAAGTCAAGGATAGACCCCATCTAAAATTCGAGTGGCATCCATTCAAGTCTATTGAGATTGATCCCTTAGGTGCATTTTCATCTGTTCTGTATGGCATATTGCATATTGAAAACATTAGGGCATATATTCATGCTAATATTGAGGAGTTAGGAATCTCGTAGTTGCTAAATTTATATTCCAAACACATTGTTGGAGAGGATTTCTATGTTAACCCCAAATTCAAAATCCTAGAGGAGAAGAAATTCACGTAGATTATGAAATTCCCCATGTTTGATGAAAGAAAATGGGTCCGGTATATCTTGAGTCGAGTTCATGCTGAATCTATGTGGTTGAATCAACCTTTCAAGATTACAAAAGAATCTATAAGAACTATTACAGGTTTAAATTCCTCCGATGGATTGCCAATTTTGAAGTCTTTAAAGAATCAAACAGTCATTGATGCAATAGGTTCAACATTTGATAGAAGAGAAATGACAATTGATAATATTGTTGATGTGAATGTGAAATTTTCCTCAATGGTCATTGGTTACAAGTTATATCACTCTAGCCAAGAAATTTTTTTATCTGGTACAACCATATATGTAGCATATCAAATGGTGAAGGAGAATGTAGAGTATGATTTATGTGAATTGCTTTGAAGTCAGCTTATGGAGAATCTTGGTAAGATAAAGAGGGACAAGAAGAATTCATTTAAATATGGTAATTTGTTGTTGTGTTTGTTCTTTTATTTCATGAATGAAGTTCTGGGAGTCAGGAAAGTGTTTTGGCAAAGAGGTGATAAGCCTGTAGGTGTTCAAATTAGAGATATCTTATTCAGCCTTGGTGATTTGCAAGCCAGGAAAACTACAATATGGGGATATCTCAAGAACTTTCAGAATGTAATGCAAGCAACAAAAAGAATTCCTACTTCTATTGTGGAGAAGTATAAGGACACAATTTGTTTTATGGTGGATATTGATCAATGCTTGATGGAAGCTGCAGAACCTAGAACTGATTCGATTATGCCAATGGGTTATGAATTTGAGGAGAACATCTTGGTATTATATGCACAACATTTGTTGAGTAAGCCTCAGGATCCGGTAGAAGAAAGGTTTGGAACATATGCAGAAAAGGACATGTAAGTCCATGAGTAGTTAAAGAAACCAATGATAGTACAGAGAGTAAGGAAAGAAGGGAAGTCTTTGTAGAGAGCATGGGTATACCTACAGAAGCTATAAAAGAAGCTAGAAAGAAGAGAGAACAAGTTGAAAGTGAAAAAGGAAAAGAGTCCACTAAAACTGAATTTTCTAGTATGGCAACATCCTCTACCTGAACTAGATCAATAAGGAGATCAACACCCCTATCCAGTCATGCAAATAATTCAACCCCTGTAAAAGCTCAAGTTAAGGCATCTGGTAAGAGGAAGAAGGATAAGAGTACAAGAGTGTATGAAGTTGTTTCAGAAGATGAAGAGATAGAATCTGATGAAGAAGTTAGAGAAATAAAGCATATGGGAACTCAAGCTGCAACAATAGTCACTAAGGACAAGCCCTCTGATGAAAAGGTGAAAGCAAAGAAGAAGATGAAGCCTGAGAATCTAGGTATGTCTGTAGAGGAATTGAGAAAGGTATAATCAAGGATGGTAATCTTAAGCCCCTATGTGAAGTATATGGTACCTTTGATAATGTTGGTCAAAGAGTTCTTGAGGAGGCTACAATAAAATATTTAAACAATTTCAATATGACTCTAGTTGAGGTAATGGCATAGTTGCCTAAGAAACTGTATGAAATTTTGGAGATGAGAAGAGTTAGTGCAAGAATTGAAGAAGATCAAATGAGAGAGAGGATTCTTTCCAATCTAAGCCTGGTAATCTCAGTTGGGGATATGAAGACAATCCTAAAAGAATCTAAAAGAGAATTCAAGAGCAAAACAAGGATAAACAAGCTTATGTTGGGAAGGATTGAAGAGGTAGCAAAAGAAATTGAAAGAATTCTAAAGGAAGTTTTGTTAAAGAAAAAAATTGATGTTGTTTATGAAGAAATGCATGTGGAAGATACTTCATTTGGTCTGGTAAATGAAGAGGTTAAAGTTGAGGACACTTAGATTCCTCTTGATGTGCATGAAACAAAAGAACCTATGGAGACTGAAGCTCCTAAAGCTATGCCGATTGAAGAAAAGGAGATATTGGTTGAAGAAATTGAAATTGCAAATGACAAGCAAAAATCTATGGCTGAAGAAACAATGGTTGAGGAAAAGAAGGTTGAAGTTAATGAAGTTCCAGTGGAAGCAAGGGACACTGTAGAGGTAGTGAAGAAATTTCTGGAAGAGAAAAAGGAAGAATTTGATCTTGAGTTGGGAAATGCCCCTATTCAAAAAATGAAAGTCGTATCATTTGCAAGAAGCTAAGGCTAGGGAAGAAATTCTGAAGTCCCACATTGAGGACAATGAATTATTGAATCTCACATCTAGTATTCTAGAGAAGATCATGCCTACTCATGTTAAGGATCAATCTAGTTCTTCCTCGAGTGAGCTGAAGAAGCTTATAAATTCGGTAAGTACTCATTTTGAGTCACTTGAGAAGTCAACTTTGGTCAAGGTACAGAAGGAGTTTGATGACAAAAGTTTCAGTAGTCTGAAAGGAATGATAGCTAAAGATAAATCTATATTAGCTACCTATGTGAAGAATGTTCATAGTGCTCTATCTGAAGGTGGAAATGTTTATAAGTCATGTTTGTGTTTGTCTAAACGTACTGAGGACAATGAGAAGAAGGTTAAGGATCATGAGAAAGAGTTAGCTGCTATTTTTTATGATTTTGATCTTTATCTATTTCTGTTGGAGAGCAAGAAGGTCAAGTTATATCTATACTTGACAAGATAAAGAGTTTGAAGCATGATAATGACAGAGTTGTGGAATGAGCTTGTGAACTTAGAGGCTTAATTGGTCCAAAGATGGGAACTATGTTGAGTGCTTTGAAGGAAGCACAAGATGATTTGGAGATCCATGCTCCGGTGAACCTTGAATCAGAAGAGATGCAATATTATTTACTTTTTGGTCACATAAATATTCTAGAAAGACTTAAGAAGTGTTGGGATTCAAGCATAAACCTGTTAAAAACAAATTTTGTAGATATTTTCAAGTTTATGTAAATTGTTGAAACAAGTTTGTACATATGTAGTTTGAAGTTTTTGAAGTTTTGTATGTGGATTCCCTATCTTTTCCATTGATGTCAAAGGGGGAGAGTAGAACAATGAAAAATGCATATTCATCTAAGGGGGAGTTGTAGTTTTGAGCTATGGATGAAGATCCTTTTGGAGTTTTGGTGGCAGTGTATTTATGTTGGTACTAATCCGATACTTAGTCATTTTTCACTAAGTGTTGCCATCAATGCCAAAGGGGGAGATTGTTGGCAAGAGACATTGCACATATTTTCTGGTGTTGTCATTGATGGCAACCCTTGTCAACTAGTCAATTCACACATTGTGATTTTCTCATACCGGCAGACATATTGAAGATTAGTGATTATCTGTTAAGCTAGAGTAGAGCATCTGGTAGATTTGTGGTCTTTAATTCTTATGCATATTTTTTGTTATTATGTTTGTGTTGTGGATCTCAGGGAATTTTTTTCAATGCATAATCTATGTTATCTATAAATCTTAGTGCCTCATATCAACTTGTGTGTAATTTAGAAAATTTAGTTGGAAAATTTTCTATTCATCAACATATGAAGGCCAACTTGGTGAATATGGTGCGTCACGGATATTTGAGGAGTTATTGGTTAAGTGTTTTTGTGTTCAAGCATTTTGATTTGGGTCCTCACTATGTTGTGGCTAACTCTTGTGGATGTGCATTGAATATTATGGGTGATTGGAGCCGACAATTTGTGAATATTTCTTATTTTGTTGAAGCCGACATGAAGCGATGAAATTCCTTGTAGCGGATATATATAAGTGATCGATTATATCATTTTAATGTGTTTTCAATGTGATTTGATGTGTGTTGTCAATATCAGAAGATCAATAGAGAAATTATGCACAATTTCACTTGTGCATTAAGGATTTTGTGATGCGAATTAAAGCAGAACAAAGAAGTGCATAATTAGACAAAAGGTCCAAAATTCAATTGTTGAGTCTAACCAGAATTGTAATTAGGCATTTTTAGATGCTATCTTTCTCAGTTCAAATCTTTTGGAAGTATTCCAAACTTTTGTAAGGCAGCGAGCCTTTCTGTAATTGAGGAGTGAGCTCTAGGTAGTGTGCCTGAATGCAAGTGCATTCCCATTTTGTAAACATATTTTTGAGTATACTCAGATCATATTGTGGATTGGCCATCCACCATGGTTTTTCCCCTAACAGGGTTTCCACATAAAAATCCTTGTGTTATGGTGTTGTGGTTGTTTGCTTTATGTTCATGCATATTTCTTTTGGTTCAATGGTATAAGTGATTTTAAGATTAGATTAATAATGTTAAACATTGCACAACAATGATTCATTCCTCCCTCTCAGTGTTGGTTGATTCCAACAGGATCTTGGGCAAGGGTATGTGCAGGATCATCATGGAAAAAATAGGCCCTTAAGTGGCGAAAAAATTCAGAAAAATCATAGTTAGGCAACTTGATGTAAAAATTTGAATAAGTTATCTATATTATTTAAAAAATATGTAAGAATAGAATCTGTAGCAAATTGAATGTAGTTTCTAAACTACTAGGTTTATTTTAAAAAAAATAAAATTTGAAATTGCAATCCAATAGTACTTAAATTTCACGGAAAAAATAAGAAGTAGGTGTCTGTCTGACCACCCTAACCACAATAAAATGATAATATTTTTTTATAATATTTTATATATAAGTAGATGACTCATGTCTTGATGTGATGCATAATATTTTACAATTTTTTTACAAGAAAATAATTAATTATCAATTTTTTATTACAACTTTTAAAAAATATAAAAACTCGTATGTTTGACCACATTAACTTGGTCAAAACTTCATGAAATTCTTTTTTTTTAATCCTATAGTATGTGAAGCATAGAATGTGACGTATGTTTTAGATTCAAAAAATGTGATACCATTTGAAAGCTAGAGATGTTTTTCAATCAGCCTATCAATAAGGAAATTCGTCGTAATTCAAATAGAAAATGAATAATAATTATTTATTAAATTCAAATTAAAGCATAATTTATATTGGTGGAAAGCTGAGAATCTCCTTTAAAAACCCTTTTCGTTTCATCAGTTTCAAGTAAAAAAGGTCATCAGCCACATACCCTACACATACCCATCATATCGTCACTTTTTGGCCCATCATGATCCTGCACATACCCACAAGAAATAGTAATAAATCTTCTACAAAGGGCCTTTCAGCAATAGACTAGGTGTGCCCCACATTTTTTTTCTTTTTTGTGATGTTTCTTGTCTCTTTTCTAGTTATATGCTTGGTTGATGATGTTTGAATCAATAAGCATATGTCGCTTAAACTCGATAGGCCAGACATCTTCCCTAGGAACTTGAATTTTCCATTTCTAGTTCTAGGATTCTCAGTTATTGTGTTTACACTGATTAAAATGCCTGAAAAAAGACTTCTTAAAATCCAATCTTCTAAGATTACCAAGTTTTCCAAGTGGTCCAGATAAGGATTTCTAATCAACGGGCTACCCTTCCCACCATGTTTCTATTTCTACGACTAGGTGTTCAATAATATTCCGAATTTCATTGGAAATTATGAAAATGGAATTTGAAAAAGAAACGACTCTTTCAACTAGGAAGGGACCTAAAATTTACAATTAGTTTCCACTAAAAATTTATTTTACAATGGGGAGAAGTGTTCACAAAATGAAGAGTCTAGAATGCATTCTCTACCATTAACATAGACAATTTTCAATGAAGAAGAAAAATATACCTGTTCATCTTTCTTACAATCTCTGGAACGTCCGTCAATGATTCTTAAATTGATGGGTGCTTCATAATTCACTTGTGCACATTTAGTCATAGTTTACTTGTATTGATTTTAGTTGAAGTAATATTTTAAGGGTTTTTATAAGTACCTAGGAGCAGAATGATGACAATGTCTTTCAAATTTTCTTTTCTTAATATTTGTATTGTTAGACAACTTATTAGGCAGTCGCACATGAACGTTTAGGCACACATGGGTTGCACTATATTCATGTGAATGCAAAAATCATCAAAAAAAAAATTGTTCATTGTCACTTGATGGAGCAAAGTTGATGGTGGTACTAAATTATTTCTTCTTAGCTTGCTTGTCTTTGATTAAGACTCACTTTCATAACATAATATTAGGGTACTTTGTGTTGATAGGAATGTGAGTGCATACACTTACATAAAAGAGTAGGTATCATGATATGGGTACCCACATTATAGAATTATAGAGAATGATCTTTATATATATAGTGTTTGCATCTACATACTTTACGGTCATAGTAATTGGTTATCCATGCAATGAGGTGTTGTACAATATATATATTTATAATTTATAGACTGTTTTGACATGGTTCTTAATTTCACTTTTTTGTGGAATTGACAATGATTAATGGTGCAATTTATGAGTTTGTCAATGGTTATGAGTATTCTTGAGGTGTTTGTTGTTTTATATTTGACTTTTTTTGTTATATGTAATTTAGATTGTGAGGTTGAGTAGGATGTGTTGTTTTGAGAAGTTCACATAATCTAAAGCATATCATATGTTAATATAAATATGATATATTAGAGGTAGCATAGAAGCCGGTGTCATAGTGGAGGGTACACTTACTCTTTGAGGATTCAATTAACTGTGTGTTTGTATTGCAAAACATTTCTAGGAAAAAATATATAAAAATTGCACAAAGTGAATGTTGGAATGACAAATATGCTAGTATTTGTTATTTTTTATCAACGACTTCAAAATAGTATATTAATTAATAAGTTCTAGAATATGTATGTAAAAATTAGTGGTTACACAAGGAGCAATGTAGTAATAGAAAATAGATAAACATGGAAAAAATATTTAATGTGAAGGAAAATATTTAATGTAAATAAGAGGGTTTTGCATAAATGTGTCTCATATACACTTAATAGCAAGTTCTTCTAAGTATTCATTTATAGGTTGTAAAGAAGCAAGGAAGCTATTGGTATCAAGGAGAAACAAGGCCTTGATAACATGAGTAGTACTAATCTATACTAAGCATTTGTATTGTATTTAAGAGAACATATATGTACTAAAAAATATCACTCTTTGCAAGGTCAAACATTTAAAATATTTTCAATAAATATATATAATAAAATTGATTGACCATAAATAATGACTTTAACATAAAAACACATAGAGATATAGATAAGTTAGCTTTTGTTTTTTTTCTTTTCCATCAAATATGGTACTATTACAAGGGTACAAGTGTGTTTCATTCATAAGTTTATTTTGATTTCTTACCCTTTCTTTGTCTAAATCATTCTAAAATAATGAAAAATATCATCAAGTAACATTGAATACTCTGATTAATGTTCATTCAAGCTATCACTACAAAAAAGGATAAAGAGGCTTCAAGTGACAATATTTTACTCTTTTGATAATTTTTGTGCATGCTAAAAACTAAAAAACTGAATGATTTAACCTATAAATCATAAATCAAGATTTCAACATATCATCAATAAAGCCTTTCTTAAATGAAAAAACATGCAAAATCAAACTAAGCTATGAAAAACCCAAAACACATGAATTCAAAAGAAAATCAGCTCCATTATTTTCCTATTCACCATGATCTTGGTTTATGCATGCATTTATGCTCTTAGATTTTTATTAGCACAAGTGCAAAAAGAAGCTATGATGAAGTACATAAGAGAGGATTGATTGAAATCAAATGTATTTTCTTTTTGGTGAGAAGCAGGGGTTTATATAGATTTTCTCATGGGGTAGATTGAAGTTGCGGGAGAGATGTGGGATAAAAGAGTGCAATGGAGAAATTAACATTTATCCCATATTATTTAATCAAGTGAAGTTAATTGAAACGAGAGAGATAAATAAATGGATTTATGATAGAGTGTAGGTTTAGGAATTTGGATTAAAAATGAATTTGTGAATGATTTAACGAATTTATACATGAAAATGAAAATGATTTAAAATATGTAATGGATATAAGATTAATGTAAATTAATATATGGATATTATTATGCATGAATAAAGTGTGTATGAAATGGAAAATGATGAATAAATTATTATGCAAATGGATAATGCTTATAATATGTTAATGATTTAAGCAAATTGATTAATGAATAGAAGAAAGTATTAAATGAATTAATTAAACAGATAACAATATCCATTTAATTAATAGAAAAAAAATAGGATGGTTGTGAGGACAACATTTTAGTGTCTACATTTTGCCTCTCTTTGAGATAATGTAGCTTGTCGCATTGTTTCAAAGAAAAAGATATGCCCTAGTGTAAGGAAGAATGATGAGGAGGTAGAGGTATTCCCCCTCAAGAGGACATGCAGGTTCAAAGAACATGAGTGTGCTCTCAAAATGGATGAGAGGACTATAAGATGAGGAATTGAAATGATAGAGGAAAATAGATAAGGATGATGAAGAAAAAAAGTGAAATGATGAAGGAAATGGATGATGGAAGAAATGATAGATGAAAAAGAGATATGAAGGAAATGAAGGTGATGAAGCTTCTTGTGCATGTCATAGTGATTTATCATCATAGAGCGGTAAAATATGATAAACATACAACAAACACAATGGTATGACATAGACCAAGATGTGCAAGGTCATCAGAGACAAGGAATGTCCTAACTCATACTTAGGGAAAAGTTTCCCTAGTATTTTTGTCAAGACAAACTGCAGATAACAATCAAATAAAAAGACAAGTCATGAGACATCATTTCTCCTCTAAATCCTTCGTGGGACATCCTCGAGGTGGCTAGTAACATGATCAAAGAAAATCCAAAAGATAAGACAAAATAGACCAACATGTTTAACAACCATTCATATTGTTTTCCAATAAGTGTTTGCCAGTATGTTAAGGGATGAAGTGAGTGATGGGTGGACTATTTTGACAAGGCATGGTTTCAAGAGAAGAAACATGTCATATAAGACGTCAAGTCTAGTTTCGATCATGCACCTACTTGTATAAGGAAAATGAAAAAGTGTGATAGTGACAAGGTCTGGTTTCAGGAAGGACACATCCTGTATAAGACCATTGGTTGTGACTGATTTGACTAGTTTGATTTATTTGACAAATAACTTATTTGACTTGGATACTTGTTGGCTTGTATGTCTTGTTGATTCAAGATTTTTGTTTGAAGTGTAGATGATGATGTCGTGTCTGAGTTGACATTGTCTGATTTATTTTGACTAACCCAACAACCATAAAAGACTGACGCAGGGGGCCTCAGGGGCTCATCAACAGATGGCCTTGCCTATGTAGCAATGCATAGAGACCTCGTAGTTCGACATGACCCTTGACTTTGTTTCAATGAAAAAAGACCAAATCATGATTTTATTTGACCATACCTAAAGGACTAAACAAATGCCTTAGGGGCACATCAACAGATGGCCTTTCCTACGTCCAGTCATAGAGGAAACACACTTCAACAATGACGAAGACTGACATGACTAACTCTGACTCTATTTTTGGGATTTTTTGAACGTTATCTAAATGTTTTTGGGTTTTGAGATGTTTTGATTTTTTTGGATTTTGAAGTTTTATGATTTTTTGTCTTTTTGTCATTTTTTGTTTTTTTTTGTCTTTTTGTGGATATTTGATGTTTTTGGAGTTGTCGTTTTATGATTTTTGTCTTTTTCAATGTTTTAATTTTTTTGTCTTTTTCAAATGTTTTGATTTTTGTCTTTTCAAATGTTTTGATTTTTTTTGTCTTTTTGTGGATATTTGATGTTTTTTGTCTTTTTTGGAATGTTTCGATTTTTTGGTCTTTTATTGGAATTTTTTTATTTTCTTTTTGGATTTTGAGATGTTAGGATTTTTTTGGCTTTTTGAGTATAGTGACCTCCAATGATAAGTGTAGAATCCAATGAAGCTAGGTGACAGGGAATTTACCCCAATCAGGTATAAGACGAACAAATAGGGATGGGATGGGACAAGGGTTTATTATGGATGAAAGATGAATGAGAAAGGATGCAAGACGTCAACCGCTTGGAAGTCATGATAAAGATGATGAGGCCTGATAATGGTTGTGAAATGGGAGATGATGGAATGTAAAGGCATTAATATGAATTAGGGTGGAAGGCTGGATAGAGTGATAGTAGATGATGGAGAAAAGACTGACTACACATGGTGCCTATTTGCCAAGTTTTCACCATGGTACTTATACAAAGTGCCATTGACGTGGTTTTCACTATTGGCTGAAATTTTTCATTTTACTTTATTTTTTATCCCTTTTTAAAAAAATAAATTACATCTTTTCAGGACTTTTTCTCATTTTTTTGTAATTTTAAGGTTTTAGCCTAGCACTCTAAAGCTAGGTATAGAATTAATAAGTGCTAGATCCATATACTACCTTGACGATGCCCTAATCCTGTTTGGAGGACTGTGTTGGATAAAAGCACCCAATCTGGATGATGAGTGCAAGTGGTAAATATGACGGACGATAGATGTAGTGGAGGAAAGAGGCTAGGGTAGGATCCCTGGGTATGTGCAGGATCATGATGGGCCAAAAAGTGGCGATATGATGGGTATGTGTAGGGTATGTGGCTGACGACTTTTTTTTTACCCAAAATTGTTCAAATGAAAAGGGTTTTTAAAGGATATTCTAAGCTATCCACCAATATAAATTATGCTTTACTTTGAATTTAATAAATAATTATTATTCATTTTCTATTTGAATTATGACTAAAGTCCTGATTGATAGGCTAATTGAAAAACATCTATAGCTTTCAAAAGGTATCACAATTTTTGAATCTAAAACATGTGTCACATTATATGCTTGACATACTATAGGATTAAAAAAAAAATTGAATTTCATGAAGTTTTGACCAAGTTAAGGTTTTCAGACATATGAGTTTTTATATTTTTGAAAAGTTGTAATAAAAATCATCAAGGTATTTGCAAGATCATGATGGGCCAAAAAGTGATATGATGGGTATGTGTAGGGTATGTGGTGATGACATTTTTTTCACCCAAAATTGATGAAATGAAAAGGTTTTAAAGGAGATTCTTAGCTTTCCACCAATATAAATTATGCTTTACTTTGAATTTAATAAATAATTATTATTCATTTTCTATTTGAATTACTTAATTAAAGTCTGATTGATAGGTTGATTGAAAAACATGTATAGTTTCAAATAGTATCACATTTTTTGAATCTGAAACATGTGTCACATTCTATGCTTCACATACTATAGGATTAAAAAAAAAATGAATTTCATGAAGTTTTGACCAAGTTAAGGTGGTCGACATATGAGTTTTATATTTTTTAAAAGTTGTAATAAAAAAATCATAATTAATTATTTACTTGAATTTTTTACAAAAATATGCATCACATCAGGACATAAGTCTCTACTTATATCTAAAATATTATAAAAAATATTATCATTTTATTGTGGTTAGGGTGGAGACACCTACATATTGACCTCAAATTTAAGTACTATTGAATTGAAATTTCAAATTTTCAAAAATAATTTTTTTTATTTAAAAACCTAGTAGTTTAGAAACTACATTCAATTTGCTACATATTCTATTGTTACATATTTTTGAAATAATATAGATAACTTATTCAAATTTTTATGTCAAGTTGCCTAACTCTAATTTTTTTGAATTTTTTGCCACTTAAGGGCCCTTTTTTTCCATGATGATCCCACACATACCCATAATTAATTATTTACTTGGAAAAAAATTATAAAAAAATATGCATCACATCGGGACATGAGTCCTCTACTTATATCTAAAATATTATAAAAAAAAATTATCATTTTATTGTGGTTAGGGTGGTTAGATAGACACCTACTTCTTATTTTTTCCTGAAATTTAAGTACTACTTCATTGAAATTTCAAATTTTCACCATATTGATTTTTTTTGTTTTTTAAATAAACCTAGTAGTTTATAAATTACATTCAATTTTCTATAGATTCTATTCTTATATATTTTTGAAATAATATAGATAACTTATTCAAATTTTTATGTCAAATTTCCTAACTCTGATTTTTCTGAATTTTTCGTCACTTAAGGCCATGTATTTTCCATGATGATCCTACACATACCCCCCTAATGTGCACACTACATGGACCATTAGGCTTCAAATGAAAAGGAGCTTGGGCGACCAATGAGCTAGATTACGTGAAGTGGTTGTTGTCAAAGGTCCATTGAAAGACATCACCAATGGAGTGATATGACATATATGTGAACATGGATGGGTGGAATAGAGTATATGGTATGAGTGAGAGTGATGTGGATAGAGACATTGGATTAGCAAGCCCTTTGTTTTACTTTTTTCCTTGATAGATGCTCACAATGATTTTTGATGGAGAGGCATACTTGGAGATCGACTTTTGCTTGCTTTCACTTTTGACTTTTATTTTTAATTTGTCTAATAGTTTTTTTATTTTGGCTAAGGGATTTGTATTGATCTTCCTTTTTTTTTCCATTAGATTTTTATTTTGTCTAAGGGACTTGTCTTGATCTTCTTTAGTTTTTTATTTTTCCAATAGCTTTTTATTTTGGCTAAGGGACTTGTCTTCATTTTCTTTTATTTGCATTATGTCTCTTGATTCTTGATCTCCTTTTAAAGATAGCTCGTTCATTGGAGCTTTTCCTTTATTATTTTCTTGGATATAACTTGTTGACCCATGTCTACGATGCAAATGGATGTGAGTGAGATGGATGAAATAGGAAAAGTAATAGGAATGTTTACTGGATGAAGGGGAGTGGCAATTCCATCAACAGAGTCTTTGGGACTATCCCTTTCAATACTATTAACATCAAAGGAAGCTTGCACATCCTTAATGAATTGGAAAGATGGATTAGTATAGGTGATAATAGGAGATGCATATCCTAGCCTAGGTTAGGTGGGATTGAATGATGATGATTGGATATCCTTAGCAGGGTCATGATCAAAGAGTGGGTTATCGTAGATGTCCTAGTCAAATATGGGGTTATCATAGATAAGAAAAGCTTGGGTGGAAGTAGATATGGAAAAGGTAGGTGTATCATTAAGATCCCAAAAGGTTTCAATACAAGAAAAACCATATTTTTATGTTCCTTCTGCAACTATCTTGACATCATTATTGGAATTATGATCTTTCTCGACGATATTAACATTGTTGTTCATTGATAAATTATCCATATGATATTCTCCACATCCCATGTCATGGAATTGTACCTTGGGGTTTGATATTAGGGTAAATGGACTGGATGAATTGGTCAATGAGTATGGATCAATGTAGCAAGATGATGAGGCCTCTTGGTTGATAGGTACTTGGAATTGAGTAGTCCCTCTCAGATTGTTACAATATTAGAAGGGGTCGAGATCTCATGTGACTGTAATTTAAGTGCCTTCATGAGGAAAATTAAAATATTTATGGTATGTGGATGGAATGAGTTTCATGGCATGGATCCATGCTCGCCTGAGGAAGAGGTTGTATGGTGGTTAAAGATTTAGGACTTGGAATGTGGTATCTAGTATTGCAGGTCCAACCTTGATAGGTAGTGTGATAACACCCTCAGAATAACGATCTTCATCATCATAGGCTTTGATGACAATGCTCTTAGTTGTATCCAAACATGATTTAGAGAGGCCCAATTCCTTCACTAGTTTTAAAGTGCAAATGTTCAATCTAGCTCTGCCATCTACTAGGACTCATTTGACCTTGTGTTTGTTGATGAATAACTCAAGTTGTAATGGTTCATTATGGTTTGACTTGAATGTAGAGTAATCTTTGTTAGAAAAAGAGACATGGTGGGAGTTTTCCAAATATCCAACCATGGCTTCAAATCAGTTGATGTTTAGGTTGGTAGGGACAAAAGTTTCTATAAGTGCCTTATCAAGGATAGCTTTGTGTTAAGGTGATATGTGCACAAGCTCCAAGATGGAAATTTGTGCAAGTGTCTTTCTCAATTGGTCAACAAGGTTGTATTGGGATTTAGATTGTGGCTACTTTGGAGAAGGACCAGATATGGTAACCTTAGCTCTGCGAGTAGTAACAACAATTTCAGGTTGCTTCTTAATGGTGATTGTGTTAACATGACCAACAATAGCTCAAATGTGGTTGATAATTGTGTAGACCAAAGAGGAATCAAGGTATAATTGGCATGGTTGTCTATCTTTTGACTCAAATTGGAGGCTTTTCCATGGTCTTGCAATGGATTCTTGAAAATCATATGATCTTTATTGGAAGTTTGTTGTTGTCCCTTGACCTCAATGGTACCATTTTCAATTAGGTCTTGAATCATGTTCTTCAACTAATGACATGATGAGGTATTATTCCCTTTGATGTAGTGGTAGTCACAAAAGGCATTGTCATCCCACCAAGAGGGTTTGAATTTTCCTGGGTCATATGGCTTGGGCTCTAGGAGATGTATGATGTTTCATAGATTCAATTGGTTCTAGTATAGGAGTGTATTATTTTTTGTGTGTATCACCTTGGTTGTCTTGGGGGTCCTCGTTTTTTATTATTTTGCATCACATTAGCTACTTTATTGGAAACATATGGTGTGTTATTGTGATGCAGGAGCATTTGGGCTCACAAGAAATCTTGTATATATATTTTATTTATTTTACCCATTTGTTTGTCTTGTAGGTTTCTGATCAAATTTGGTGTAAATAAAACAAATATTTTAATTCTCCTACACTCCAAGGAAAAGACAAGGAAAATTTCATATGGACAAAATCCTAGTCACCTACATGCTAGAAGAAAAAGATTAGACAATGAAGAGTATTCAAAGCACCCAAGTCATGAAGGAAATAAACAAAGGAAGCCTAAGAGTCATATTTCTCCAAGTTGGACACCACCAAGAAAGAAGAAGACTACCAAGAGTCATTGAAGCCCAAAAGAGGAAGATGAAACTTGGCAAAAGAGACATTATAAGTAGATGGAAGTTTAGCTCCAAAAAGGATTAAAAAAATAAGAGAAGAGCCCAAGTCTATTTCTGATTTTTTGCAGGTCATCAAGAGGATGTCCATAGGGTATTTTGAAGATAATTCTCCAAGGGAACTATATCAATTTTTCTGAGTCAAAGAAAGCGGACGTTCATGGTGAATTTTTAGGTGAATTTTTTTTAAATTTTGTAAGTTTGTAAAGGTGGATAGTTTGAAATTTTGTAAGAGATACTTCCTAGTTGGATTTGTGGAGGTTATGTATGTGTGTTACCATCTTGATTGGAAGCAATAAAAAATTTGGTTGTGATTATTTTTTTGTGTGTATGTTTTATGAAATTCTCAAGATATAATGCTACTTCATAGCTGAAATTGTTGCTACAACATTCACAAAATATATTCATTTAAGGGATACAAGTTTAAGAGGCTAATCCACATTTATTTTTACTACAACTAAAGGAATCAAAGGGATAAATGACAATCCTTAGGAGTTGTAATTTATCAAAGTTAATTTTCATGTAAGAGAAGAGGAGTAATCTTGAAAAATAACAATCTGAAGGCTGAAATTCAATAAGGATATGAACTGGCACATACAATTTGTTACAATATTTGAAATTTTGAGCAAATGATTATAAGAATTTAAAGTCATGAATATTGTTGTTATCACAATGCACATAAGCAAAGTTGATAGCTTTGCATCAAATTGGTATCAGAGCAGGAGATCTTGAGAGCGGAGAGAATCCACCAGGATCGTGGGTGAAGAATTGGTAGAGAGTGAAGAAGCCTTGAGAGGCTATGGATTCTATAGGAATTATGTTGGCTGTCCGCCAACAGAGATGAAGCTGGGTAGAAGGTGTGAAAATGTCCTCCACTATGTGAAAGTGGGTATAGGGGGTTTTGAGAGGTGCATCTTCTGGAATCTTTGTTGGGTAGAGTATAGTTGTGAGATTTGATAGATGTGGAAGTGTGTGATTATCTCCATATTGTGAGACAAGATTGTGCAAGTTTTGTGGTTAATGTGTATGTGTGTGTAGGAAATTTCTTCAAGAAAGAGGGAGAGTATGAGTTTAGCCTTGGTCAAAGATTTAAAATTTTCTTTTATTGAAAGAAGAGAAAGGAGGTTAGATGCAAAACATAAGGAAAAGTTACAAAAAAAAGTCAAAGAGAGGAAAGAACTGCACTCAAGTGGACTTGAGTTTCTTTTTCCCTTGGGTGTATGATGTGTGAGCATTTGGGCTCACAATTAATCTTGCATATATATTTTATTTTTTTAACCCATTTTTTAGTCTTGTAGGTTTCTAATCAAATTTGGAGTAAATAAAATAAATATTTTAATTCTCCTACACTCCAAGGAAAAGACAAGGCAAATTGCATATGGAAAAAATCCTAGTCACCTACATGCTAGAAGACAAAGATTGGACAATGAAGAGTCTTCAAAGCACCCAAGTCATGAAGGAAAGAAACAAAGGAAGCCTAAGAGTCATCTTTCTCCAAGTTGGATGCCACCAAGCAAGAAGAAGAATGACAAGAGTCATTGAAGCCCAAAAGAGAAAGATGAAACTTGGCAAAAGAGATATTATAAGTAGATAGAAGTTTGGCTCCAAAAAGGATTAAAAAAATAGGAGAAGAGCCCAAGTCTATTTCATATTTTTTGCAGGTCATCAAGAGGATGTCCATAGGGTATGTTGAAGATAATTCTCCAAGGGAACTACATTAATTTTGTTGAGGCAAAGAAAGTGGATGTTCATGGTGACTTGTTAGGTGAAAAATTTCTGAATTTTGTAAGTTTGTAAAGGTGGATAGTTGGAAATTTTGTAAGAGATACTTCCTAGTTGGATTTGTGGAGGTTACATATGTGTGTTACCATCTTGATTGGCAGCAATAAAACATTTGGGTTGTGAGTATTTTCTGTTGTGTATGTTTTATGAAATTCTCAAGATATAATGTTACTTCATAGCTGAAATTGTTGCTACAACATTCACAAAATATATTCATTTAAGGGCTGCAAGTTTAAGAGGTTAATATACATTTATTTTTTCTGCAACTAAAGGAATCAAAGGGATAAATGAAAATACTTAAGAGTTGGAATTTATCAAAGTTAATTTTCATCTAAGAGAAGAGGAGTAATCTTGACAAATAACAATCTTAAGGCTGAAATTTAACAAGGATATGTTGGCACATACAATTTGTTACAATATTTGAAGTTTTGAGAAAATGATTATAAGAATTTGAAGGCATGAATATTATTGTTATCACAATACACATAACTGAAGTTGACAGCTTTGCATCATATTGTCTGTGTTGGGTGCTTTGAGAGTTAATGTCAAACCTACTCTATTCACATCTTTTGCATCTACAACTCCATCATTTGTTACATTCTTATTATGGGACCAAACAATGTTTTTGTCATTAGAGGTTTGTTGGTTGTGTGTGTTTTTGTTGCCATATATAAGTTCACCTTGGGTGATTAGGAATTTTTAGAGTGTCATGCTTTTTCAACTGAGTCTGCAAATGTGGCACAACAATGTACTTGTAGAGGGTTGTTGATGGGTGTTTTTGCACCTTCTCAACACAGGTAATGCATAAATGTATCACCTCTGTTGAAAGGTAGAAATCTGCAAATGAGTTAAAAAACACTACCCCAAGGTTTCAGATGTCAGGTCATGACAATGCTTGGAATATCTCAGTTGTTTCATGTGATTTGCTGGTAATCACAGGGCAGCCTTATGTATGTTAAGTTGGAGGGGAAATGGTTCTTTAAATGGAGTTTATGGAATTATGAAATGTTGTTCTATTGCTTCAATTTCAGGACAATAGTCTAAAACTCCACTTTTACCATCAGATTTGGCTTTACAATGATGCTTGAACTTTACCTAAATCACTATTTAAAAGAAAAGTTAAAAGGGAAAGGAAAGGAGGAAATTCCTGACTTGAAACTACCGATGAACAATGATAATGGAGGACACTACAATGGACAACCTTCCTGAAACTAAGTTCCACTTAACCAAATTAGCTAACAGTCTCATGAAACTAGTGCAATCTTCTAAGGTTTGCAGATTTTCAACCATTCATTCAGCATAAAGCATGAATACAGATGAAGTTTAAGTGCATCAATCAAACTATGTTTAGACTAGATTTACACTAATATTTATCATCAATAAACAACAAAAGGCATGAACAAGGAAGGGCATCAACACAAAAAAATTCTCCAGCATCAATGAACAATATTAACTAATCTATGAAAGCAAGCAGCAATACATAGAACAACAAAGTAAATCTACTCAAATCCACTAACTATGAGGAGATGAATCATGAAACATGAATGAAACTCAAGAATCCACCCAAAAACAATGAATTTCTATTAGAATTTCAGTAGCATGTCTTTACAACAACTAAACTCTCCCTTGAAAACTATAAATTAGGGTTTCACCTACCCCTTAATATTTTACAATTTAAAATGCATTATTTTCTTTTAGCCTATTTTGTCCTCTAGTGCTTGGTACTATAGCACTTTTTCTTCTAGCTTATTTCCCTTTGTTGTAGTTACACAGTGAGGAACTCATCCTCAATGACTATATTTCCTTCACTCTTCTTCACCGTGGCGTATCCTACGAACTTTCCGATCAATGCTTGAAGCTTATTCCATTCCATTATCTCAAATTGGATCACTTGGAAGTTTAACTTTCTAGATCTGCTAGTAATCAGGTCCCAATCCTTGTCACATTTTGGTGTGTTCTTGATTACCTACTCTGATTGAGAAAAGGCTCGATCAGGAAAATCATAAAATCTAGCATTAGTGTATCGGTGGTCTCATTCTCCATCTTCTTAAGGAAATTTTTTCTTATTTTCTGGGGATCTAGCTCAACGACAGACATGTCATAATCCATCATGAGCATTAAATATTCTTCATAGGCTGCTCAATGTTCTTTGATCTAATCTAGGTGAAGCTCCACTTCGTGGAGTGCCCGCTCCAAGACTTCTCTTCTGTGATCAAGGCTCAATTTCCATGTTTCAACAAGCCAATGGTCAACTTTCACCAAAACCAGCTCCTTTTCCCAAGTTTTCTCAAGCATCTTGAGGATAGCCTCAAGTTTAAGATACGTAATCCTATATAGTTATGGGAAGTCAGTACAAAATTTCCTTGTACCTTAGAGCTACTTTTGCACCTCCCAATACTTATTCGGTATCTGGACAGTGTGGCTAATACCCACATCTCCATTGTAGACTACCCATCAAAACCAGTCTTCAGTGGGCTTAGTCCAATTCTTTCTCCTTTCTAATTTGTTGATGTAATCCTTAGACAACAATAGTGGCGGGGCCGACAACGTTGTGGGTAGCTCCTCAACAAAAGACTATTGTTGTATATAGGTCGTGAGATCTGCCACTTGTGCTTTCAATTACTCCTTGGAGGATTGATCCTTATTCATCTGGTGCACAATCATGGCAACAAACCCCTTGACATGATCTATCTTTTGTTCCCTTGTGGCTGTCACCAGGTCAATAGTTGAGATATTGTAGCTTGCCCCTTCTCTTTTATCCATCACTAGAGTAGCAATTTGTATGGTCCTCAATCCTGATACATCCATCGTGATATGGGATCGAACCCTTGGTTTCTTTTCTTTCTTTGCTCCTATCTGAGCTCATGCTAGGATGGCTTCTAGCCTCTCGTTGGGATCCATAAGGGTAGGGGCATTCTTTTGTAATTGTTTCTCCAGCCATTTGGGCATCTAAGATCTCTCCTTCGGTGATTCATGATCACCTTCATCTCTTTGAATATGTTGGATCTCCTTGTCTTCATGACCTCAAGCCTCTTGCTCTATTTCATCTTCTTCTTCTTCATCTAAGTCATGAATCAATATAACCTTTTCGCTTGCCGCATTTCCACATGATGGAATACGTTTCTTTGGGGGCTATCCTCCCCTTCAGATGCCTTTTCTTCTTCCTCTTTCCTATGCTCTACATGGTGCTCTACCTCTTGGATTATTCTCATTTTAGGCTCTTCTTTAGGCTTATCTTCTTCATTCTTTTCTTCTTCTTCCCTTGTGGGAGGCATCTCTTCATCATGACTAGGGTTTTTGTCTTGTTCTTTGGTTGGAGGGTTCATGGATACCTCCATATCGTCATTTGTATCCTTCTCTTCCTCAAAGGATTATCCTTCAACATCCTCTCTGACAGTGTTGAATTTTTGAGTCAACTCTCTCTCAAGTTCTTGATCGGATGTCTCCACTATGTATTTTGCACCTAGATTTTCAATGTCTTCCTTTAAGGATAGTGCCTTTTCCTCTTCATAGGATACCTCATCAATGACTAAGTGTTGATGCTTCAGATTCTCATGATATTCATTAGATTCCTCATCCATTTCTTTGGTTGCCTCCCTCTCTTTTATTTCTAGCTCTTCAGATATTTGCATATTCATTAGATTCCTCATCCATTTCTTTGGTTGCCTCCCTCTCTTTTATTTCTAGCTCTTCAGATATTTGCATGGTCGTCTCCATTTTTGGTGGTTCAGTGAGAGAAGGGATAGGGAGACTGGCCATAGCTTAGGCTAAGGTAGCCTACACTGCATAGTTCATCAACACTCTAGGGATCTCCATAGGTATGTTATGCATGTGTCTGGAAAAAACTTTTGGAAGCATGAGGGTAGGCATTGTGACTATGGAGGTTATAGCAGATGGGGACATCGAGGAGGATGAGAGTGGAGAATTGGTTGCTAAGGAAGATTCCCTCACCATGATGGGTGTAGTTGGCGAGGTGGAGGCAAGGTGAACTAAGATGTTGACTACAGGAAATGAGGAAGTGAGTAGCACCTGAGACGTTGGCGGAGGAGGGATAGTAGTCATAGTGAGGCAACAGGTGGAGACTCTAGTTGCTCGACCTCTTTTTCCTCTCCTTCATGGAGTGGTTCCTCTTAGATCATGGGAATCTCATTAAATCTGTATGACTTCTTATCTTTCTTGGAGGTCTCACCCTCTGAGGCCTTCCTTGAATATACCTTATACTTCAATTAGCGGTCTGCTACCTCTTTCATTTTCTTTGACCTGGCGGTCGGAGGAGACTTTGTGGTTTCTTCCATTAGGGCAGCAGTGGTCCCACTATCAGTTTCGCTCTCAATCTCATCTTCGAGCTCATCATATGTCAAAGTTTCTCCTTGGAGATTTAGCTAATAAAATTTCCTATCAATCCACTGTTTGGTTCTGTGCTCTATTGGTTTTGTTAGGGTATCAAGGTCATTGACCTCTTCTTCATCCCAATCAATTAAGGGTAGTGGGAAATTGGCAATGACATCAAATCTTAGATCTATGATGGTGTTTTCATCCTCCACAATTTGATCTCGCACTGGGAACAATTTGACTATTTTAACAATGTATGTTGTCATGCACATATAGTGTCTCATGCACACCTCCTTGTCATCCTTGCAATTAGTTGAGAAGTCTTCAACATTGTGCAAATGGGCGTATTATTTCCCAAATATCTTCTTTAATTTTCCATATGGATCCACCTTGGTCGAGAAGTGTGGAGCTCCAAGTTATATTCAATAATTTCCTTTTGAGAGTACTCCACACATTGGGATGCAAGAAGAGCATACATACCCTAGCCGAAAGTGAGAGGATAAGGGATACCTAGCATGTGTTTGTTGCTCAGGAGTGTATGCGCATGTTGTAGCTTCCTGAAGACTTCTAGCAATATCAACTGATCATTTGGATACCGGGGCAGCTTATATAGCCTCTCAGAGAAGCCCTACATTCTGATGTAGGTGAACTTGGGAAATTAGATAAACAAGAATTCGAATCGGTGGATGAATGCATAGACACTATGCATGACTCTCCTTTCGAAGTCCCCTCTGAGGATTTCAGTGATGTTCCCAATAAAGGCATCATTTACCCTACATTAACCTTTCTTGAAGTTTCAATATTAGAGTTGCAGATTCCTGTCATAGACTTTCAACTCTCTCCCTAGGGTTGGAGTTTGTGCCACAAATAGACCTCTATATGGAACGAGGCCAGCTAGCAGGTAGACCAAGAGATCATGTAAAATTTAGAGGTTCTTTTAATTGTTACAAACTGCTCATGCAAGCAGTTGTTGATCATTCCATCCCTATAAAACTTGGTTTTCCCATTGATGATTTCTTCTATAAAATAGAACATCCAATCTTGGAAGTATGCTACAATCGGGATTCCCATAACCCTACTTAGCAAGGTTACCAAATCATGGTAATCCTCATAGAAATCACTCTTGAAGAGTTCTTGGGGTGCCTTGTTCGTGTTTCCCCTCTTCTCCTTTAACCATAATTGATTAATCAATTTCTTACATCTTAGAGGGTCAAATTTCCATGTGATTTCTACATATTCTTTGGTTGTCTCCTCCATTGGATCAAAGGTGGGGATGTGGAAATTTTTCCCTATAGACCTCGCGGACAAGTCGGCCAACACTTTGCCATCACAATCAACAATTGTTCTAGTCTTTTCTTGATAGGCCTCTCTACAGGCCATCACCAACTCAAGAGCCACAAGAGTAGGTAGGAAACCAACTACGTTGGCCAACCCGCTTTTCCTAATTCTCTTTGAATTTTCTATAGTAGGGTTGACAATGACCCTCTGCTTGAATTCCTCTAAATCAATGTGTCCCAAGTTTATATTTGTAACTATGTCCCATTCTATGGTAACCTTGGAAGTCACCTTAGTTCCATGGAATTTTATTTCATATGATCTTTGTCTTCCTTCCCTCTTGGAGCCTTGGTTGTCTTCTTCCCCTTTTCCTTCTCTACGGACGCCTCCAAATTTCATATAGCTTATTCCATAAATCCTGCAACCAAAGGTGTAGTAAGCATGTTCACATGTAAAATAAGGGTGCATTAGCAAAATCCTACAAAATCGATGTTAGATCAAGCAGTTTATCATTTAAAGATCATAACATTCCTCTCAGATCATCATTTTCCTTTCATTCGGTGAAGATATGGCAAT
The DNA here is from genome assembly GCA_007258455.2 of Sequoia sempervirens. Classification (NCBI taxonomy): domain Eukaryota; kingdom Viridiplantae; phylum Streptophyta; class Pinopsida; order Cupressales; family Cupressaceae; genus Sequoia; species Sequoia sempervirens. The sequence goes on from VDFB02358134.1 coordinate 72,875,446, forward strand.
GTGGGCCCAGGGGTACGAGTTTCCCTGAGATGATGTGTTTTGAAAGAAGCAGTTGGTAGACAACAAAGAGGGCATGACAATCCACATAGAACCATTTGCATCAACATTTTTGCATTGTAATGGGGCCCACAAAGGCATTGAGTCATTTGGGCACATGATTTTGATGATTTGTGATTTCTTTGAGATGCTAGATCAATCATTTTGGGATGTAGGTCCAAAGGTTGTGGAAGCAAGAGGCGTCTCAAATGTTTTAGGAGCTCCACCATTTATAATGATGCTGGAAAGGTCAAATCCCATAGACAACATCTTGCAATGTGGGATCCACAACCAAGGATGTTGGTATTAGTTAACCTTTGAACTTCAATTTGTTCAATATGATGTGGGCGGGGAACCGTGGGAAGACGATCATTTAGGACTGTAAAGACGGGACAATGGCCCGCAGGTGTCAGTCTACATTGTCGAGTTTGCATGGGGCACTGGCATGGGTTACTTGCTCACTGTTGGTTAGATGGTGGTAGATGGGTCGGGCTTCGCATGGAAAAAGGTAGGCTCAGCTTGGTAGTTTAGAGATGGTGACAATAGGATGACGACCTGTAGGCAGCCACCCGCATCGGCTTGCCTGCATGCAACTTTCACTTAGTGGTTTTTGATAAAGACTCGTGGAAAATTTGGCACTAGGGCCTACAAGGTGGAGGGGCGGAGACCATTGGTCATTTAGAATGATGGAGAAAGGGCGGCGATGACCCACAATGGAGTGTCGCAAGCAGTAGACTTGGTGGTCTCATCCTTGGGGCTCAAAGGGAGGCGATTGGTGCAGAGTCCACAAGATGGAAGAAAGGGAGACTTCAGCTATTTGGAATGGTGATCACCTATTGGCGGTCCATGGATGGAAGC
>VDFB02358134.1:72876439-73041926 GCA_007258455.2 Sequoia sempervirens
AACTTTCAAGAAAGAAATAAAACTCAATACCTCTTTTTTGTTTGTTTGTTTATTTATTTATTTATTTTAATTTTTTGTTGTAGACTATTAGCTTGTGCTAGGATTGGTTCTTTGTTATAGGTTATGGACATCCATCATATCATCTAATGGTGGTGTGTCAAATTCTTAAGAAGACATAAGGAATTGATGCTTGTGGTTACAATACTTAAGATCAACTAAGATAAGGGTGTCGTCTAGTGAGAGCTTTTTGTGAACTACCATAGTCGATCCATTGAAAAACACAATCATCATATTATGTAGATTAAAGAACTATTCATTTCTTCTGCATTGAAATAACAACTTTGGAATAGGTTGAAGGCATCCATAATCAACACAATGGAAATATATTATGAAGTCATCTTAATCAAGAAAGACCCTATGTTTCTTTTTGAGGAATCAATAATATTTCAATGAAAGTACCCTTAGATAGTACACCACACACAACCAAAGATAGTATGCATAACTATATAGTCATCAAACATGTGTTACTAGGAAAATTAAATCAAAAAGTTAAATGACCACTACCAAAACAAATAGAGAACTAAATGGCCACCAACAAAAATAGACGTCTCAACATATGCATCCCCACAAAGAGAGAGTTGGGTTCACCAAAATGTATTAGGGAGAAATTTTCAAGTTAAATACAAATAACATAAAATATTAAATCCCCAATCAATAATAGAGCACAACGAAAACAAGAAGCATAAGAATAGTGAAACAACATCACCTAGTCTTCAAGTTTCCACTGGTTGACCTCCATTGGCCTTCTCCATCTTGCTGGAAATGGTATAATTGCCCTCATATTTGAAGTGCAACGATCACCTATGACCAAGACAAGCAAAATATTGAAGATTTGTGAGTGCTCAAGTATTCAAGTCCTCAAGCATGTGTGTGTGTGTGTCCAAAATGATTTGAAAGAGGCCTTTTAAATAATGCCAAATTGAGAATGGATAGATAGGATTAAAAGTTGGTGAAGCCCTAATATCAAAGGCTAGGATTTAATGTGATAAGGAGGACTAGGGTTAGGGAAACATTAGGTCAAAGTTAGGGCAAGCCTTGAAATGAAGAGTTGAGATTTAATTGAAATCAATTAAATGAATGGTGGAGAAAAAGAGGTAGTTGGAATAATAGAAATTATTTAATTTATGGAGGAAAGTTGACTTTTGCGAGATAATGGTTTAATTCATAAATGGAAATAAGACATAAGGCAATAAATAATTATTCTAATTATTTATTTGATGGGATGGAAAGTGGATTAAATAAATTAGTTTATTTAATTGAAGAATAAATGGCAATGTTATGGAGGAAATAAAGATTGATTAGTGACGTATTTAAATAAATGAAATCTATTTATTTAAATAATTATGGATAAATAATTAGAAATTATGACATTAGGACATAATCAAATGATTTAATTATGTGAGGAGGATGTTTCACAGAGAAAAATGGATCTCAGGGGCTTAGGTCATTTTTATGTGTCTACATCCCCTTCCGACACTAGAGACAAGCGCCAAGTGGATGGAAAGTAGGTAGGTGATGTGGAATTATGTAGTCGGGTTTGATTTTTCTAAAGTAGAGGGTGTAAAAGGGGAATTTGTGAGAGGGATGCAAATTCGCTCCTATACATTTTTCCCCCACTTTAGCGAGCATGAGTGTCAATGAATGTTTAGTAAAGTAGATCAAAGAGTTTAGAAATGTATACCTGAACCATTGAGGAAGTAGAACGCAATATGATGAGCTAAAAAGTGTAGGGCAGACAAATAACTCCATAGGTACTCTCTTCTGAGGAGCTTCAAACAAAGGACTTTGTAGATCCTCAGAGCTATAGAGTCAATCAAAGTGCACTAAAGGCCCACAGACCAACAATGGACAAATCTTGCAAGCTGTAAGTGCTTCACAGGCCCTCAAACCTATAAAGAAGGTGCCCCCTAGGTACTCTCTCCTAAAGGAAGCCTGATGTAAGGGGACATCGCAGAGTCAAATTAAAAAAAAGCTTCACAAGAACAATCAGACAATCAAAAAATTGAAGGAAGAGCTTTCAAAGGGGTCCCTCAGGAACCCTTCAAAAGAAAAGGGGTCCACTCAAGGGACACACATTTTGGAAAGTGAGAGAGAATTTTTTGAAAATCAATTCAATATCAAGGAATCATTTTGAAATATGTTCACTTCATCAAGGAATTTGAAAGGAAGAAAGTCCCCTCACAAGGGGAAGGTCAAATTTCACCCACAAGAGAAGGCACTCCCTCCTCGGAGGAAGGTTTTTTCAAATTCTTTTTTTACGAACCCATGATGAAGGAAAAATATTCCACTAGGGGTCCTTGTTGAGGAATGTGATTTTTGAAAAATATTTTGAAAGGATTTTCGAGAAAAGATTCATTGGCCACTAAATGCATTTTTTGAAAATCAAAGTGACATGATAGCCCCTCCTTAGGATGGTGCATACTAAATGCAGGGGCACGTGGCATCCTAAGAAGAGAAAGCAAGAATTGAAAAAGGTGATGCTGTGGCTTGCAAAACATAGCAATATGTAACTATGGTAATGTTGTCACACACACGAGGGACAACATGTGATCACCACAACATCACAAAGCCAACATGAAAGATAAGAGGAAAAAGAATGCTAAAAGAGACAACATTACGAACAAGAGACATAGGGGTGATCTAATATTTCGGTGTCAGAGTTGCTCATAAATATAGATAAATATAATAATAGTATATTAATGAACTATCATCAAACCCCTACTATATCAAACCATATGAAGAATGCATGAGAAGACAATAAAAAAAAAAAATTGGGTCAGAAGGGAAGCCTAAATGCCCCCAAAACTTTGCATCATCCCTAATTATTGAAAATCAATACACATAATAGACGAAGAATGATGTAACAAATAGAGGAAGTTGTATGACACATAAACATTGTATCCAACCGTTACCTATGAGGGTTACAAGGGTCATCTAGGAACATATAACGCAAGCATGGGGGGAACACAAACACACACACACAATCTACTCTATAGATAAAGAAGAGGTGCTCCCCTAGCCCTCATCAACCAAGAGGTTGTTGACTTCCCAATCTAGATCATTGTAGGGGGAAGGAAGATGATCCTACAAGGGTGGAATATCAAGGGGGGAACCCTTCGACCCCCCCACAACAAGAGCTAAGGAAGGATACCCCTCATGGTATTCTTCACTCATTTCCTGTGGGGTAAAAGTCAGTGATTTCACAAAAATCATTCAAATGGATGGGGCCTCATCTAAATAATTAAACATGCACTTCATAGGAGTGTCATGTGTGAACTCAATGGGAAAGGGAGGCAGTGCCCGAGATTCGCTGCTAGGCTCATTGAGAGACTCGAGAGCAGTGACAAACTCCAAGGGTGTTGAGACCTTCTCTATCACTAGGACAACACATGTTAATGTAGAACCACCCTCCAAAGAAGGTGAACCTCTTTTATGACCCCCATTGCTAGCAAGGTTATCCTCCATATTTTTTTTCAAAGGATACGAGATCCCCATGAATGAGGTAGAAGGCATTGAGGAAGAGGAAAAGACCATAATGGACACCACCAAGGTGTTTGACATTTCTACAAGCTTTTAGAATGGTGGGATGTCTGGGAGGGACATCAGGAGAGGTGACTTGACTGAAGGAGCAATAAAAAATTGCACCCTCTTTAGGTTAGGGATGTTTACACTCGTAGCAAGAGCTGAAAGTAGCACTGGAGCTAATGGAATTGAAGCAGAGGGGACAGGAGAAGAAGACATAGTAGAAGATTTCAGAGTAGAAAATGTTGACTCCCCCTCCTTCCTCTGTAGAGCAACCTAATTAGTGGCTAGATCCTTTTCCAACACTTGCGTTCATGCACAAGGTAGTTCCTATGACTCCGGGAGCTAGATGCCAAAAGTTGAAATGGAACGAAGGACTCTTGTTTGACCATCAGAGTATCCATCATGACTATTTCTAGCAGAGGGAGAGGCTCCTAGATGGGAACAAGAGGGAGAGGTTGAGAAGAAGTTGGAACAACAACAGGGGGTGTTGGTGCCAATTTCTTAGTGGTGGGCCTCTTCCCATTCATCGTCTTAGGGGCATGAGCGGTAGGAGGCCATGACATAGAGGACTCCCCACAGGAACCCTTCGCCTTACCAAATCAAATGAGTTGAGGAACCATGGGTAAGGTAGGAAGGTTGGATACCTAAACCTTAGCTTTATGCCAAGTAGGAACCATCAGATTTCTTATGCAAAATGTAGGAGTAGTCACCCAAAGTTCCTCTTCAGGGTGGGAGGCAGAGGTGGCGCCCTAAGAATGAGTAGGCTTCTCCTTTCCCTTTTGAGAGGAGGAGGTAGCTTGTTGTTGCACTACTGGGTGGGTCACTCTCTACTATCATTTGCCCCCAATTTTGTACTTCATGTAGTTTTAGTAAAGCAAGTTCATTCTAGGAGGGAGCAAACCAACTGGGTCAGGCCAAAAGTGATCCAAGGAATAACCCCCATGAGATACCAATGACTAATATCCAATGTCATGCACACCATGCATGACACCTTCATGGGAGAAATTTAAACATTTGAGGATGCAAGAAGGGATTCCCCTCATGGAAGCTAGCCACAGGACACCTAACTTCACCCTGAATAGATCGGATATTGGAATGACATCAAAATTTGTATCCATATCCCTAGGTCCAACTAGGATGGAAAGAGTTACAAAGCCATATGGTGTAAGAGAGAGACCATCGTGCGTATGTATAATAGATTTCATTTTCTCATATTCCTCCCTCTATAATGAGTTCACCCATAGTGTCTCCTTTGTAATAACATTCACCTGACTCACAGGGTCAATTAGGACCCCTGTCACAATGTTTCCATTGAGGTGAGCAAGAATGTATAGGGGATAGGGCTTGTTATTCAAAGGAAAGTTTTGCGAAGTGAAAGTCACATCTGGCGAATGAGTCAGAGGTTGTGGGAGAGGAGTAATCAAAACCATATTAACATATGTTGAAGGTTTAGGGGAAGCATCTGAAGGGTCAATTATCAAGTTCGTAGAGTGAGATGAAAATAGATCCGTATAAATCTACAACTCGCTATTGGTCTTCTCTACTGATTTGTTTGTGTTTTGTTTCTTCCCATTGATACGGATGGTATTGTCATCAATGCAATCCTGTATCTCATGATGTAGGTGCATGCAATGCTTAGTATCATGCCTATTAACATGATGGTACTGACAAAAATCATTTCCATCATACCAATTAAGATAAGGCTCCTTCAGAGGTTGAGGATTTTCCAAAGTTATGATCTTACCCTTTAATAACTTCTGCAAAATAAAAGAATAAGATTCAGCTATTTTCCTAAACTTTTTGTTGCATCTAAGGCCATGATCATTAGTAATGGCAACTACATTTGCAATAGCTTTTCCTTTTCCTAAAATAGACACAATAGATTTTCCTTCTAAAGGAGTGTGTGTATGACAAAACCCTCCAAAGCTTGCTTGCACCAAACCTCCAGAAGACACTATACTGCCTTCACCAAGAACCTAGCAATGGTCTAAGCTCTGTATTTACTTAGTTCAACAATGGAACCTTGCTACAACTCTGTCCTAAGAGTTCCTACCGGTGCTTTCACTTTGGAGGGTTCAACACCTCTTGTAGCTTGAGTGCTCTACCTTGGACTTAGAAGATTCTAAGTGCCCTATTCTCCAACTGTCTTGAACTCATGGCAGGGAAACTAAAGATGTTGGCTTCTTGCAATGCAGCTCCAAATAGGTACATCTTTCCTTAGGTTCAGACTTCAAATCACCCGTTTTGTGAACTTGCCTTGGACAGTCCCAAATTTCTTCTAGCCCTTACCACTCGGTATTTGGCTTTTTACTCTCACTTTTCCCAAACAACATGCCAAGAAAATAGCAGTTTTGGACACCCTTTTCAGGGTTTTAAATCTTGAAAAAGTTTCAGGTCGCCAACTGGTCCGTACAGGTGGTTCCAAACTTCTTGGACTGGAGGCCTAATTGCCCCTTTTCACTAGGGCTTCACTGGTTTTTGTTTATTTCTCACCCAAACAAATTGTTCAGGCCTTCATTGCTCTGGTGTCTTTGTATTTGAACTCAGTCCACCTGAAAATGTCCTTGGCCGTACAACTGTACCTTTTTCCCTGCCTTGGTTCTTTGTTTTCCACCCTAATTCCCTAACCGGGTCTATGCTCGCCTAGGGTTTGGGTGTATTTTTCTTTGCTCTTTGTTCCCTGGTATCCACTGTCAAATGTGTGCAGAAAAATGACTCTTCTCCCATATTCCACAGTCTCAGGGAGATCCCACGGTCTGTGGCTATGGGGGAGTCATTTTACAAAAGACTGCCTCAAAACTGCAATAAGAACGCTCCCAAACTAATGACTATGGAGACTAAAATGAAATCCTACTCTAAGCAACCTGTATACAGGGGGAAAAATGACACAAATCTACACTAAGAACTCCAATGCATTGAATGAAATAGTATTTACAAAGTTTGAGAATCCACTGTCATCAAAAACTCACGGGAAGAAACATAAAGTGCAGATTTTGCTTAAAACAGGGTTAACGTGCTATTTCCACCTGAGTTTTGAACACCACACACTATCAACATACAAAGTGAGTTTCATACATCAAGAAAGATGTTAACACTGCTATTTAAATACAAATAACATGCTATGTTAATATGCAATACCTAAATAAACCCTACTGCGCAAAACACACTGTGTTTTCCAAAATACACAAATTGCATGAAAACCAGAAAACTGTCTTATTATTCACACCACCAACTTCGAATACAATGCCACCACCCTACTATTCTCTCTATTCCCGAGCCATATCATCATTGGTCGTTACCTTTTCCTGTTTCAAGGGCATTACTCATTCCAAATATCCCTGATTTTAAGGGAATCCTAGATAACTTCCAAACCGCATGCAACCACTCACTGTTATCATGCAGTTTTTTTGCAAGATTCCTGCAATACTCACCATTATCCCTCTTTTTGGGATCTCCTAACTCGTTATCCTTGAGTTAACAACTCTTCAACTGACCACTAACATCTTCCATCAACGAGGAAGTGACTCTAACACAAGTTGTTGCATTGTATTTTCAAGCACAACATACTATACCTTAATAAAGTAAAAATCTACCAACAAACAACTATGATGACTAAAATAACACCTAGACAAAAGATTGATTCAACCTACCACACAACATGCTGACTTGGCCAAGGTCAGTACAAGCCAAAACTTTTCAAACCAAAATTTTGTGCAAATCAATTTGGAGATTGGCCTTGGTGCTCCTGCACCATCCTCCCCAAAACAGAAAGTTCAATCCATCCTTGGATTGAGTAAGTTAGGATCAATACCTAGCTTCTTGAATTCTGCCTCCCTGATCCATACTGCATCTGTATCAGGTTGCCCATGCCTTTTTATCAGATGTTCTTTATATTCCTTGTTCCTAGTCTTCTGGTAGACCCTTGTGTCCAAGATTTGATCAGCTTGTTTGACTGTGACTGGGGGCAGTTTGAGTTCTTCAACATCTTGAGTGACTTCATGAAGTGTCTGATCCAAATCCTGGGGTGGTCCTTTGTAATGCATCAAGTCTGCAACATTAAAAATAGGGGACAGTCCACTGTCATCAGGCAATTGCACCTTGAAAGCATTGTTGCCATACTTCTCCAAGATAGGGCAGGGACCTATCCTCTTCATTTGCAGCTTGTGAGGGACTCCCTTCTGCAACCTGGCCTTGTTCAAATGTACCATGACTAAGTCACCAACATTAAACTGGACTTCTCTTCTATGCTCATCCACCTTAGCCTTATGCTTCATGGTATTTTCTGCCAAGGTCTTTCTGACTGTCTCATGAATCTCCTGCATTGCACAAGAAAAATCATCTACATAACCACTTCCTTTGACTCCATCCTTCAGCTCTCTCAGCTCATAGACACCCCTGGGATGTAAACCATACACAATTTCAAAGGGGCTCTTCCCTGTGGATCTATTGACTGTGTCATTATATGCATACTCAGCCTGCCCAATAATCTGATCCCATTGTTGACCATACTCCTTGGTCAAGCATCTAAGAAGGTTTCCAAGTGTCCTATTCACAACTTCGGTCTGACCATCAGTTTGGGGATGGTATGCAGATCCAAAGGACAGATTGGTGCCCATTCTCTGCCAAAGTGTCTTCCAAAAGTGGCTCATAAATTTAGTATCCCTGTCTGATACAATGCTGATTGGCAAACCATGAATCCTAACTATTTCCTTGAAGAAAAGTGAGGCTATTTGACTGGCATCATTGGTTGTTTTGCAGGGTATAAAGTGAGCCATTTTGCTGAATCTATCAACCACAACATAAACACTATCCATTCCTTGCCTTGTCTTGGGTAAACCAACTACAAAGTCCATGCTTAAGCATTCCCATGGCCTAGAAGGGATTGGCAGTGGCTGGTATAAGCCTGCATTTGAAGAAGTGCCTTTTGCTTTTTGACACACTACACAACTCTCTACATATTTTCTGACATCTAGATTCATCTTAGGCCAAAAATAAAACCTTTGGACAAGCTCTTGAGTTTTGGTGATCCCAAAATGACCACTCAATGCACCATTATGTTTCTCTTGAATTAAATTCTCTCTAATGGAGCCTCTAGGAACACAAAGCTGATTCCCTTTAAACAACAAATCACTTTGCAATGTGTATTCAGCATACTTGCTATGAAAATGGTTCTTAAACTCAAGGCATACCTTATAAATTTCTGCAAAGTCTTCATCATCTGCATATAGATCTTTGAAATGATCTATTCCCATGCTCTTCAATTGGATTTCTTGAATGGTAAGAACTCTCCTGCTCAATGCATCAGCAACTTTGTTGAGAGCTCCCTTCTTATGCTTGATGTTGAAGGTGTAGGCTTGCAAATACTCCACCCATTTCATGTGCCTGTGACTCAACTTCTCTTGGGAATTCAGAAAACTGAGTGCTTGATTGTCTGAGTACACAATGAACTCCTTGGGAAGCAAGTAGTGCCTCCACTTCCTTAGTGCTTGGACCAATGCATACATTTCAAGGTCATAAGAAGAGTACTTCTTCTTGGCTTCACTTAGCTTCTCAGAATGAAAAGCCACCGGTCTGCCCTCTTGGCTAAGAACAGCTCCAATTGCTACATTACTAGCATCACACTCAATTGTAAATAGTTTCTCAAAACTTGGCAACACCAAAACAGGTTGAGTAGCTACCTTTTCCTTCAGCAACTCAAAACTCTTGTTAGCTTGTTCATTCCACACAAACTTGGTTTTCATTCCTCCCTTAATTGTATCCAACATAGGAGCACAAATTGCACTAAATTGTTTGATGAATTTCCTATAGTACTGAGCAAGACCATGGAAGCTTCTTACCTCTGTTGCTGTCTTGGGAGTAGGCCAATTAAGAATGGCTTCTACCTTGCTGCTGTCCATCTTCAAATTGCCATGTGATAACACAAAACCAAGGTACACCAACTCTGTTTTGATGAACTCACACTTTTCCAGATTAATCTTCAGCTTCTCCTCCTGTAGCTTCTTGAAAACCATCTCAATGTGTTGGAGGTGCTCTTCTCTAGTTCTGCTATAAATTAGTATATCATCAAGATACACTACTACAAACTTGCCAATGTAGTCCTGAGAATTTCATTCATGAGTCTCATGAATGTGGAGGGGGCATTAGACAAACCAAATGGCATTACTAGCCACTCATAGAGACCCTCATTGGTTTTGAAGGCTGTTTTCCACTCATCACCCTCATGTATTCTAATTTGGTGGTATCCACTCTTTAAATCTATCTTGGTATAGTACCTAGCTTCACCTAGACAATCCATGAGGTCTTCAATCCTAGGAATGGGAAACCTATACCTGATGGTTATCTTATTGATTGCCTGGAATCAGTACAAAGCCTCCATTCTCCTCCTTTCTTGGGTGCTAAGACGGTGGGTACTGCACAAGGACTAATGCTTTTCCTAATGAGACCTTGATCAAGCAATTCTTGAATCTGCCTAGCTATCTCCTCATTCTGTTGAGGTGTCATTTTGTAGGCTGCTTTGTTTGGAAGGGTGGCTCCTGGTATCAAGTCTATCCTATGACTTATGGCTCTTTTAGGAGGTAAAGTTGCTGGTTGACCACTACTTACTATGTTCTCATAGGTCTGCAACAAGTCTTGAATCTCCTTTGGTAGTTCTTTCTTTTCAGCTGCCTTCTCTTTGCTTGCCTCTCTTGGCTTGATCATTATTGCATAGCCAACTCCTTCTCCTTCTTCCAAGGTCTTTAAGAACTCTTTTTCACCAGTTATCAGCAACTTAGAACCTGCTGTCTGAACCTCATTATCTTCCAACAAAGATTGAATCTTGTATGTGACATTGTCCTTCTTGAAGGTATAATAATTCTTGGCTCCATCATGCATAGCTTGACGGTCAAATTGCCATGGCCTACCTAGGAGCAAGTGGCATGCATCCATAGGTAATACATCACACAATACCTTGTCTTTGTACTTTCCAATTGAAAACTCCACCCATGCTTGTTCATTTACCAAGACATGCTGACCCTTGTTGAGCCATGTAACCTTGTAAGGATTACTGTGAGATATCCTTGTCAATTTCAGTTTGCTGACTGCCTCTTCTGACACAATATTGTTAGTTGAACCTGAGTCTATGATGACCTTACACACTTTCCCCATCATCTTGCATTTTATCCTAAACAAAGATCTTCTTTGGCTTGGTGCCTCTTTGACTGGTTCTTTGATCAGTGTCCTTCTCATCATGAGATTCTCCCCTTCTTCTGAGTTCAAGGGTACTTCTGATTGTTTATTTGTTGCAGCTGCTTCATCTTGAATTAGATGGGTTCTCTTATCCCCTCCATGAGAAGTGCTTCCTTTCTTAGGGCATCTATAGGCTGGGTGTCCCAACTGATTGCAATGATAGCATTTCATGTTGGTGAAGTAACTACTCCTTCCTTGTCCACCACTTCTTCCTCTAGGGCTGAAACCTCTTCCTCTACCACCTCTACTAGGACTTCCCTCTTGCTGATTAGAAAATATGACCTCTCCTTGAGCTCTTGATTCTGAGCCTCTTCCACTATAGCTCCCTCTTTGTCCTCTACTGTCTTTGCCTTTACCTCTACCTTTAGGGTTCTGTTCTTGTTTCTTTTTGCCTTTCTCCTCTATCTTCAAGGCCATTTGATAACATTGGCGTACTGATTTGAAGTTTACCAAGCTCATGTCTTCTTGAATAGACCATTTGAGTCCATTTAGGTACCTTGCTAACCTAATGCTTTCATCCTCAACCACTTTTGATCTAAGGCACAATTTCTGAAACTCCTCTGTATATGTTTGGACATCCATGTCCTTTTGCCTCAGATTGTGTCTCCTCCTATGCAACTGGACTTCATAATCATCTGGAAGATAAGTTTGCCTTATCTTGGTCACCATTCCTTTCCATGAAACTATGGGACCTTTGCCTTCTTTCTCTCTTTCTGATTGTACAAACTTCCACCATGTGAGAGCTGCTCCTCTCAACCTTGACTTGGCCACCTTCACCTTTTGGGCCTCTATTATGCCATCACACTCAAAGTGATTCTCAATACTCTCAATCCAATCTACTACTGAATCTGGATCCATTTGTCCACTGAAAAGTGGCACACCATCCAATGCTTTACCACTCAAGGCCTGCAATGCCTTCAAGAATGGTTCCTCTGCAAGAACAGGATCAGGCTTTGGAGCTTCCTCCTCCAATTCCACCTCTTTTTCCTTGGCTTCCTGGTCTTCCTTCTTCTTTATCTTGTCCTTCACAGTGTCTGCTGTTTCTTGGACTTCATCTAGGAGTTTCTCCATCTGAGATATCCTTTCTCTGAGCAATTGGTTATCTTCCTCTTGCTCTTCTACCTTCTTTGCTAGCTCTGCATTCGTCACCATGGTTCCTTCCTCTGGTGTATTTTCTCCTACTGACTCAGTGGATTGGCTCATGAATCACAAGCCTAGAATCCAACTCTTGCTCTGATACCAATATGGTGTATGACAAAACCCTCCAAAGCTTGCTTGCACCAAACCTCCAGAAGACACTATACTGCCTTCACCAAGAACCTAGCAATGGTCTAAGCTCTGTATTTACTTAGTTCAACAATGGAACCTTGCTACAACTCTGTCCTAAGAGTTCCTACTTGTGCTTTCACTTTGGAGGGTTCAACACCTCTTGTAGCTTGAGTGCTCTACCTTGGACTTAGAAGATTCTAAGTGCCCTGTTCTCCAACTGTCTTGAACTCATGGCAGGGAAACTAAAGATGCTTGGCTTCTTGCAATGCAGCTCCAAATAGGTACATCTTGCCTTAGGTTCAGACTTCAAATCACCCGTTTTGTGAACTTGCCTTGGACAGTCCCAAATTTCTTCTAGCCCTTACCAGTCAGGTATTTGGCTTTTTACTCTCACTTTTCCCAAACAACATGCCAAGAAAATAGCAGTTTTGGACACCCTTTTTAGGGTTTTAAATCTTGAAAAAGTTTCAGGTCGCCAACTGGTCCGTACAGGTGGTTCCAAACTTCTTGGACTGGAGGCCTAATTGCCCCTTTTCACTAGGGCTTCACTGGTTTTTGTTTATTTCTCACCCAAACAAATCGTTTAGGCCTTCATTGCTCTGGTGTCTTTGTATTTGAACTCAATCCACCTGAAAATGTCCTTGGCCGTACAACTGTACCTTTTTCCTTGCCTTGGTTCTTTGTTTTCCACCCTAATTCCCTAACCGGGTCTATGCTCACCTACAGTTTGGGTGTATTCTTCTTTGCTCTTTGTTCCTTGGTATCTACTATCAAATGTGTGCAGAACAATGACTCTTCTCCCATATTCCACAGTCTCAGGGAGATCCCACGGTCTGTGGCTATGGGGGAGTCATTTTACAAAAGACTGCCTCAAAACTGCAATAAGAATGCTTCCAAACTAATGACTATGGAGACTAAAATGAAATCCTACTCTAAGCAACCTGTATACAGGGGGAAAATGACACAAATCTACACTAAGAACTCCAATGCATTGAATGAAACAGTATTTACAAAGTTTGAGAATCCACTGTCATCAAAAACTCACGGGCAGAAACATAAAGTGCAGATTTTGCTTAAAACAGGGTTAACGTGCTATTTCCACCTGAGTTTTGAACACCACACACTATCAACATACAAAGTGAGTTTCATACATCAAGAAAGATGTTAACATTGCTATTTAAATACAAATAACATGCTATGTTAATATGCAATACCTAAATAAACCCTACTACGCAAAACACACTGTGTTTTCCAGAAAATACAGAAATTGCATGAAAACCAGAAAACTGTCTTATTATTCACACCACCAACTTCGAATACAATTCCACCACCCTACTATTCTCTCTATTCCCGAGCCATATCATCATTGGTTGTTACCTTTTCCTATTTCAAGGGCATTACTCATTCCAAATATCCCTGATTTTAAGGGAATCCTAGATAACTTCCAAACCGCATGCAACCACTCACTGTTATCATGCAGTTTTTTGCAAGATTCCTAAAATACTCACCATTATCCCTCTTTTTGGGATCTCCTAACTCGTTATCCTTGTGTTAACAACTCTTCAACTGACCACTAACATCTTCCATCAACGAGGAAGTGACTCTAACACAAGTTGTTGCATTGTATTTTCAAGCACAACATACTATACCTTAATAAAGTAAAAATCTACCAACAAACAACTATGATGACTAAAATAACACCTAGACAAAAGATTTATTCAACCTACCACACAACATGCTGACTTGGCCAAGGTCAGTACAAGCCAAAACTTTTCAAACCAAAATTTTGTGCAAATCAATTTGGAGATTGGCCTTGGTGCTCCTGCACCATATGGTGTTGTGGTTGTTTGCTTTATGTTCATGCATATTTCTTTTGGTTCAATGGTATAAGTGATTTTAAGATTAGATTAATAATGTTAAACATTGCACAACAATGATTCATTCCTCCCTCTCAGTGTTGGTTGATTCCAACAGGATCTTGGGCAAGGGTATGTGCAGGATCATCATGGAAAAAATAGGCCCTTAAGTGGCGAAAAAATTCAGAAAAATCATAGTTAGGCAACTTGATGTAAAAATTTGAATAAGTTATCTATATTATTTAAAAAATATGTAAGAATAGAATCTGTAGCAAATTGAATGTAGTTTCTAAACTACTAGGTTTATTTTAAAAAAAATAAAATTTGAAATTGCAATCCAATAGTACTTAAATTTCACGGAAAAAATAAGAAGTAGGTGTCTGTCTGACCACCCTAACCACAATAAAATGATAATATTTTTTTATAATATTTTATATATAAGTAGATGACTCATGTCTTGATGTGATGCATAATATTTTACAATTTTTTTACAAGAAAATAATTAATTATCAATTTTTTATTACAACTTTTAAAAAATATAAAAACTCGTATGTTTGACCACATTAACTTGGTCAAAACTTCATGAAATTCTTTTTTTTTAATCCTATAGTATGTGAAGCATAGAATGTGACGTATGTTTTAGATTCAAAAAATGTGATACCATTTGAAAGCTAGAGATGTTTTTCAATCAGCCTATCAATAAGGAAATTCGTCGTAATTCAAATAGAAAATGAATAATAATTATTTATTAAATTCAAATTAAAGCATAATTTATATTGGTGGAAAGCTGAGAATCTCCTTTAAAAACCCTTTTCGTTTCATCAGTTTCAAGTAAAAAAGGTCATCAGCCACATACCCTACACATACCCATCATATCGTCACTTTTTGGCCCATCATGATCCTGCACATACCCACAAGAAATAGTAATAAATCTTCTACAAAGGGCCTTTCAGCAATAGACTAGGTGTGCCCCACATTTTTTTTCTTTTTTGTGATGTTTCTTGTCTCTTTTCTAGTTATATGCTTGGTTGATGATGTTTGAATCAATAAGCATATGTCGCTTAAACTCGATAGGCCAGACATCTTCCCTAGGAACTTGAATTTTCCATTTCTAGTTCTAGGATTCTCAGTTATTGTGTTTACACTGATTAAAATGCCTGAAAAAAGACTTCTTAAAATCCAATCTTCTAAGATTACCAAGTTTTCCAAGTGGTCCAGATAAGGATTTCTAATCAACGGGCTACCCTTCCCACCATGTTTCTATTTCTACGACTAGGTGTTCAATAATATTCCGAATTTCATTGGAAATTATGAAAATGGAATTTGAAAAAGAAACGACTCTTTCAACTAGGAAGGGACCTAA
Source organism: Sequoia sempervirens (assembly GCA_007258455.2). Taxonomy (NCBI): domain Eukaryota; kingdom Viridiplantae; phylum Streptophyta; class Pinopsida; order Cupressales; family Cupressaceae; genus Sequoia; species Sequoia sempervirens. The sequence goes on from VDFB02358134.1 coordinate 72,891,740, forward strand.
AATTTACAATTAGTTTCCACTAAAAATTTATTTTACAATGGGGAGAAGTGTTCACAAAATGAAGAGTCTAGAATGCATTCTCTACCATTAACATAGACAATTTTCAATGAAGAAGAAAAATATACCTGTTCATCTTTCTTACAATCTCTGGAACGTCCGTCAATGATTCTTAAATTGATGGGTGCTTCATAATTCACTTGTGCACATTTAGTCATAGTTTACTTGTATTGATTTTAGTTGAAGTAATATTTTAAGGGTTTTTATAAGTACCTAGGAGCAGAATGATGACAATGTCTTTCAAATTTTCTTTTCTTAATATTTGTATTGTTAGACAACTTATTAGGCAGTCGCACATGAACGTTTAGGCACACATGGGTTGCACTATATTCATGTGAATGCAAAAATCATCAAAAAAAAAATTGTTCATTGTCACTTGATGGAGCAAAGTTGATGGTGGTACTAAATTATTTCTTCTTAGCTTGCTTGTCTTTGATTAAGACTCACTTTCATAACATAATATTAGGGTACTTTGTGTTGATAGGAATGTGAGTGCATACACTTACATAAAAGAGTAGGTATCATGATATGGGTACCCACATTATAGAATTATAGAGAATGATCTTTATATATATAGTGTTTGCATCTACATACTTTACGGTCATAGTAATTGGTTATCCATGCAATGAGGTGTTGTACAATATATATATTTATAATTTATAGACTGTTTTGACATGGTTCTTAATTTCACTTTTTTGTGGAATTGACAATGATTAATGGTGCAATTTATGAGTTTGTCAATGGTTATGAGTATTCTTGAGGTGTTTGTTGTTTTATATTTGACTTTTTTTGTTATATGTAATTTAGATTGTGAGGTTGAGTAGGATGTGTTGTTTTGAGAAGTTCACATAATCTAAAGCATATCATATGTTAATATAAATATGATATATTAGAGGTAGCATAGAAGCCGGTGTCATAGTGGAGGGTACACTTACTCTTTGAGGATTCAATTAACTGTGTGTTTGTATTGCAAAACATTTCTAGGAAAAAATATATAAAAATTGCACAAAGTGAATGTTGGAATGACAAATATGCTAGTATTTGTTATTTTTTATCAACGACTTCAAAATAGTATATTAATTAATAAGTTCTAGAATATGTATGTAAAAATTAGTGGTTACACAAGGAGCAATGTAGTAATAGAAAATAGATAAACATGGAAAAAATATTTAATGTGAAGGAAAATATTTAATGTAAATAAGAGGGTTTTGCATAAATGTGTCTCATATACACTTAATAGCAAGTTCTTCTAAGTATTCATTTATAGGTTGTAAAGAAGCAAGGAAGCTATTGGTATCAAGGAGAAACAAGGCCTTGATAACATGAGTAGTACTAATCTATACTAAGCATTTGTATTGTATTTAAGAGAACATATATGTACTAAAAAATATCACTCTTTGCAAGGTCAAACATTTAAAATATTTTCAATAAATATATATAATAAAATTGATTGACCATAAATAATGACTTTAACATAAAAACACATAGAGATATAGATAAGTTAGCTTTTGTTTTTTTTCTTTTCCATCAAATATGGTACTATTACAAGGGTACAAGTGTGTTTCATTCATAAGTTTATTTTGATTTCTTACCCTTTCTTTGTCTAAATCATTCTAAAATAATGAAAAATATCATCAAGTAACATTGAATACTCTGATTAATGTTCATTCAAGCTATCACTACAAAAAAGGATAAAGAGGCTTCAAGTGACAATATTTTACTCTTTTGATAATTTTTGTGCATGCTAAAAACTAAAAAACTGAATGATTTAACCTATAAATCATAAATCAAGATTTCAACATATCATCAATAAAGCCTTTCTTAAATGAAAAAACATGCAAAATCAAACTAAGCTATGAAAAACCCAAAACACATGAATTCAAAAGAAAATCAGCTCCATTATTTTCCTATTCACCATGATCTTGGTTTATGCATGCATTTATGCTCTTAGATTTTTATTAGCACAAGTGCAAAAAGAAGCTATGATGAAGTACATAAGAGAGGATTGATTGAAATCAAATGTATTTTCTTTTTGGTGAGAAGCAGGGGTTTATATAGATTTTCTCATGGGGTAGATTGAAGTTGCGGGAGAGATGTGGGATAAAAGAGTGCAATGGAGAAATTAACATTTATCCCATATTATTTAATCAAGTGAAGTTAATTGAAACGAGAGAGATAAATAAATGGATTTATGATAGAGTGTAGGTTTAGGAATTTGGATTAAAAATGAATTTGTGAATGATTTAACGAATTTATACATGAAAATGAAAATGATTTAAAATATGTAATGGATATAAGATTAATGTAAATTAATATATGGATATTATTATGCATGAATAAAGTGTGTATGAAATGGAAAATGATGAATAAATTATTATGCAAATGGATAATGCTTATAATATGTTAATGATTTAAGCAAATTGATTAATGAATAGAAGAAAGTATTAAATGAATTAATTAAACAGATAACAATATCCATTTAATTAATAGAAAAAAAATAGGATGGTTGTGAGGACAACATTTTAGTGTCTACATTTTGCCTCTCTTTGAGATAATGTAGCTTGTCGCATTGTTTCAAAGAAAAAGATATGCCCTAGTGTAAGGAAGAATGATGAGGAGGTAGAGGTATTCCCCCTCAAGAGGACATGCAGGTTCAAAGAACATGAGTGTGCTCTCAAAATGGATGAGAGGACTATAAGATGAGGAATTGAAATGATAGAGGAAAATAGATAAGGATGATGAAGAAAAAAAGTGAAATGATGAAGGAAATGGATGATGGAAGAAATGATAGATGAAAAAGAGATATGAAGGAAATGAAGGTGATGAAGCTTCTTGTGCATGTCATAGTGATTTATCATCATAGAGCGGTAAAATATGATAAACATACAACAAACACAATGGTATGACATAGACCAAGATGTGCAAGGTCATCAGAGACAAGGAATGTCCTAACTCATACTTAGGGAAAAGTTTCCCTAGTATTTTTGTCAAGACAAACTGCAGATAACAATCAAATAAAAAGACAAGTCATGAGACATCATTTCTCCTCTAAATCCTTCGTGGGACATCCTCGAGGTGGCTAGTAACATGATCAAAGAAAATCCAAAAGATAAGACAAAATAGACCAACATGTTTAACAACCATTCATATTGTTTTCCAATAAGTGTTTGCCAGTATGTTAAGGGATGAAGTGAGTGATGGGTGGACTATTTTGACAAGGCATGGTTTCAAGAGAAGAAACATGTCATATAAGACGTCAAGTCTAGTTTCGATCATGCACCTACTTGTATAAGGAAAATGAAAAAGTGTGATAGTGACAAGGTCTGGTTTCAGGAAGGACACATCCTGTATAAGACCATTGGTTGTGACTGATTTGACTAGTTTGATTTATTTGACAAATAACTTATTTGACTTGGATACTTGTTGGCTTGTATGTCTTGTTGATTCAAGATTTTTGTTTGAAGTGTAGATGATGATGTCGTGTCTGAGTTGACATTGTCTGATTTATTTTGACTAACCCAACAACCATAAAAGACTGACGCAGGGGGCCTCAGGGGCTCATCAACAGATGGCCTTGCCTATGTAGCAATGCATAGAGACCTCGTAGTTCGACATGACCCTTGACTTTGTTTCAATGAAAAAAGACCAAATCATGATTTTATTTGACCATACCTAAAGGACTAAACAAATGCCTTAGGGGCACATCAACAGATGGCCTTTCCTACGTCCAGTCATAGAGGAAACACACTTCAACAATGACGAAGACTGACATGACTAACTCTGACTCTATTTTTGGGATTTTTTGAACGTTATCTAAATGTTTTTGGGTTTTGAGATGTTTTGATTTTTTTGGATTTTGAAGTTTTATGATTTTTTGTCTTTTTGTCATTTTTTGTTTTTTTTTGTCTTTTTGTGGATATTTGATGTTTTTGGAGTTGTCGTTTTATGATTTTTGGTCTTTTTCGAATGTTTTAATTTTTTTGTCTTTTTCAAATGTTTTGATTTTTTTGTCTTTTTCAAATGTTTTGATTTTTTTTGTCTTTTTGTGGATATTTGATGTTTTTTGTCTTTTTTGGAATGTTTCGATTTTTTGGTCTTTTATTGGAATTTTTTTATTTTCTTTTTGGATTTTGAGATGTTAGGATTTTTTTGGCTTTTTGAGTATAGTGACCTCCAATGATAAGTGTAGAATCCAATGAAGCTAGGTGACAGGGAATTTACCCCAATCAGGTATAAGACGAACAAATAGGGATGGGATGGGACAAGGGTTTATTATGGATGAAAGATGAATGAGAAAGGATGCAAGACGTCAACCGCTTGGAAGTCATGATAAAGATGATGAGGCCTGATAATGGTTGTGAAATGGGAGATGATGGAATGTAAAGGCATTAATATGAATTAGGGTGGAAGGCTGGATAGAGTGATAGTAGATGATGGAGAAAAGACTGACTACACATGGTGCCTATTTGCCAAGTTTTCACCATGGTACTTATACAAAGTGCCATTGACGTGGTTTTCACTATTGGCTGAAATTTTTCATTTTACTTTATTTTTTATCCCTTTTTAAAAAAATAAATTACATCTTTTCAGGACTTTTTCTCATTTTTTTGTAATTTTAAGGTTTTAGCCTAGCACTCTAAAGCTAGGTATAGAATTAATAAGTGCTAGATCCATATACTACCTTGACGATGCCCTAATCCTGTTTGGAGGACTGTGTTGGATAAAAGCACCCAATCTGGATGATGAGTGCAAGTGGTAAATATGACGGACGATAGATGTAGTGGAGGAAAGAGGCTAGGGTAGGATCCCTGGGTATGTGCAGGATCATGATGGGCCAAAAAGTGGCGATATGATGGGTATGTGTAGGGTATGTGGCTGACGACTTTTTTTTTACCCAAAATTGTTCAAATGAAAAGGGTTTTTAAAGGATATTCTAAGCTATCCACCAATATAAATTATGCTTTACTTTGAATTTAATAAATAATTATTATTCATTTTCTATTTGAATTATGACTAAAGTCCTGATTGATAGGCTAATTGAAAAACATCTATAGCTTTCAAAAGGTATCACAATTTTTGAATCTAAAACATGTGTCACATTATATGCTTCACATACTATAGGATTAAAAAAAAAAAATTTTAAATTTCTAGCTTTTAAGTTTTGGACCAAGTTATGTTGGTCGCATTATATGAGTTTCTTTTATATTTTGAAAAAATTTGTGGAATAAAAAAAAAATCATCGCAGGCGCAAGATCATGATGGGCCAAAAAGGGTGATATGATGGGGGTGTGTAGGGTATGTGGCTGATGACATTTTTTTCACCCAAAATTGATGAAAAACGAAAGCGAAGCCTTTAAAGGAGAGGATCTTTTAGCTTTCCACCAATATAAATTATGCTTTTACTTTGAATTTAATAAATAATTATTATTCATTTTCTATTTGAATTACTTAACTAAAGTCCCGATTGATAGGCTTCGATTGAAAAACATGTATAGGCTTCAAATAGTATCACATTTTTGAATCAAACATGTGTCACATTCTATGCTTCACATACTATAGGATTAAAAGAAAAAAATGAATTTCATGAAGTTTTGACCAAGTTAAGGTGGTCTATTACAATCTTTTTATATTTTTAAAAAGCTTGTAATAAAAAATCATAATTAATATTTTCTTTGAATTTTTACAAAAAAAAATATGCCACATCAAGCATATGAGTCCTCTACTTATATCTAAAATATTAGAAAAAAAATATTACTCATTTTATTGTGGTTAGGGTGTTGAATGAATTCCATGATTGTTCGGAATTTATACTCATTGAATTGAAATTTCAAATTTTCACTTAAATGATTTTTATTTATTTAAAACCTAGTAGTTAGAAACTACATTCAATTTGATACATATTCTATTGTTACATATTTTGAGATAATATAGATAACTTATTCAAATTTTATGTCAAGTTGCCTAACTCTATTTTTTTGAATTTTTGCCACTTAAGGGCCCTTTTTTTCCATGATGATCCCACACATACCCATAATTAATTATTTACTTGGAAAAAAATTATAAAAAAATATGCATCACATCGGGACATGAGTCCTCTACTTATATCTAAAATATTATAAAAAAAAATTATCATTTTATTGTGGTTAGGGTGGTTAGATAGACACCTACTTCTTATTTTTTCCTGAAATTTAAGTACTACTTCATTGAAATTTCAAATTTTCACCATATTGATTTTTTTTGTTTTTTAAATAAACCTAGTAGTTTATAAATTACATTCAATTTTCTATAGATTCTATTCTTATATATTTTTGAAATAATATAGATAACTTATTCAAATTTTTATGTCAAATTTCCTAACTCTGATTTTTCTGAATTTTTCGTCACTTAAGGCCATGTATTTTCCATGATGATCCTACACATACCCCCCTAATGTGCACACTACATGGACCATTAGGCTTCAAATGAAAAGGAGCTTGGGCGACCAATGAGCTAGATTACGTGAAGTGGTTGTTGTCAAAGGTCCATTGAAAGACATCACCAATGGAGTGATATGACATATATGTGAACATGGATGGGTGGAATAGAGTATATGGTATGAGTGAGAGTGATGTGGATAGAGACATTGGATTAGCAAGCCCTTTGTTTTACTTTTTTCCTTGATAGATGCTCACAATGATTTTTGATGGAGAGGCATACTTGGAGATCGACTTTTGCTTGCTTTCACTTTTGACTTTTATTTTTAATTTGTCTAATAGTTTTTTTATTTTGGCTAAGGGATTTGTATTGATCTTCCTTTTTTTTTCCATTAGATTTTTATTTTGTCTAAGGGACTTGTCTTGATCTTCTTTAGTTTTTTATTTTTCCAATAGCTTTTTATTTTGGCTAAGGGACTTGTCTTCATTTTCTTTTATTTGCATTATGTCTCTTGATTCTTGATCTCCTTTTAAAGATAGCTCGTTCATTGGAGCTTTTCCTTTATTATTTTCTTGGATATAACTTGTTGACCCATGTCTACGATGCAAATGGATGTGAGTGAGATGGATGAAATAGGAAAAGTAATAGGAATGTTTACTGGATGAAGGGGAGTGGCAATTCCATCAACAGAGTCTTTGGGACTATCCCTTTCAATACTATTAACATCAAAGGAAGCTTGCACATCCTTAATGAATTGGAAAGATGGATTAGTATAGGTGATAATAGGAGATGCATATCCTAGCCTAGGTTAGGTGGGATTGAATGATGATGATTGGATATCCTTAGCAGGGTCATGATCAAAGAGTGGGTTATCGTAGATGTCCTAGTCAAATATGGGGTTATCATAGATAAGAAAAGCTTGGGTGGAAGTAGATATGGAAAAGGTAGGTGTATCATTAAGATCCCAAAAGGTTTCAATACAAGAAAAACCATATTTTTATGTTCCTTCTGCAACTATCTTGACATCATTATTGGAATTATGATCTTTCTCGACGATATTAACATTGTTGTTCATTGATAAATTATCCATATGATATTCTCCACATCCCATGTCATGGAATTGTACCTTGGGGTTTGATATTAGGGTAAATGGACTGGATGAATTGGTCAATGAGTATGGATCAATGTAGCAAGATGATGAGGCCTCTTGGTTGATAGGTACTTGGAATTGAGTAGTCCCTCTCAGATTGTTACAATATTAGAAGGGGTCGAGATCTCATGTGACTGTAATTTAAGTGCCTTCATGAGGAAAATTAAAATATTTATGGTATGTGGATGGAATGAGTTTCATGGCATGGATCCATGCTCGCCTGAGGAAGAGGTTGTATGGTGGTTAAAGATTTAGGACTTGGAATGTGGTATCTAGTATTGCAGGTCCAACCTTGATAGGTAGTGTGATAACACCCTCAGAATAACGATCTTCATCATCATAGGCTTTGATGACAATGCTCTTAGTTGTATCCAAACATGATTTAGAGAGGCCCAATTCCTTCACTAGTTTTAAAGTGCAAATGTTCAATCTAGCTCTGCCATCTACTAGGACTCATTTGACCTTGTGTTTGTTGATGAATAACTCAAGTTGTAATGGTTCATTATGGTTTGACTTGAATGTAGAGTAATCTTTGTTAGAAAAAGAGACATGGTGGGAGTTTTCCAAATATCCAACCATGGCTTCAAATCAGTTGATGTTTAGGTTGGTAGGGACAAAAGTTTCTATAAGTGCCTTATCAAGGATAGCTTTGTGTTAAGGTGATATGTGCACAAGCTCCAAGATGGAAATTTGTGCAAGTGTCTTTCTCAATTGGTCAACAAGGTTGTATTGGGATTTAGATTGTGGCTACTTTGGAGAAGGACCAGATATGGTAACCTTAGCTCTGCGAGTAGTAACAACAATTTCAGGTTGCTTCTTAATGGTGATTGTGTTAACATGACCAACAATAGCTCAAATGTGGTTGATAATTGTGTAGACCAAAGAGGAATCAAGGTATAATTGGCATGGTTGTCTATCTTTTGACTCAAATTGGAGGCTTTTCCATGGTCTTGCAATGGATTCTTGAAAATCATATGATCTTTATTGGAAGTTTGTTGTTGTCCCTTGACCTCAATGGTACCATTTTCAATTAGGTCTTGAATCATGTTCTTCAACTAATGACATGATGAGGTATTATTCCCTTTGATGTAGTGGTAGTCACAAAAGGCATTGTCATCCCACCAAGAGGGTTTGAATTTTCCTGGGTCATATGGCTTGGGCTCTAGGAGATGTATGATGTTTCATAGATTCAATTGGTTCTAGTATAGGAGTGTATTATTTTTTGTGTGTATCACCTTGGTTGTCTTGGGGGTCCTCGTTTTTTATTATTTTGCATCACATTAGCTACTTTATTGGAAACATATGGTGTGTTATTGTGATGCAGGAGCATTTGGGCTCACAAGAAATCTTGTATATATATTTTATTTATTTTACCCATTTGTTTGTCTTGTAGGTTTCTGATCAAATTTGGTGTAAATAAAACAAATATTTTAATTCTCCTACACTCCAAGGAAAAGACAAGGAAAATTTCATATGGACAAAATCCTAGTCACCTACATGCTAGAAGAAAAAGATTAGACAATGAAGAGTATTCAAAGCACCCAAGTCATGAAGGAAATAAACAAAGGAAGCCTAAGAGTCATATTTCTCCAAGTTGGACACCACCAAGAAAGAAGAAGACTACCAAGAGTCATTGAAGCCCAAAAGAGGAAGATGAAACTTGGCAAAAGAGACATTATAAGTAGATGGAAGTTTAGCTCCAAAAAGGATTAAAAAAATAAGAGAAGAGCCCAAGTCTATTTCTGATTTTTTGCAGGTCATCAAGAGGATGTCCATAGGGTATTTTGAAGATAATTCTCCAAGGGAACTATATCAATTTTTCTGAGTCAAAGAAAGCGGACGTTCATGGTGAATTTTTAGGTGAATTTTTTTTAAATTTTGTAAGTTTGTAAAGGTGGATAGTTTGAAATTTTGTAAGAGATACTTCCTAGTTGGATTTGTGGAGGTTATGTATGTGTGTTACCATCTTGATTGGAAGCAATAAAAAATTTGGTTGTGATTATTTTTTTGTGTGTATGTTTTATGAAATTCTCAAGATATAATGCTACTTCATAGCTGAAATTGTTGCTACAACATTCACAAAATATATTCATTTAAGGGATACAAGTTTAAGAGGCTAATCCACATTTATTTTTACTACAACTAAAGGAATCAAAGGGATAAATGACAATCCTTAGGAGTTGTAATTTATCAAAGTTAATTTTCATGTAAGAGAAGAGGAGTAATCTTGAAAAATAACAATCTGAAGGCTGAAATTCAATAAGGATATGAACTGGCACATACAATTTGTTACAATATTTGAAATTTTGAGCAAATGATTATAAGAATTTAAAGTCATGAATATTGTTGTTATCACAATGCACATAAGCAAAGTTGATAGCTTTGCATCAAATTGGTATCAGAGCAGGAGATCTTGAGAGCGGAGAGAATCCACCAGGATCGTGGGTGAAGAATTGGTAGAGAGTGAAGAAGCCTTGAGAGGCTATGGATTCTATAGGAATTATGTTGGCTGTCCGCCAACAGAGATGAAGCTGGGTAGAAGGTGTGAAAATGTCCTCCACTATGTGAAAGTGGGTATAGGGGGTTTTGAGAGGTGCATCTTCTGGAATCTTTGTTGGGTAGAGTATAGTTGTGAGATTTGATAGATGTGGAAGTGTGTGATTATCTCCATATTGTGAGACAAGATTGTGCAAGTTTTGTGGTTAATGTGTATGTGTGTGTAGGAAATTTCTTCAAGAAAGAGGGAGAGTATGAGTTTAGCCTTGGTCAAAGATTTAAAATTTTCTTTTATTGAAAGAAGAGAAAGGAGGTTAGATGCAAAACATAAGGAAAAGTTACAAAAAAAAGTCAAAGAGAGGAAAGAACTGCACTCAAGTGGACTTGAGTTTCTTTTTCCCTTGGGTGTATGATGTGTGAGCATTTGGGCTCACAATTAATCTTGCATATATATTTTATTTTTTTAACCCATTTTTTAGTCTTGTAGGTTTCTAATCAAATTTGGAGTAAATAAAATAAATATTTTAATTCTCCTACACTCCAAGGAAAAGACAAGGCAAATTGCATATGGAAAAAATCCTAGTCACCTACATGCTAGAAGACAAAGATTGGACAATGAAGAGTCTTCAAAGCACCCAAGTCATGAAGGAAAGAAACAAAGGAAGCCTAAGAGTCATCTTTCTCCAAGTTGGATGCCACCAAGCAAGAAGAAGAATGACAAGAGTCATTGAAGCCCAAAAGAGAAAGATGAAACTTGGCAAAAGAGATATTATAAGTAGATAGAAGTTTGGCTCCAAAAAGGATTAAAAAAATAGGAGAAGAGCCCAAGTCTATTTCATATTTTTTGCAGGTCATCAAGAGGATGTCCATAGGGTATGTTGAAGATAATTCTCCAAGGGAACTACATTAATTTTGTTGAGGCAAAGAAAGTGGATGTTCATGGTGACTTGTTAGGTGAAAAATTTCTGAATTTTGTAAGTTTGTAAAGGTGGATAGTTGGAAATTTTGTAAGAGATACTTCCTAGTTGGATTTGTGGAGGTTACATATGTGTGTTACCATCTTGATTGGCAGCAATAAAACATTTGGGTTGTGAGTATTTTCTGTTGTGTATGTTTTATGAAATTCTCAAGATATAATGTTACTTCATAGCTGAAATTGTTGCTACAACATTCACAAAATATATTCATTTAAGGGCTGCAAGTTTAAGAGGTTAATATACATTTATTTTTTCTGCAACTAAAGGAATCAAAGGGATAAATGAAAATACTTAAGAGTTGGAATTTATCAAAGTTAATTTTCATCTAAGAGAAGAGGAGTAATCTTGACAAATAACAATCTTAAGGCTGAAATTTAACAAGGATATGTTGGCACATACAATTTGTTACAATATTTGAAGTTTTGAGAAAATGATTATAAGAATTTGAAGGCATGAATATTATTGTTATCACAATACACATAACTGAAGTTGACAGCTTTGCATCATATTGTCTGTGTTGGGTGCTTTGAGAGTTAATGTCAAACCTACTCTATTCACATCTTTTGCATCTACAACTCCATCATTTGTTACATTCTTATTATGGGACCAAACAATGTTTTTGTCATTAGAGGTTTGTTGGTTGTGTGTGTTTTTGTTGCCATATATAAGTTCACCTTGGGTGATTAGGAATTTTTAGAGTGTCATGCTTTTTCAACTGAGTCTGCAAATGTGGCACAACAATGTACTTGTAGAGGGTTGTTGATGGGTGTTTTTGCACCTTCTCAACACAGGTAATGCATAAATGTATCACCTCTGTTGAAAGGTAGAAATCTGCAAATGAGTTAAAAAACACTACCCCAAGGTTTCAGATGTCAGGTCATGACAATGCTTGGAATATCTCAGTTGTTTCATGTGATTTGCTGGTAATCACAGGGCAGCCTTATGTATGTTAAGTTGGAGGGGAAATGGTTCTTTAAATGGAGTTTATGGAATTATGAAATGTTGTTCTATTGCTTCAATTTCAGGACAATAGTCTAAAACTCCACTTTTACCATCAGATTTGGCTTTACAATGATGCTTGAACTTTACCTAAATCACTATTTAAAAGAAAAGTTAAAAGGGAAAGGAAAGGAGGAAATTCCTGACTTGAAACTACCGATGAACAATGATAATGGAGGACACTACAATGGACAACCTTCCTGAAACTAAGTTCCACTTAACCAAATTAGCTAACAGTCTCATGAAACTAGTGCAATCTTCTAAGGTTTGCAGATTTTCAACCATTCATTCAGCATAAAGCATGAATACAGATGAAGTTTAAGTGCATCAATCAAACTATGTTTAGACTAGATTTACACTAATATTTATCATCAATAAACAACAAAAGGCATGAACAAGGAAGGGCATCAACACAAAAAAATTCTCCAGCATCAATGAACAATATTAACTAATCTATGAAAGCAAGCAGCAATACATAGAACAACAAAGTAAATCTACTCAAATCCACTAACTATGAGGAGATGAATCATGAAACATGAATGAAACTCAAGAATCCACCCAAAAACAATGAATTTCTATTAGAATTTCAGTAGCATGTCTTTACAACAACTAAACTCTCCCTTGAAAACTATAAATTAGGGTTTCACCTACCCCTTAATATTTTACAATTTAAAATGCATTATTTTCTTTTAGCCTATTTTGTCCTCTAGTGCTTGGTACTATAGCACTTTTTCTTCTAGCTTATTTCCCTTTGTTGTAGTTACACAGTGAGGAACTCATCCTCAATGACTATATTTCCTTCACTCTTCTTCACCGTGGCGTATCCTACGAACTTTCCGATCAATGCTTGAAGCTTATTCCATTCCATTATCTCAAATTGGATCACTTGGAAGTTTAACTTTCTAGATCTGCTAGTAATCAGGTCCCAATCCTTGTCACATTTTGGTGTGTTCTTGATTACCTACTCTGATTGAGAAAAGGCTCGATCAGGAAAATCATAAAATCTAGCATTAGTGTATCGGTGGTCTCATTCTCCATCTTCTTAAGGAAATTTTTTCTTATTTTCTGGGGATCTAGCTCAACGACAGACATGTCATAATCCATCATGAGCATTAAATATTCTTCATAGGCTGCTCAATGTTCTTTGATCTAATCTAGGTGAAGCTCCACTTCGTGGAGTGCCCGCTCCAAGACTTCTCTTCTGTGATCAAGGCTCAATTTCCATGTTTCAACAAGCCAATGGTCAACTTTCACCAAAACCAGCTCCTTTTCCCAAGTTTTCTCAAGCATCTTGAGGATAGCCTCAAGTTTAAGATACGTAATCCTATATAGTTATGGGAAGTCAGTACAAAATTTCCTTGTACCTTAGAGCTACTTTTGCACCTCCCAATACTTATTCGGTATCTGGACAGTGTGGCTAATACCCACATCTCCATTGTAGACTACCCATCAAAACCAGTCTTCAGTGGGCTTAGTCCAATTCTTTCTCCTTTCTAATTTGTTGATGTAATCCTTAGACAACAATAGTGGCGGGGCCGACAACGTTGTGGGTAGCTCCTCAACAAAAGACTATTGTTGTATATAGGTCGTGAGATCTGCCACTTGTGCTTTCAATTACTCCTTGGAGGATTGATCCTTATTCATCTGGTGCACAATCATGGCAACAAACCCCTTGACATGATCTATCTTTTGTTCCCTTGTGGCTGTCACCAGGTCAATAGTTGAGATATTGTAGCTTGCCCCTTCTCTTTTATCCATCACTAGAGTAGCAATTTGTATGGTCCTCAATCCTGATACATCCATCGTGATATGGGATCGAACCCTTGGTTTCTTTTCTTTCTTTGCTCCTATCTGAGCTCATGCTAGGATGGCTTCTAGCCTCTCGTTGGGATCCATAAGGGTAGGGGCATTCTTTTGTAATTGTTTCTCCAGCCATTTGGGCATCTAAGATCTCTCCTTCGGTGATTCATGATCACCTTCATCTCTTTGAATATGTTGGATCTCCTTGTCTTCATGACCTCAAGCCTCTTGCTCTATTTCATCTTCTTCTTCTTCATCTAAGTCATGAATCAATATAACCTTTTCCTTTTGTGACTCTGTATAGGTACTTTAGTATCCTCCCCTTCAGATGCCTTTTCTTCTTCCTCTTTCCTATGCTCTACATGGTGCTCTACCTCTTGGATTATTCTCATTTTAGGCTCTTCTTTAGGCTTATCTTCTTCATTCTTTTCTTCTTCTTCCCTTGTGGGAGGCATCTCTTCATCATGACTAGGGTTTTTGTCTTGTTCTTTGGTTGGAGGGTTCATGGATACCTCCATATCGTCATTTGTATCCTTCTCTTCCTCAAAGGATTATCCTTCAACATCCTCTCTGACAGTGTTGAATTTTTGAGTCAACTCTCTCTCAAGTTCTTGATCGGATGTCTCCACTATGTATTTTGCACCTAGATTTTCAATGTCTTCCTTTAAGGATAGTGCCTTTTCCTCTTCATAGGATACCTCATCAATGACTAAGTGTTGATGCTTCAGATTCTCATGATATTCATTAGATTCCTCATCCATTTCTTTGGTTGCCTCCCTCTCTTTTATTTCTAGCTCTTCAGATATTTGCATGGTCGTCTCCATTTTTGGTGGTTCAGTGAGAGAAGGGATAGGGAGACTGGCCATAGCTTAGGCTAAGGTAGCCTACACTGCATAGTTCATCAACACTCTAGGGATCTCCATAGGTATGTTATGCATGTGTCTGGAAAAAACTTTTGGAAGCATGAGGGTAGGCATTGTGACTATGGAGGTTATAGCAGATGGGGACATCGAGGAGGATGAGAGTGGAGAATTGGTTGCTAAGGAAGATTCCCTCACCATGATGGGTGTAGTTGGCGAGGTGGAGGCAAGGTGAACTAAGATGTTGACTACAGGAAATGAGGAAGTGAGTAGCACCTGAGACGTTGGCGGAGGAGGGATAGTAGTCATAGTGAGGCAACAGGTGGAGACTCTAGTTGCTCGACCTCTTTTTCCTCTCCTTCATGGAGTGGTTCCTCTTAGATCATGGGAATCTCATTAAATCTGTATGACTTCTTATCTTTCTTGGAGGTCTCACCCTCTGAGGCCTTCCTTGAATATACCTTATACTTCAATTAGCGGTCTGCTACCTCTTTCATTTTCTTTGACCTGGCGGTCGGAGGAGACTTTGTGGTTTCTTCCATTAGGGCAGCAGTGGTCCCACTATCAGTTTCGCTCTCAATCTCATCTTCGAGCTCATCATATGTCAAAGTTTCTCCTTGGAGATTTAGCTAATAAAATTTCCTATCAATCCACTGTTTGGTTCTGTGCTCTATTGGTTTTGTTAGGGTATCAAGGTCATTGACCTCTTCTTCATCCCAATCAATTAAGGGTAGTGGGAAATTGGCAATGACATCAAATCTTAGATCTATGATGGTGTTTTCATCCTCCACAATTTGATCTCGCACTGGGAACAATTTGACTATTTTAACAATGTATGTTGTCATGCACATATAGTGTCTCATGCACACCTCCTTGTCATCCTTGCAATTAGTTGAGAAGTCTTCAACATTGTGCAAATGGGCGTATTATTTCCCAAATATCTTCTTTAATTTTCCATATGGATCCACCTTGGTCGAGAAGTGTGGAGCTCCAAGTTATATTCAATAATTTCCTTTTGAGAGTACTCCACACATTGGGATGCAAGAAGAGCATACATACCCTAGCCGAAAGTGAGAGGATAAGGGATACCTAGCATGTGTTTGTTGCTCAGGAGTGTATGCGCATGTTGTAGCTTCCTGAAGACTTCTAGCAATATCAACTGATCATTTGGATACCGGGGCAGCTTATATAGCCTCTCAGAGAAGCCCTACATTCTGATGTAGGTGAACTTGGGAAATTAGATAAACAAGAATTCGAATCGGTGGATGAATGCATAGACACTATGCATGACTCTCCTTTCGAAGTCCCCTCTGAGGATTTCAGTGATGTTCCCAATAAAGGCATCATTTACCCTACATTAACCTTTCTTGAAGTTTCAATATTAGAGTTGCAGATTCCTGTCATAGACTTTCAACTCTCTCCCTAGGGTTGGAGTTTGTGCCACAAATAGACCTCTATATGGAACGAGGCCAGCTAGCAGGTAGACCAAGAGATCATGTAAAATTTAGAGGTTCTTTTAATTGTTACAAACTGCTCATGCAAGCAGTTGTTGATCATTCCATCCCTATAAAACTTGGTTTTCCCATTGATGATTTCTTCTATAAAATAGAACATCCAATCTTGGAAGTATGCTACAATCGGGATTCCCATAACCCTACTTAGCAAGGTTACCAAATCATGGTAATCCTCATAGAAATCACTCTTGAAGAGTTCTTGGGGTGCCTTGTTCGTGTTTCCCCTCTTCTCCTTTAACCATAATTGATTAATCAATTTCTTACATCTTAGAGGGTCAAATTTCCATGTGATTTCTACATATTCTTTGGTTGTCTCCTCCATTGGATCAAAGGTGGGGATGTGGAAATTTTTCCCTATAGACCTCGTGGACAAGTCGGCCAACACTTTGCCATCACAATCAACAATTGTTCTAGTCTTTTCTTGATAGGCCTCTCTACAGGCCATCACCAACTCAAGAGCCACAAGAGTAGGTAGGAAACCAACTACGTTGGCCAACCCGCTTTTCCTAATTCTCTTTGAATTTTCTATAGTAGGGTTGACAATGACCCTCTGCTTGAATTCCTCTAAATCAATGTGTCCCAAGTTTATATTTGTAACTATGTCCCATTCTATGGTAACCTTGGAAGTCACCTTAGTTCCATGGAATTTTATTTCATCTGATCTTTGTCTTCCTTCCCTCTTGGAGCCTTAGTGGTCTTCTTCCCCTTTTCCTTCTCTACGGACGCCTCCAAATTTCATATAGCTTATTCCATAAATCCTGCAACCAAAGGTGTAGTAAGCATGTTCACATGTAAAATAAGGGTGCATTAGCAAAATCCTACAAAATCGATGTTAGATCAAGCAGTTTATCATTTAAAGATCATAACATTCCTCTCAGATCATCATTTTCCTTTCATTCGGTGAAGATATGGCAATGTGGGCCCAGGGGTACGAGTTTCCCTGAGATGATGTGTTTTGAAAGAAGCAGTTGGTAGACAACAAAGAGGGCATGACAATCCACATAGAACCATTTGCATCAACATTTTTGCATTGTAATGGGGCCCACAAAGGCATTGAGTCATTTGGGCACATGATTTTGATGATTTGTGATTTCTTTGAGATGCTAGATCAATCATTTTGGGATGTAGGTCCAAAGGTTGTGGAAGCAAGAGGCGTCTCAAATGTTTTAGGAGCTCCACCATTTATAATGATGCTGGAAAGGTCAAATCCCATAGACAACATCTTGCAATGTGGGATCCACAACCAAGGATGTTGGTATTAGTTAACCTTTGAACTTCAATTTGTTCAATATGATGTGGGCGGGGAACCGTGGGAAGACGATCATTTAGGACTGTAAAGACGGGACAATGGCCCGCAGGTGTCAGTCTACATTGTCGAGTTTGCATGGGGCACTGGCATGGGTTACTTGCTCACTGTTGGTTAGATGGTGGTAGATGGGTCGGGCTTCGCATGGAAAAAGGTAGGCTCAGCTTGGTAGTTTAGAGATGGTGACAATAGGATGACGACCTGTAGGCAGCCACCCGCATCGGCTTGCCTGCATGCAACTTTCACTTAGTGGTTTTTGATAAAGACTCGTGGAAAATTTGGCACTAGGGCCTACAAGGTGGAGGGGCGGAGACCATTGGTCATTTAGAATGATGGAGAAAGGGCGGCGATGACCCACAATGGAGTGTCGCAAGCAGTAGACTTGGTGGTCTCATCCTTGGGGCTCAAAGGGAGGCGATTGGTGCAGAGTCCACAAGATGGAAGAAAGGGAGACTTCAGCTATTTGGAATGGTGATCACCTATTGGCGGTCCATGGATGGAAGCCCGTGATGCGTAGCCCGCAAAGGGTTTATAGTTAGTTGTTTCACTGAAAGGGTCAGACAAACACAGGTGGCGCGGGGCCCACCTAGTAGAAGGAACTGAGGGTCCTGCCATTTGGTAATGCCCATGGGAAGATGGTGAAACAATGAGGGAAACCTGCTCTAAATGACCCGCAAACAGAATTCATTGATGCACTTGGATGACAGATCGAGACCTAGTGGAGTTTGCAAGCCAGAAAGTCGTAATAAGGCAGCCATTAAAAATGACAAGATAGATGTGGCCATTTGCATGTAGAAACCTGTACTCGCAGATCCGTGGGAATGAGGGATTCTCTTTCTGACTTAATATTTTTATTTAAGCTTAAAGGTGATGGAAAAGAGGGGGCCTCCACCCACATGAGTTGGCCTATCAATGGAGATGGTCATTGTTTAAAGTCTATCGCTGAAGGGTTAAAGCTACGGCGGTGTAGGTCTTGCAGGATGCAAGGGATTGATTGTCTTGGTTCAAGAATAGTGGCCGCTAGGGTAAATTCCACACGTGTCCAATAGGTGGATTTGTAAAGGATTTTCAAATTTTTAAACATGGGTTTTGTGCGCTGAGGTTTTCTAACTGGTTTCGAGGTTTCCCTTGTTCAAAATTTTAATAACTTTGCAAAAATAAAAGAAAAACCATGAAATGGGTGGTGGTGGAAGACCTACCTCATAGACCTGCAAGAATTCATGCACATAATAAAGCAGGTGATGCTCGAATGACAACAAGATCTCGCAGGTGTAGAGGTGGTAGAATTAGGAGGAGCTCTGACAAGTTTCAGTGAGAATGTCGATGAAAATGGCCTATCAAAATAATTATTTATAGAATTTCAAGCATTAAATGTTTGTAATAAATGCCAGTACAACCGCAGGAAGATTTGGTGAACGCGGATTTCAAAATGACCTATGGCGGGAACTGCGATGTCCGCATGGTGAATGGCAGTCAGGTGTTTGTTTTTTGGTGAGTCGACAATGAAAATGACAATGGAGGCCATGGATCCCAGAAAGTGGGTGGATGTGCCAAATTTTCTATCGCAAGGAGGGAAAAAAGAAAATGAAATTTCACAAAGGGTGGCCCACATGGGTGGACCCACCAAGGGCCAAGGATGGCAATTTTGAAGTTATAAGGAAAACTGCCAAAGGAATTCTGTGAAGGCCAAAGACTTGAAAATTTCAAAGGTGGTGAAACTTGGTCAACTCAAGATGATACCTTTAGGACTCGCTGACCACTTAGGACTCAAAATAGGGGGCATACAAAATGAGGAAAATGAAAAAGTGACCTGAAAAAGCTAAAAGAGAGGGTCCCCATTTCGAACGGGGCATGTGTGTTGTAGGCACAAAAAATGGTGACTCTAATGGGAGAATGATCCTAAGTGTTCTAAGGATAAAGACTCATTTAGAACCCAGAATCTCCAGTCTCGCAGACTAGGCGATAGTTTCCATAAGTGAACTGAGGGACTTGGAGGAGAACAAGATCCTTAACTAAGTCAAATCACAATACATCTTAGAAGTGTGTGCGTATGGTGAATTCATTCTATTTCTTCAGAAACTATGACAACCGACCATTAATCAGGGAAATCAAGCTACATAAACTACCTAACTCTAAAAGTAACCTGAACATCACCCTACTGCCAGTCAGGCATCCATAGCCCCGGATGAAGTTGTCCTTGTGATCCAACGAACATTGCTCTACTTCCATCCAAGCATCCATAGCCCCGGTAGAATTGTCCACACCCCCACACAATTGCTTAATTTTAAAATTTCCTTTTCTTTTCTTTCTCTTCTGATATTTCTTTTAATATTCTTTCTTTTGCTTAACTGTGTAAGCATCAAAGCTTACTGTGGGTTTGGGATTATAGTGGTCACTAGAGCATACTTAAGATTTTTCACTTGTCCAACCCATCATAATGACCAATGTACAACTCTTTAGAAATAATTAATGTGCATCTTGTGCATGATCTAAGACAAGTGTGAAAGGATTCAACTAAGGGTCATGTTCTAGGTCAAGTTGAAGTTCAAATAAGGAGACCATGCCATAGTAGCAATCAAATACCAATAGTTTGGAGTGAATATTCATCCAAAAACATGAAGAGCAGGAAACAAAGTGAACCATTCATCAAGCTAAACATGACCGCTGCATCAAAAACAAAGGAACACCCTCGGCAAAACAAGATGGTTGGGAAATGGGAAAAATAAGAGCAAAGAAAAACAACAGAACAACAAAACAAAGGAAACCTAAGCTAACCTATTTAAAAATATTCACAGAGACTTAGCTCAAAAGAGCTCAGGCAAGGAAATAATACTTAAGGTGTTTCCCATTGATGGGAAATGGGACATCTTCACCAATTAACATCTTGAGTCGGAAAGAATTATCTCCTAAAATATCACAAATTTGAAAGCGGCCAAGCCAAATCTTGTCGAATTTGTCATGTCCCCCTTTCTTTTCATGGGCGTTGTCGCAACATAGGACCAGATCAACAATTATGAAGGCCTTAACTTTGGCTCGTTGATCAAACCATCTTTTGACCACTCCCTGATGTTTGGAAAAAATTTCAATAGCTCAATCACAAACTTCTTCTAGAGGTGGAGCAATTCAACTAAATGAGCTTCTCTACGATCCCCCTCTTCATAAAAGGTGTTGATGAATTAGAGGGTAGGGATCTTGAGGTGGACTAGAAACACTAGCTCTAAGCCATAAATGAGATGGAAGAGGGAATCACCTAGGTGATGGGAAAGGTCGTTAATGTCACAACTTGCATCATTTAGTCAATTAATTATCTAACCAGGTGTGTCTTAGAGCTATATGCGATAAGGATGGTTGTCACGGATTTTGGGGGGTTTTGTACTATAAAAAATCACTTTTGGTTTTGGTTTGGCTCGTTCAAGAGCTTTCAGGAGCTCTCAAGAGCTAAACTTCAGCAACTAATTCCTATGAATCAATTCTATCTTATTTCCTAACTTAAAGTTTTTTGACTTATTTCTGACGTCATTTGACTTGATTGAGACCGATTCATGGAAAAGACTAACATTTACTTTAATTCTTAATCTAGAATTCAAAATTCAAATTTAATTAAAATTTACTTGAAAAGAAATCTATCTAGAGATTTGCTAGAAAATAAATGCTATTTTAAAGAACAAAAATAAATTGCAAGGAAATAATGATTAATCTAAAAAAACATAAATACTAATTTCCATGAATAGATTTTAAACAAATTTTAGTTCCATCTTTCCATAAGCTTCCATCATTGCTTCAATTAAACTTAACAGATAATTACCAAACTTAATTCCTACAAACAACATCTAAATTTTAATTAAACTTAATAAACTTATAACAAATATAACAAACCAATCTAACCATGATGAACTAAACTTAAAAGCAATTTAAACATAGTGGTTGAAAACAATTCAAATCAAATTAACATTCCATAGTTAACATCCAATAAATTGAAAATGATTAAAAAAAACTTAACATTCCAGATTTACTATTAATGAATAGAAATACCATAAACTCATAAAAATACCACACACAAGATCAATTCCTTTGGTTGAGTAGGCCCTGCTCTTCATCCGGTGAGATCTCTAACACAGTGATTTGAGTTAACTTCTTATCTTCATTCAAATTGATCAAAATAGGGATGCAAAACAGAGTATTGCCACCATTACAAGATTCTAGTCAAAAATTATCCAACTCCTTTCTAAAACCTAAACATGGACATTTATAACTATATCCTTATTGAATTCAAAACATGGCATTAACTACCAAGATTTAAGGCGTCTAAACTAAAGACTAAAACAAAACTAAAACAAAACTAAAACATGACGGAAAATAGACAAAGAGAGAAATGCCAGATCGATGTTGGGAGTAGAAGTTCCCAAACCAACTAAAAAGAAGTTGATTTGAACTTTAGTGGTTCATCATCCAACTGGGCTGATCAATGGCGTGATAGTATTCATTTGATTAAACAAGGAGTTTAACTTTATCATCAGTCATCAGTCTTTTAAATACCTTTTATAAAATCCTTAAGAATAGGATACCAATTATGACAGTAAAATATTAAAACTGCATAATTATCTCATCAAAATCATCACAAAAGAAATGCATTTATTATAAAGTATTACCTCAAATATATCTACAAAATTATCCAAACATAAAGCAAAGTAAGTAAATATATTAGTCTATAGTCTATTGCTAGTCATGTTAATTAATAAAATAAACAAGTCTTTTAAAACATAAAATGACTATATGAAAGTATCTCTGATCCCCTCATCATTCTCCCCCACTTGTTGTGAACCATGCCCTCATGGTTCTTTTTCAAGAATTATAGTTTCCTTGTCCTTGTTCACTGCTTCCATCCAAATGGCATAGTTGAACACTCCTTCCCTATATTCTGATGGCAGTCTAGTCTTGAGTGAAAAGCCATTGTTTTCCTTTAACTTCTCAAACTAGGGTTTTATTACCTCTGGATTATTTTGTGGTTCCTTGAGTTTTGGAGTGAGCATGATGATAATTGGCATTCTAAATTGCATACCAACCCAGAATTTTTGTTGCTATTCAATCAAGAAGATCACATGCCTAACTCTTATCAAAATCCATCTAATGTTGTTTGGGCTTATAGGCTCTCTTCTTTTCAATTTCTTAGGGATGGTGGAATATCTTTCCTGACATGAATTTATTTCTAATGGAGGAAGTGTCCCTTCTACATTTTAGAAAGTAGATATAGTTTTCAGCAAATTTGAAACATAGAGGGGATTGATATGATTTTTCCTTACAATTGATCAGACCATTTTAATATAATTTTGAGCATGAGGAATTTTGGGCCTCTTTGTATTTTTCCATTCTTTTTGACCATTCAACTTGATTCTACATTAAGGAGACAAAGGACCTAATTTGTAATTTACCAACATAAACATTTAACAAAGAATAATCATTATCTCCCATTAAAAACCCGTGCTGGAAAAAATCACACATCTAGTTTTGAATATCAGGGTGGCTATGGAAGTAATCTTGCCAAAAATATTTGTCATTATGATATTCAAGGTTTCTCATTAAAATTAATTGATTGAGCTTCCATTGCCAAAATTTCTCCCTGAGAAATAAAGCATATATTTCTGATGGTCTTCTCATTGACAACATTTCAGAACTTATCTCTATTGCTTGCTGAAATTTTCTTACTTGTAACTTCATTTCTTTCTTCCTCTAATTTTTGTACTTTCTTTTTCAACTGATCATTTTCATGCTTGAATTTTAGGGCCGCTAAAGAGAGATATCCAGGTTGATTCCTTTATGGAGTATCTGATG
The DNA here is from genome assembly GCA_007258455.2 of Sequoia sempervirens. Classification (NCBI taxonomy): domain Eukaryota; kingdom Viridiplantae; phylum Streptophyta; class Pinopsida; order Cupressales; family Cupressaceae; genus Sequoia; species Sequoia sempervirens. The sequence continues at coordinate 72,915,142 of VDFB02358134.1, forward strand.
GAATATCAGATGGAATAGGAGGCAGAGAAAGGTAATGTGGTGGGGCTGCGGATGTAGAAACTTTTTGACAATAAATCACATGGATTGTTGTTTTAATTTATCTTCTTTTAACTGTAATTCCTCTTTCAATTTTATGATTTCCTCTACACTTGTCAATGCTTGTGCACTAGCTTGTTGGAACGCCTCTTCGGTGTTATTCAGCTACTCTTTGTACCTTGTTTCCCTCTATTCAATCTCTTTTTCCATTTCTTGAGTTTTATTGAGGGATTTCCGTAACTCTTCCTCTTTCTTTTCAAAATTTCCTCAAGAAATTGCATATTTTCCCTTTCTTGTTCTAACTCAGCCTCAATCGTTGAAAATTTCATTGCTCTTAACAATTCCTCTTTTTCTAATTCTTCCTCATGGTGTTTTTCATGAACTTCTTCTTCAATAATTGGATCTTTTCCCTTTCTCCTCTCAACAGTTGGGGAAGGTGAAGGAGATCTTTCAGCTTCTTCATCCTCAAATTCCTCAGAGGCTTCCCTTTCTTTTGACTATGTGTCAGATTCTTCAACATATTCATGGACCTTGGTTATCGGGGTTCTTTCAGGAGATGGAATCTAACCCTAAGGAGGGTTGTGGGGTTGCTCATGGGATTGCACTTGTGTTTGGGTTTCTTCATGGGCTATAAAAGTTTCTTTATAGCCTTTAGAGACAGGGGTTTCAAATGTAGGTGTTTCTTTAGGATTTGACACAATGTTCTCAACATTTCTAGTGCTTTCTTCATTCAAGTCTTGTTTTCTCTTTTTTGAGGAACTATGGGTTACCCTAGAGGATTCATGTAGCTTTCTTTTACCCTTTTTCTATTTTCCTTTGGAAGATTCACCTTTTTTTACTTTTTCCCTTTTTGTCACGGGCCCCTTTATGGGTTTTCCTTTTTGTTTTTCTATGGCTGCAAACAAAAATTCAAACCAACCATAGTTCCAAGACTCTTTCTTCAAAAACTAATGTTTAATTATCAGATGAATTAAACCATGGTATTTGATGGAAGATTCTCCTCTAGATTTTACTCTGGAAATCATAGAAGCAATTTGTTGAAACAAAAATGCTGGAAATTTGATTTTAGTCAAGGGTTTTGTGTTCCCATACCTCAAATGTATTAATAGTCACATTCCTGACCCTAATACAGTTCCATACTATCCTTCATATGTGAAGAATTTCATGACCCACATTGCAGTCGTTCTCCAAGGTTCTTCTAAACTATTTCGAGCTATTCCTTGCTGATCTCCTTTATGCATGAGAATCTTTGGATTTTGTTCTGGTTCTTGGTGAAATGTTGTCACCAATTTATCAAACTTTACTCATCCCTTATTAACTAGTTTTCCTTTAGTAGGAATTCCTAAAATTTAACTTATTATTTCAGGAGTAACTTCAATGATTTCTCCTCTAACTCTTCTAACATTTATGTGGAAATTCCTCACGAGTTCTTCCATGATTTATTGCTGAAAACCTTCATACTCTAGAATAAAATCCAACCATCTCGATTCACTCTATATTCTCTTGGTTTCAGAATCAATAGTAAAGTTTTTTGGCTCTTCATTTCTTTTGTTCCCCATATTTTCTATCATAAATTGTGGACTTCAACAACGACGAACTTCAACTTGGTAGACTGAGTTGTTTAACAATATCCATAACGATCTTTTCTTGGTTTTGAAGTAGCTATCTTGAAAAATGACATGACGTGTCATTAATTCCTTGCATTAAATTCCTTTACTACTTCGGATGATTCGCATGCAACAATTTGCAGTTGCAATTCAATTTGCAAAGTTGGTGGTGCTCGTTACACATGTCGACTTAAATTTGGAAAGATTTTCAAAAGATAGGAAAATCTCAAAATGACCCACAATCATTACAATCATCACTTGAATGTCACATCACATTTATACCAACTTCTCTGCCCAATTTTTGAAATGATTAAAAGGCATTTATTATAGTTATTAATAACAATATGGCAGAGATTTCTAAACTCATAAATATTTACCTATTTTACATTAGCTTAACTACTTTAGAAAATAATATTCACATTAAATGCGCACCTTTAATTATTGCAATTCTTCGAGAGCTTCAGGAGCTATCGAGCCAATTGGAGTCTTCATAGTCTTCAGGGTCTTCAGGAGATTTTAGGAGCTCTTCAGGAGCCTTCAAGAGCTTTCAAGAGTTAACTCAGATAGACCGCCATTTTTTTGGTTTTTAGTCATCTTTTTTTTTTTTCGAAAGCAAATTGCCATTTAATGGTTTTCAATTTTCTTTCATTTTTACCAAGCTAAACCGCCATTTGTTGGTTTTCAATTTACCTTGTTTATTCGTGCCTTCTTCAAAGGTTCAAAGATCTTTTCTCATGGAAGAGATATCTTCCATGAGAAAATGTTCAATTCTGTGTTGTAGATCATCTAAAAATTCCTCCCTTGATGTTGGCTTATGATATGTTTTCAATTGATGACCATTAACTAGCATAACTCTCTTTTCTCCATCAACTGGTACTAATTGGACAACTCCATTTTCAAATACTGGATCTATCTCATAGGGTCCTAACCATCTTGTATGGAATTTCCCTTTAAACTCTTCAAATCTAGAGTCAAATAATAATGCCAAATCTCCTTCCTTGAACTATCTAGACACAATATGCTTATCTTGCCTTTCCTTTCTTTGTTTCTGAATTACTTCTATATGTTGAAGAGCCTCCATTCTCATCTTATCAAGTCTGTTGAGCTAAAAAATGCTACTTTTCTCAAACTCTGGTAAATCAATTCCAACTTCTACTGTTGTTTTCAATGTTCTTAATTCAAATTCTATTGGCATGAGTGGTTTTTTCCCATACACAAGTTCATATGGAGAAAATCTAGTTGTTTTTTTCCATGTGGTATTATAAGCCCATACTGCTTCATCTAACCTTTCTACCCAGTCTATTTTCCTTAATGAAATAGTTTTTATCAAGATATTCTCCAATTCTCGATTAGTGACTTCAACTTTTCCATTCCCCTAAGGATGATATGGCGAAGATTTCCTATGGGTCATCTGATATCTCTACAAAAAGGCCTCCATCATTACTGATACAAACTGTGGTCCTTGGTCTGAAACAATTTCTCTTGGTGCACCAAATCTCTAAAGAATTTGCTTGTACAAAAAAAATGCCAATTTGTCCTCTCTTGCTACTGGCAATGCTTTCACTTCAACCCATTTTGTTGCATAATCAGTACAAACAAGTATATAGTGCTTCCCTTTTGAAGGTGGATCAATAGGTCCCACAAAATTGATTCCCCATTTTTCAAATGGTTCCAGAGCTATTTGTGGCTGATATGGCATCTCCATTGTTGGGGTGGGTCTTCCCATCTGCTCACATTCATCACAATGCTTAACAAAGAATGTAACATCCTTTGTCATTGATAGCCAATAGTAACCAACTCCTAAGATCCTATGAACTATTCTTACCACTGAATAGTGTCCTCCCTCTGGCTCATGATGATAGGTGTGTACTACATCATAGACATCTAACTCAACTACATATCTATTAAGAACATGATCAGGGCACATTTTAAATAAAATACCATTAATCCACTGAAATCTAGAACTTTCACGAATTAACCTTCTTTTTTTATGACTGAAGTTATTTGGACACGTCCCTATTACAAGGTAATTTTCAAGATCAACAAACCATGGTGGATGAATTGATATTGCAAATAAATGTTCATCTGGAAATGTGTCATCCACTGGTTCTTGATCATCCTGCAAAACAATTCTAGAAAGAAGTCAACAACTACATTATCTTTTCTAGGCTTATCTATGATAGTCACATCAAATTCCTGCAACAACAGTAACCATCTAATAATGCATCCACCTACTATAACCTTCTTCATCAACTATCTAATTGCAACATGGTATGTATGTACGTAAACTTTGTAACTTGTAATATAATGCCTAAATTTGTTTATTGCATATACTACAACTGATTTTTTTTTTTGTTGTTATATAATTTCTTTCATTAGGATTTAGATTTTTGCTAACATAATAGATTGCATGCATGGTATCATTGTCATCTTTTTGTCCTAATACTACTCCAATAACCAAATTGGATGCATTGGCATGTATGTGAAATGGTTCTCCTCAAACAGGTCCTTTAATTATTGGAGAAGTTGTTAAAGCCATTTTAATTGTCTTAAGAGATTTTTGACAATATTCAGTCCATACAAACTCTTCTTTCTTGAGCAATGTAAACAAGGGTCCAACAATTTTACTAAATCCTTTTATAAATCTTTTGTAATATCCAGCATGCCCAAGAAAACTTTGAACACCAATTTGGTTCTTAGGGATTTCAATGTTCTGTATGATCTCAACTTTCTTGGGATCTACTTTTATCCCTTTTTTTGAGATGTGATGTACTAGAACAATACCTTCAGTCATCATAATTGAACTTTTTTCATGATTTAAGGACAATCTGTGATCTTTACATCGCTGCAAAACTTTCTCTAAGTTTTTAAAAGCTTCTTCAAATGTTTTTTCTTTAACTGTAAAGTCGTCCATATAGACTTTGACACATGAAGTGGTGAAATCTGCAAAGATAGCAAGGAATGCTCTTTGAAAAGTGGCTGGCACATTATATAGTCCAAATGGTAAAACTATATAAGCGTATGTACCCCAAGGATTGGTAAAAGTAGTTTTATCTTGATCTTCAAGAGCTACTTGGATCTGATTGTATCCACTAAAGCCATCAAGAAAAGATAAATAATTGTTGCTTGCTAGGTTATCAAGTACCTAATCAATGAATGGTAATGGAAAATGATCCTTCTTTGTGGCTTTATTCAATTCTCTATAATCCACACACACATGCCATTTACCATTTTTCTTGGGGACAATAACCAATGGAGAAACCCACTGGCTATCATATATTGGGTAAATGAATCCTACTTTGAGTATCTTTTCTATTTCTTGGTTAACAATGTCATGAAGAACAGGATTGATTCATCTCTGACCTTGTCTGATTGGTCTTACATCTTTAGTTTAAATGTGATGACTATAAATTGAAGGATGAATTCCTCTCATATCGATATACTCCCAAGCAAATGCTTCAGTGTGTTTTTCTAAAGTTTCCTTCAATTCTTTTTCCTTTGTTGGGGATAAAGATGAATTAATGTTGAGAGGTTTATCTCCAACTACTTGAATTTCTTTAGTATTATTTTTGGAATCAAGGGAATTTTGAACAAGTGTATTCAAAGGAAAAGAGTGTTGTTGATGCAATTTTGATTGACAATTTTATTTCTCAATTGGATTAATGTCCTCAAAAGTAAACTCTTGTCCTTCACATTCATCAATGTGTTCAACCAAAGTAACCATAGATAATTCTACAATACCATCACCCTTTGATTCTATATCTTCATCAACCCAAAGTTGAGTGTTAGGTTGGATTGATGGTTGTGCTGGAGGATAGAGTGACAACTCTTTTTGTTTCTAACCATTTGAAATGATCATACTTCTAGATCTGCAATCTATTAAGGCAACAACAGTAGCTAACCATGGTCTACCTAAGATGATTGGATAACCAAAATCCATCTTTCTGGCTTTAAGAACCAAAAAGTCATCTAGATAATCCCATGTGTCAATGGTGACCATGATTTCTTCTATGATACCTTTAGTTTTGGTAGTGGATTGGTCAGCTAACTGTAAAATAGTTGTTGTTGGCTGAATAGTTGTCATTCCTAACATTTCAACAGTATTAGATGTGGTAACATTTATGGAAGCTCCCAGATCAATTAGAACATTGGATATCTCAACTCCATTAATACTCAGGGTAATTACATGACTGCTAGGATCATTATATTTTTGAGGAAGCAATCTTCCTGATAACTCATCAGTGTGTTTTGTCCCTATTTGAATTGTGGAAGGTAATTTCTTTTTCCTTCCTGGGGTTTTCATGCAAAGGGATTTAACTAACTGATTTATCTTTGGTATGTCTTTAATGGCCTATAACAATGGTATTTCAATGTTAATTTTCTTCAACTCGCGAAGAAGTTGATAATCAACTACATTCACATAATTGGGTTGGGAGATTTTAGGAGTGACTTTTTCTTCCTTCAATCTGTTAGGGTAAGGTTCCTGATTGACGTTTTGTTCTTCCTCAAAGTTTTATTTTTTGTTGAATTCTCATAATCTTTCCCTCCCTCTTGAACTTTTTCTATTGGTTTAGATTGAATAGTTCAATTTATCAATTGAATACCATTAGCATCAATCACATTCAAATTAGGGGGATTTGCATCATTACTGGTATTTCTTAGATTTGCAACTAGTTGAGATGGAAATTGAGGTTGGTTTACCTGGTCATTAGTAGGATTAGGGGCATTGATTGCTGGAGGAATTTTTCACCAGGGATGTTTTTGCCCCTAATTATGCCATGGTTGGAACTACATCTAATTTTGTTGCCATGATGGCTGATTTGACTGCCACTCTGGTTGTTGATTAGCTTTCCATTATGACTGGTTCCATTGAGGATTCATCCATTTAGGTTGAACCCAATATGTAGGTGGTGGTGGTGGTTGATATCGAGGGATCCATTGGTTCTAGTTTTTCCAAGGGTTCTAATTCCAGTTAGATGTAGAACCATACTGCCTTTGATTAGCATTATACCCTATGTTTTGAGGTCTTTGGCCAACATAATTGAGCTCTTTCTCTACCACAGGTGGTTTCTTTAGATTGCTCTTAATCATAGCCAAAATATTACATGAACTTGTTGAGTGTCATTTCTCACAAATATCATAGATATCAACTTGATTCAATGAACATTCTCTTAAAAGGTGTTTTCCCCTACACTTGGAACAATAAATAGACAAAGGTTCAGTATTCTTCTCATCTCCTTGCATGTTGAGATGAAGAAGCAAATCAATTTTCATGTTTTCTAATTCCTCCATTACTTCTGACACATCAGTAGTATGAGCCTTGTTTCTTTTGGAGTTTCTAGTCCCTACCATAGTCCTAGAGTAGTTTCTACATATTTCAACAATATCATCCAAGGAAAGCTTATTAATGTCTCCTTTTCCCATAAGATTCAAAGACTCTCTTAATTCATCATCAATTCCTCTCAAAAAAATTATTTTACTAATTTCACCATCCAACCCATTAGTACACCTCTAGTGCACAAAATGAAATGGATCAACATAATCTTCTAAACTTTCATCCTCCATTTGTCTTATTTGAAACAATTCCTCCTTCCTATCCCTTACTCGACATTAATCTTGGTATTTATCCAAGAACTCAGTTTCCATTTGTTGCCAAGTTCCAATTGTTCCTGGACCTAAACCCATGAACCATCATAAAGTTGACTCTTTCAAGGTAGAAGGAAATAACTTTAACTTCTGGTTATCATTTGTGTAATCATAGGTCTCGCATAAAAATTTGAGTTCAAAAAGGAATTGATCAGGATCTTCTAAAGCTTTCCCCCTAAAAGTAGGTAAAATTGAGGGTGAAATCTTCTTCATAGGAGACACACCAATCTGTCTTTCAAGATTTATAAGATATGAAAAGGTCCTATTTGCTGGAGGATGTGCTGGCTGGTCACCCATTTCTTCTTCTTGAAATGGATCTCCGTTCTCTTCTTGATTTTTGATCTCGTGTTGTTGAATATCTTCTTCCAGATTAAAATCAATATTTCTTCAAAAATCGATGTTTCGTGGAAGAAACCTCCCTAGATGGTCTATATTACATCGCATCCAAAATTTAATTATATCTTCCTTATCAACACTAAGGCTTCACACTTAATAGCCAAATCTTTTAATCCCCAGAAACAGTGCCAAAAATGATGGGAAAGGTCGTTGATGTCACAACTTGCATCATTTAGTCAATTAATTATCAAACTAGGTGTGTCTCAGACCTATATGCGATAAGGATGGTTGTCAGAGATTTTGGGGGGGTTTTACACTATAAACAGTGACTTTTGGTTTCGGTTTGGCTCCTTCAGGAGCTTTCAAGAGATCTTAGGAGCTCTCAAGAGCTAAACTTCAATGACTAATTCCTAAGAATCAATTCTATCTTATTTCCTAACTGAAAGTTCTATCGACTTATTTCTAACTTCATTTGACTTGATTGAGACTGATTCATGGAAAAGACTAACATTTACTTTAATTCTTAATCTAGAATTCAAAATTCAAATTTAATTCTAATTTACTTCAAAAGAAATCTATCTTAAGATTTTTTTGAAAAATAAATGCTATTTTAAATAACATAAATAAATTTCAAGGAAATAATGATTAATCTAAAAAAACATAAATACTAACTTCCATGAATAGATTCCAAATAAATTTCAGTTCCATCTTTCCATAAGTTTCCATCATTGCTTCAATTAAACTTAACAAATAATTACCAAACTTAATTCCTACAAACATCATCTAAATTTTGATTAAACTTAATAAACTTATAACAAATATAACAAACTATTCTAACCATGATGAACTAAATTAAAAGCAATTTAAACATAGTTGCTGAAAATAATTCAAATCGAATTAACATTCCAAAGTTAACATCCAATAAATTGAAAAATGATTCAAACAAACTTAACATTCCAGATTTAGTATTAATGAACATAAATAACATAAACTCAGAAAAATACCACACATAAGATTAATTCCTTTGGTTGAGTGGGCCCTGCTCTTCCTTCGGTTATGAGATCTCTAACATAGTTATTTGAGTTAACTTATCTTCATTCATATTGATCAAAATAGGGATGCAGAACAAAGTATTGCCACCATTACAAGATTCTAGTAAAAAATTATCCAACTCCTTTCTAAAACCTAAACATGGATATTTATAACTATATCCTTATTGAATTCAAAACATGGCGTTAACTTCCAAGATTTAAGGGTCTAAACTAAAGACTAAAACAAAAGTAAATCAGAACTAAAATAGGACTAAGAATAGACAGAGAGAGAAATGCTAGATCAACGTTGGGAGTAGTTCCCAAACCAACTAAAAAGAAGTTGATTTGAACTTTAGTGGTTCATCATCCAACTGGGCTGATCAATGGCGTGATAGTATTCATTTGATTAAACAAGGAGTTTAACTTTATCATCAGTCATCAGTCTTTTAAATACCTTTTATAAAATCCTTAAGAATAGGATACCAATTAAGACAGTAAAATATTAAAATTGCATAATTATCTCATCAAAATCATCACAAAAGCAATGCATTTATTATAAAGTATTACCTCAAATATATCTACAAAATTAGCCAAACATAAAGCAAAGTAAGTAAATATATCAGTCTATAGTCTACCGCCAGTCATGTTAATTAATAAAATAAACAAGTCTTTTAAAACATAAAATGACTATACGAAAGTATCTCTGAGCCCCTCATCACCAGGGAGGCCTTGTGGTGTTTACAATCTACCCAAAGGGAAAAATGTAATTGGGTATGCCAGTCTTTAGGGTTCTTATCCAACAACTTCTCGATTACAGTGATCAGGTTTCTATTTGTGGACTCAGCTAGGTCATTGCCTTGGGGGTAGTAATTGGATGAGAATTTAAGGGAAATGTCATAATCAAAGGCCCAACTGGTAAATTTTATTGAGGAAAAGGCAGGGCCATTATCACAAACAAAGGCATACAAGCAACCAGAGCGATTCAAAATGAAACTCTCAAGAGAATTACTAACTACCTCTATGGTACATTGCCTAAATGCAATTGGTTCTGTCCATCTAAATAGAATATAGTGGTCAGATGCCAATCTGATGATATTTTGAATTAAATATAACATTCCAAAGAGAATAAGCAGTATTCCATAAAGACCCTCCTACTTCTTAGAAAAAAAAACTCCCTAAAACAATATGTATATTCTTAAAAAAGGTTTTTCAAAGAAAATTTTAGAACTCTTTTTACTATAGTCACCAACCCCTATTTATAACCAGAAGAAGATGACACCTCCACAAACAATCTAGAAGAAAAAGAAATTTCTAGGTGCCTGGATCTGATAGCTTGCAATACAATCCTAGATCTTGATTAGATAGCAATAATATTCACTCATAAAGACTCAACTGCTTGATTAATGTCTCTAGATATTTTGCGAAGATACACTGTCAAAAGAAAATCAAATTTTAACACAACCTAGAAAATTATGATCAATCAACAATGGAGATTGATGATGTTGAATCAGAGGTTCCACCCCAAAATTAAGACATATTCCATGCTTCTCGATTAATTCTACCCCAAAAGATCTTTCCATGAAAGATACAAATTGTCGGACCAAAATAGATGACATGTCAAGTGAGCGGGTGATTTCAAACTTTGTGAGGGTGGTTTTGAAGAAAATTCTCTAACACGTGTCCTTGTTCACACTCAAAAATGAAATGATATATATAAATCCATGTAGCCACCATGTGGCGCATTGCACACCTTGATACGAATGTAGGATTCATCCTTAACGAGCGGATCCATCCCGAAGTAGAAAGGAAGAAAGGGTCAGAAACCAAAAATGTTCAAACACAAAAGGGTATGTGCAGGATCATGATGGGCCAAAAAGTGGTAATATGATGGGTATGTGGCTAACGACTTTTTTTTTACCCAAAATTGATGAAATGAAAAGGGTTTTTAAAGGAGATTCCCAGCTTTCCACCAATATAAATTATGCTTTACTTTGAATTTAATAACTAATTATTGTTCATTTTCTATTCAAATTATGACTAAAGTCATGATTGATAGACTAATTAAAAAACATCAATAGCTTTCAAATAGTATCACATTTTTTTGAATCCAAAATATGCATTACATTCTATGCTTCACATACTATAGGATTAAAAAAATAAAAAAATGAATTTCATGAAGTTTTGAACAAGTTAACGTGGTCAGACATATGCGTTTTTTATATTTTTAAAAAGTTGCAATACAAAATTTATAATTAATTATTTACCTAGAAAAAAATTACAAAAAAATATGTGTAACATCGGGACATGAGTCCTCTAATTATAACTAAAATATTATAAAAGAATATTTTCATTTTATTGTGGTTTGGGTGGTTAGACAGACGCCTACTTATTTTTTCCCTGAAATTTAAGTACTACTGCATTGAAATTTCAAATTTTCACCAACTAGATTTTTTTTTTTAAACAAACCTAGTAGTTTAGAAACTACATTCAATTTTCTAGAGATTCTATTCTTACATATTTTTGAAATAATATACATAACTTATTCAATTTTTTACATCAAGTTGCCTAACTCTGATTTTTCTGATTTTATTGCCATTTAAGGGCCAGTTTTTTCGATGATGATCCTGCACATACCCAAAAATATATTCCACATTTCTCATGACTTATGGGGGGCCTTCTCTTGTGAAGGCATGATCCTAGATCTTTGATAATTCTTGGAGTTTGAGGAAGGCGACATGCTGGATCTCCCAATCTACATCAATGGGTCAGATGAGGGTGCACAAAATCTCATATGCTTGATCCAGATCAAGGACTTCTTTAAAAGAAACTCCTCCAAATATTGATGAGATAGCTCTGATGTAGTAGTATATTTGAGAAAGGGGAAGGATTTCCTTCTTGATCTCCTTGATAGTGGGTGATGAGCTTAAACCCTATAGAGCTATGGAGGCCTATTTTTTGAGCCTGATTGCTTTCATGATTTGCTTGATTGTTAACAATCCTCCATTCGATGAGAAAGGGGCGGGTAATCCTATCTAGAGCATAACATTGAACTCTTCCATGATTTTATAGACCTTCTTATTGAATGCTTCCTGGAAGTTCCTACCATTTGATTCGACCTTGTGGCAGATGATGATTTTTTTTGGTTTCCTCACAGTTGCTCATCGATCATGAATTTTGGTGTCCCTTAGGGTTTCCTCAATTGCTTTACATAGTTTCACGATGAAGATCTGTGATTCTTTAGCCTGGGGGGTGAATGTGTGGAGAATTTGGTAGACCACTAGGCCAACTTTATCATTTAATTCTCAACCGTCTTTTAGAAACTACAAGGCTAGTTTCAGAGATGTAAGGACAACTATGATTCTCTCCCAATGAGTGAATATTATCTTTTTTAGTATCAGAAGGATTCTAGATCCTTGTGCCATGATTAGTTCCTACTAAAATTGGGACTCTCTTTCTTTCATATTTTCCTCCAATTGATTCTTCTCCTGGAAGGCATTTGTAAGCTCAGAGCGTAGCTTCTCAATCTCTTCCTTGTGAGTCTACAAAATTGACCCAATATCTTTCTTTTCTTGTTTCACCAATTATGTTTCTTCTTAAGCCTTTTGAAGGTCGTCAGAGGCTTGGGATTGGACGGTATCTAATTCCTTCTACATATCCTCCTTTTGTTTGTCCATCCCATGAAGCTCCCTTTGTATCTCATTAGATATGGTGTTCATTCTAGCTATATAGGTTTCCATCATATTCTTCCTTTATTGATACTTTGTGCTTGTTTCACATTTAATGACTATCTCACTTTTCAATTTTTCTACCTCGGTACGAAGCTGATCCTACTTATTCTAGGCTAATTGAAGAAAATTAGTTGCTTCCCCTTGCTAATCCTATAACTGCCTCAAGCTGGTCATTTCCAAATCCTTACCTTTGATCCCAGCCTATAGCTTGTCTACCATTGCTTTTACATTTTTCAACTCTTCCTCGCACGTCTACAAATTTTTGTCAAACTTCTCATAGTCGGTGTAGACCACCTTTTGAGTTGATTTGGCTAGAACCACCTCGTTGCGTGAGAGAGTCTCATTTAAATTGAGGCCTACTACCCTGATGTCATAATATTTGAACTACATTTCTCTGTCTGGCTTGGAATTTAGTGGCCTCATGGAAGTGATTAGCAGAGCATTCTGCTCTTCATCAAAACAGGCCTCAATCTTCTGAGTAGCTAGTTTTGTCACAACCTTTATCTGCAATTTGTATTTTCTTGCTTGTCAGGCCTGCTTCGTTGCATCCAAGTGACTTCAAAGACTCTATGGGGTGTCAATACTCTATGTGGAAATCAAAGCACGTAGAGGGAGACTAAAATAGGTGATGGAATGAGAGGCTTCGACCATGTGATGTTCCAGAGAGGTGAAGGGAAGCATTATCATGGAAAAAGGTAGGATGTTGTATGTGGACTAAGAAGGGGAGACACTTTTTGGAGTGAAAGGGGAAGTGGGAAGAAAAAGAGGCATTATCTTGGTAGAAGATGGGCTTGGTGAAACTAGCAATATGGATGCATCAGTGTTTTTAATGGCACCCTTGACAAGGAAATTAAAGAATCAATTGTGGCCAATGTAGATGTTGCTCACTTGGAATGTGGGGTCTCTTCATGGGGTTCATTATCAAATATGGTCAGGGATGTGTTTAGAATGAGTACATCAAAACCCATAGAAAGATGACTCTTTTCAACAAATGAGGGGGTTGGAACAACTGAAGATATATTAGAAGAAAGAAGGGTGGGCACAAGACTTACATGGGTTGTCAGAGCTGAATATCCTAGCGAAGAGGACTCTGCCTCTTCTTCTCTACTTGATATGCCCGGTTTGCCTAAGCCATGGACTCATATTTTCTTCATAGGGGCTGAATGAGAAAATTCAAACCCTTTGGTTGTTGATCTTGTTGAAGCTTGGGCTCTTATAGCTGTAGCAAAGCTCTTTGGGGACCATTAGGTCCTCTTTTTCTTTGCCAAGGTGCTAGTGGAAGATGTGATCTATGAGCCCTTTTGTTTGGACCCCTTCACTTTTCCTTTTCCTATGTTGAGCTCCTAAGGATGGGAGGTGTAGAGTGTTAATTCCTCTGGTCCAATCTCCCAAATGGGTTTGGAATTATTGTCATCAGTTCTGACCTCTTTTTCATAAATTTGATCGAACTTCTCATCATGTGGCTTGACGTCTCCATACATGGCACTGAGGTTCCTGATTTCCCATCGAAACCTCTAGAAATCTGTCCTCTTTCTTTTCAACCATCCTAGATTCTTTAACTGTGTGTTGAGGGACTGGCCCATCTGGATGTTGTTTTGGAATTCTGCCACCTGAACATAGAAGTTGAGCTATGGTGGCCAGTCAAATGGTATGAAGAATAGGTCAATGTAAAACTCTGCCTTCTCCTCAGTCAAGTTCATTCTTGATTTAAAGTACTCTCACCTTTCATGTTTTACAATTGGGAGATGCCTTACTAGATTGTAAGTCCATGGGCCAAAAATGAGGACCAAGCCTAGGTGAGCCAATTTTCTAGTAAGCGCAACCCACTCTTCCCCTTTAACAAGTGTTACCTGACTATTGGAAATGATAAGGCAAATTGGGTAAAGTGATTTCCTGTGTCTTCTAATGCTATAAGTTTTTTTGGTAATAGTTTCCTAATGACATACCTCCAAAGTGAAAGTCCTATCTGTTACAAATTTAGGGAGCCTAAAAGGATCCTCCATAAAACCATGGAATTTGATGAAGGAAAATTTGGCTCCCAAAAAATAATCCACCCAGGTCTGGTGGCTTTTAATCCATTGTGAAGCTTTAGGGGAAAATTGATTTGAAGGATTTGGGGTCAAATCTTGGAGCACTTGTTTCAGAAATTAATCCATAAATGAATAATAATCCCATGTCTTGGAAAGCACATGGGTCTAGACCAAAATTGGCTAGTACACCCCCTTTACATCAAACCTAAAGTGTGACAAATATCTTTCAAAAAATTCAAGTTTTTGATGCAAAATCAAACGTGGCAAAAAAGAGGAATACATGAATTTAAAAGTAGTGCCATAATTTCTCAATTGATCCAACATCTTTTCGACCACTACATCAACAAAATCAAAATATTTTTAACTTTTCTCCCTCTTGAGCATGAAAGCCAAGCCCATCTAGAATTCATAAACCTTTTCATCATCCTCAAAGCCATAAATACAAGCTAACATTGCAAAAATGGCCTACACATCATATTTGAACCTTTTGCATACTAGAGGGAAGATGAATTGATTGCCTTCTAACTTCTCATATGTTTCATCTATATAGAATTGTAATTGCTTGGTTCTGGTCCTCCAAAAATCCTCCATTGTTCTTTGCTCAAACATTTTGGCACTCTAATTTATAGGGATACACAACATACCCTGAATGGCTACTATGCTGATTGTAACCCTTAATCTGTTGCCATTTATAACCCATGTTTCTTTATCCAACCTTTTTCTAAATGCATCCACCATCTCTGGACATGGGTGTATGGCAAGCAACAAGAATTGTGGAAAACCACAATACTAGAACCATGACATAGAGCCTTCAGTTCCAACATGGATGACCATTCTTTGTATTTCCCCTTCCCTAAGGTTTTTAGGGTTCAAATGCAACTTTGGATCTAAAATATTGTCTGCAAAATCCCGAACCGCTTCCTTCTTAATGGGGTTACCTGCCAGTATAGTTTTAGTATGAGAAAAACTTTTCTCTTCTAGTGCGAAGGCATTAGAAAATGAATCCTTTCCAAAGATGTTGGTGTAGCCTGGTCTAGTAGATGAAACTCTAACTCATCGACCAGAAGATGATTCCTTCACCATTGTTATGTCAAATGATTTATAGAAAGATTCTTTAGAGAAACAAATACTTGCAGCTTTCAATACTTAGCAAAAAATTTCTTTTTGAGTGCATTTAATTTTCTTGCACATACATGCAATAACACATTGCCATTACCACTAGGTAGCTAAGTGCTTCTAGTGAGGTGATACATGTGGAGTAGGATCTATATCCCTCAAGAATTTCGTTGTGAGAATGTAATTGGTACATTCCCTTCACCGACTTTTTCACAAATAAGCCTTATGTAGTGGGAAGCATGCCTTTTAATGGAAAGCATGCTTCAAGCAATGAAAAGTACTTTGAAAATACATTCTTATTTAATTTTTTAGAGTTTAGCACTTTAATAAACATCTTTTAGCATGAACAAGTAGGCTAGAATTGGTGACGCTAATGGACACATGGCAGTGATCGGTATGCACGAACATTTACTCCCAACACCTGAATTAATTTCTCAAGGATTGGTGTTATATTTTTCATATGATTCATTCCTCACCTCCTGTCACCTTGATATTTTTTCAATTACCATCCAATAGGAGATGGATTTTTGTTCGTTGAGCTCACTGGTACACCTTTTCTATAAATAGCAATGCCACCCTAGCAAAAAACTCACTGAATTCGCTCTTGAGTTAGTAAGCTTCTCCTGTTGTATTCTTTGTTCCACTAGCCTTAGCCTAATTTTTTCTATCATGTCTGGCCTAGGTATCGCCATCTAGCTCTTGGGTTGAAGGCTACAATATTACTTCGTATGTGAAGTGAGCAAAGATTGAATTAAATTCCTGGTAAAGAATAATGACCACCTCATCATTACGACATTCAAATGGGTGCTATGGAAAAATTACGTGAAGGATGGAAACCCGTGATAGTGCAACTCCAATGTTGTCTCTTGGTTCGTGGCCTCCTTGTTGAATTTAGACATCTCCAAGTCCTAGATAATCAAATTGTGCCATGATATGTTCAATTCAGCATATTCAGACGAGGTTAACAAGATCATGCAAGTATCTATCCCTAGTGGAAAAATATCAAGCACCATGAACATCCACATGCACGTCAACTTTGGGGAAGAGGTGCCTTTGTTGCCCCTTCTCACCAACTTTCGCTCCATGTACTTGGAGAGGAGTCGCTTGCTATCTTGACCTGTGGCTTCCTTCCTTCTAATGGAGTATGGTATGGAGCACATTATTGGGCTCAACTGGAAAAATGAATTCAAATTTCTGGTGTATAGTCATGGTGCTGAGGATTAAGGTCTATGTTGTTTCATTCCCACATGTGCTATGTTGTTAAACCCCCTTACCACCCTGTTGAAGAAAACCTAAAGAAATTCCTTTTTGACTACTAGCAACGGACGAAGGCTTGAATTTCACTTATTATTTTGTGTCACCTCCCCTTTTGTTTTTTGCAATGTATATATTTTAGGTTTGCACAAGAAGGCTTCAAACTTCCCTCGGAGCCTTAGGCTCGATATACGTATTATAGTGTAAATATTTTCAATGAATATAAATATAATACTTTTCTATTGTTCTTGGGTTATTCTCATGGCTTATTCACAAAAATATCATACTTTGTTTTTTTTTACATATGATACATAACTGTGAAATTTTTTAAAAGAACTTTCATGCTTTAATGGAACAATTTTAGATGAATACTGTTTACCGGTATATCTCGAACATTTCCATCCATATCTTCTAGCTCATATGCATTCTTTTCTTTGCATGTGTGAATGCAGAAGGGACCCTTCCATAGTGCTTCAAAATTTGCATGATGTCCTGGTTTTGTAGCGCGCTCATCGTACTTTAGCACAAGGCTTTCCTCCCAAAATTTTGGGTTGGAGGCCTTTTTATCAAACCATCATTTGACTATCTGTTGGCGCTTGATCCTGACATCATACATGTTTTATCTTGTTTCCTCGAGGCTCAAGAGTTCTACCAATCTTACTTCTATCTCGCTACTTTCCTCGACTTCCAAGGCTTTTAACAATTGTAATGTTGGAATTTCTATGGAAATGTATAAAATAACCTCCTTTCCATACACCAATTCATAAGGAGAGACCTTGAAGATTTTCTTGGGTGTGATTTTTTTAGCCCATAAAGTGGCTCGCTGATGCTTGTGTCATTCCTTCTGGAATTTTGACTCAATACACTTAATTAACCTAATCAGGTTCTTATTGGTCGACTTTGCTAACCCATTTCCTTGTGGTTAATAATTGGATGAAGTCTTGAAGTAGACCCCATTCTTGAGAGTTAAGTTTGACATCCCAGAACCTATGAAGGCTCGTACTTTATTGTATATGATGGTTTTAGGCGAATCAAACCTTGTCATCAACTCCTCACAAAAATTAACAATTTCTATTTTTGTAGCATTTTTTAGAGCAATGGCCTCCATCCATCTCGTGAAATAATCAATCACTGTAAGTATCCACTTATGGCCTATGCTAGAGATGGGATTAATCATCCTAAAAAAATCCAAACCCCATTGTACAAAGGGTTCCTCAGTCATGATCAGGCTCAATGGCATGGAAAAGTTCTTCCGCTTGCCATTGAAATATTGAACCTGAGTACACTTTCACACTATGTGGTGCACCTCAGAGAACAAGGAAGGCAAGTAATATCCTGCCCGCATTATCTTCAAAGTAGTAGTCTTGGTGGAGAAGTGTCCACCCTCAGGACTGCTATGGAATTCATGTAAAACTCTTTCTTCCTATGGCTTATCTAAGCAACGGAGTAGGATACTGTCTTAATTTATCTTAAATAAAATTACATCAATTGGTACATACTTGGTGCCTTGTAGTTGGTAATAGATTTTTTTTTGAGGTGGAATGATGTTCAGGTACTGCCCCTTTTGCATAAACCATGTCTGATTACCTACCTACAACTCGTTGAATTCAAACTGATTTATATAGACCTGGTTGGTCTCTTCATCCTCTAGAGGGCTTAATTCCTACGCAAGGTATTCACAAAGACCTCTTCCCCAAACCATCTTGGTCGGTCGAATGTCTATGTCATATTCTAGGATCTTGGTGATCCAGTTGGCCCTTTTTTTGGCTATCTCACCTTTGGTGATGTATTCCTAAACACTGGGATAGGTGACGAGGATGGTGATTCTATTGGCCGATATCTGGTGTCAAAATTTCTTGAGGATTTTAACAATAGTAAAATATTGTTTCTCACCAAAATTGTACCTAGTTTCATATCCATTGAGAGTCCTAGAGTGGAATGCGATGGGATATTCTTCGCTTCCTTCTTCATCTTTTTGAGTGATCACTGAAGCTATGTTGAGTTGGTCATTGTAGACGTAAAGAAATAAATCCTTGGAGAATTCTGGGTTAGCTAATACCGGGGCTACGGAGATGGCTACCTTTATTTTCTTGAAACAAAACTTTCCTTCAGAGTCCATTTAAACAATAAATTCTTTTTTAACATTAGTGTGATAGGTCTCGTGATGCCCACAAAGTTTGAAATGAACCGGTTGACAAAATTGATCTTTCCCAGAAATAACTATAGCCCCTTCTAGTTGACTAGTAGCGGTAGCTCTATTATATCCTTCACCCTTTCAGGGTCTATGGATATTCCTTATTTTGATACTACAAAACCTAGCAGCTTGCGTTGCGGTACTCCGAACACACATTTCTTGGAATTTAGAAAAATCTCAAACTATTGGCATTTCTAGAAGACCTTTTATAGATGATCAAAATGATCATCCTTCGATTTAAAAAAAATTCAGGTCATCCAAATATATTGAGATGATCTGATTAATCAACCCCTTGAAGGAAATATCCATTGCTGGCTGAAAGGTTACACCAACATTGGAGAGTCCAAAGGGAATTTTTAAGTACACGAACATTCCCCACTTAGTGGTGAATGTTGTTTTGTGTTGGTCCTCCTCTTTGTTGTATACCTAGTTATAACCCAAAAAAACATCAAGCAATAATAATTTCTCTGATCTGACAATGGTCTACAAAATTTGCTCCATTGAGGGAAAAGGGTAGTGTTCTTTTAACGAAGCCTTTTTCAAGTCACTGAAATCCATGTAGAGCCAAATATCACCATTCTTTTTCTGCACTGGTACAAGATTGGATACCCAGGTGGAATATTTGATTGGGCACATGATTCTTGATTCGATTAATTTGGTAAGATCTTGTGCCATTAGTGCCTCAACTTTGAAATTCACCATCCTTTCTTTATGTCAAATAGGCTTCGATCCTTTGGCCATGTCAATAGTGTGCTAAATTATGCCTAGATCGTATCCTCTAAGATCATCATTGGTCCAAGCTACGACCTGTTGTGTGGTCTCACAACATGCCCCATTTTTCTCCTTGGCAAAATGTGGACCTCTTTTTTTCCCTTTACTCACTTTTGCTTGCTTTGGCGTTGTTTTGGGGGGTTGGTAGAATTGCAAGTTTCATTTTCAATTTTCTTGGTCTTTGCTTTAGTCCTTGTTCTTTCCTAGATTTGGTGTCCCAGTCTTTTAACAAAGTTTTATCAATTTACTGGAATCTCGGAGTTGTTGTGGTTGCATCAAGGATGTTGTATCTTTGATTAGTCCTAGTCCTTCCTAGTAAGTCATCACCCAAAGGTTGTTAATCCCGGTGATCCCGTTTTCCCTGTATCAAAGTTTGATAGTTTCTTTTCATTTTCCTTACCCAGGAGTCAGAAATCAGAGGTTTGGTTATATAATGTTTTGAATCAGTTTTGATATCTTTTGAAATAAGTTATCGCTTCCTCTCTTCACTCCCAATTTCTTTAAATCTTGGAGGTAAGTGTCCCGATTCCCGATAATATTTCCAAGGTTTGTTACCAAATGTTGTCAATCCCGGTGATCACAAATGATCGCGTCTCTTAAAGGATCTTGCCTCATAGAAATAAAAGTGACACAAGAGTGCCACATAATATTTTTGCACCATCTTTTCCTCTAGTAGTGAGCCTGCACAAAAACCTAGGTGTTCCTAATTTGAACCCTAATTCATCATGATTACACCTTTATTCGAGAAATTAATGCATTGTAATAGGTAATTAATGAAGGTGGTGAACTACTCATGTACTTGGCATCACCTCGAGCATGTAGTGTCTTTCATAACACTCTACTTCATGCCATACTACAAATTTGCAAAGGACATTGAATGAATGAAACTAATACTATGGCATGCAAGGAAAAGTAAATTTTGAGAAACTAATAACACAGCTACCAAGGGTTTCAAGGTTGCATTATGAAAATATTGTTGTCATCAACCAAAACCAGGTATGTCTCAAATAACAAAAAAATTGTTAATTATTTTTACACATGAAAATATCGAGAAGATGGTATTTACTTTTTGAAAACTGAAATGTTGAATATTTTGATTTGAATTTAACTTAAAAGTGAATTGAAAGTTTTATAAATTGTTTAAATAATAGTTAAATTTAACCCTAACTCGCACACAAAGCACATATTTGAAAATACAAAACACACCAACAAAAATGAGCAAGTTTCTGAAGCAAAAATAAAAGATGAATTCAAATACTTCAACTCAAAAGCTATACCAATTGGTGGGATAGCTACTGATACTAATATGGGATGGTCTTCCAATGTTGAATTTCTCACATGGGCACAACAAGAAAATGTTTCTCAGTGTACAAGGAATGTTAAAGCAAGTGGGTTAATTTTAGTAGGAGGTTTTCTACCAGCAATGGAGGCCCCTAAACTATTTATGGAATGTATAAACTACTACAACCCAAATAAAAGAGTCATTGAGAAGGAGGGAAGAACTTATATAGATCTCTCTGAGAAAGGAATGATATATACATTTGGGCTTCCTACATTTACTCAGATGTATCATATTGATATAAAGGATAAAGCCAAAACCTACCTGACTGCGAGAGAACACAATAGAGAAATTATGAACACACAATGGTTCTAGGAGAATATTTGCAAAGCAAACAAAACTAATTCTAAGGTCTATGTTTAACCAAGATGTTGAAGATATCATAACAATGCTAAGCAGGATAGCTGGATTGTGAGATGCTAGTAAATTTGAATCATGGATGTTTATAATCATATCCAAATTGATGGAAAACTCTATGCCCATGCATTGGGGGAGATTTATGAGTGACATACTATATGATCAGATAAATGCATTACCCAAGTCTAGAAGTTTTTATATGTCATCACATGTTATTTATTCCTACTCCTTAAGAGAAAACAAGCAAGGATTGGTACTCTGGGTAGAGAAGTAGGAAATAGTTTAATATATGCTAATCTACCTCAAATTACTATCCATGGATATAAGGAGCATTACCAGAGAGTTAATGATATGTTTTCCATGAAGCTGGTCAGAACAATGGAAGGTGACAAAGCTAAAATATTATCTTTGGAGGCACAAAGTGTCATTAAACCGATTGGAGGATGGTACATTCAATTTCCCACTTTCAATTACATTTAAGTGGAAGGGTTTGATGGACAACCTTTCATGTTGCCCAGGCATCTTACATATAAAATAGTGTTACTAGAATTGGTGAGACAATTAAAGTCGTCCCAAGCTCTTTACAGTATGGCTCATAAAGAGGCTTCTTTCAAATTTCCTATTGTGATAGAGAATTATAAATGTAGTGCAATCAGAAGAACTAATTTTTGTGAAGAGGAGTTGAAAATATATAACTTGGAATATTTTCCACTCTAAAGAAAGTATTATGACCTAGCAGGGAATATTTCCAAGAACATAGCTGGTTATCGTGTTCATGTACAAAATCTAGAAGATTATTGGCTAAATTGTGAAGACGAGCACAATGTAAGAAAGATAAAATATGAAAGATTATCATTGGAATCTACATAAATTCTCAGAATTCATAATATTTTGGGTTGGATGGAGGAAGATGATGGTGAAGTGTTGAATAAAGCTTACAATGAACACAGAGTCTATGATGAACCTATTCCAAACCTGAACTATACAAGTGAAGAAATAACATCAGTTGAGGAATTCTCTACACTGGTTCTACAATAAACTGAAGATAGGATAAATGATTTTTGTAAAGTTTTAAGAGAGAAAGGAACTAAACCCACATCCTCACAGGATAAAAGAAAGAAACAAGGAGAAGAAGATGAGTCTAAGTGTGGGGAACCGTTTATAAAAAATAGAAAGGATGGTAAAGTAGTTTTTGGTATACATATTGAAGAAAGAACCCCCAAGGCTCAAATCCAAGGAGTTCCATTAAAACTAGTTGATAAACGTAAAGATGTCGAAACAGACAAAGTTAAATCAAAAGTAAAACCAAAAGTGGCATCTTCTTCTACAAAAAAAGTAGGAACCAAGCCAACTACTAATGAATAAGCAGGGGTAATTTAGAAAATATTGGTACACAGACAAGGTATGAATCTCAGAGAGCAGCAACATTCTCCACGTCTCCCCCTTCAGTTAATATGGCTACTATGAAATAAGCATTGGAAAAAAGTCTTGTGGTTTTGTAGTGCAAATTTTTTTATCCCTTTCTTCATTCAGAAACAATTGATGATAAATTGGACTTAATGAGGCCTTGATTTAATGTTGTGAGGTGATTTACACATCCACATTAGGTCTTGAACCCTTGCAAACTAAATAAAATGCATTTATTGATGTCTTGTAAAGGTATTATAAAGTGTTCTAAATGACTTTCACACTTTTCTAGACTTTTATTAAGCATCTAAGTATAATGGGCCTATCTCTCCCTTAATTCAATATTATAAAATGTATTCTCACATTAATTGAGAAGGCTTGTAAATTAAACCTAATTCTAATCTAATGTTGTACAATGTGTTTTTCACATTCACATTGGATATTGTGCCTTTCTAGGCTATGTGGACCTCATTTTAATGTTGTAGAATGTATTTAATCACACTTTTACAGTGAAATTTGTGTACCTAGTCCTAATTACCCTTTTCCTCATCATTAATAGGCCCCTATAGCTCCATATTGTGCATCCTGACGCTTATTTTGATCCAAAACCTTACTAGAACAGCATAAAAGCTTAATTTCTTGACTCCCCAAAAATCTAGCTGGCAAAAGGGGCCTTGTGGGACGAAGTCACCCATCTGGGTGAATGAGTCCCATCCAGGTGGGACTAAGTCACCCATCTTGGCAACTTAGTCCCATTTGGGCTATTTTTGAGGTTTGAGAGGGAAAAATTGGATTTTAAGTTTATTCTTCCTTCATGTCGGCCTTGGAGATCAAATTAACAGGCATTTTAGGTGGATTTCCTATATAAACAAGCTTCTAAACCCTAATTCATGGACCTAATCATTCATTCATCATTCATCATTCATCATCTCTCTCAAGTCAAGCAAGCTAGGTTTTTAGCATTTCAAGTCATCAAGATAGCTTTCTAAGGCATTCAAGGGAAGATTCTTCATCCATTGTTGCAGAAATTCAAAATCTATCATCATGGAAAGTTTCTAATTCCTTCATCTCATGTTCATGCTTCATCTTGTTTCTTCATTTGGTTTAATTACCTAGAAGGGGTTTGACCAAAGGAAATCCCTATTCCCTAACATTCAACATTTCTGTCTTTCTTTTTGTGTTTGTAGATTTAGGTACTTTGAAGGTTTGGAAATCATTGAAGAATAAGTTGCAAGCTTGTTGAAGACATCTCATTGTTGACTAGGTCAAACTATCCACAAAAGGTCACTTACAGTGCCAAAAATCAAGGTTTCAGATCTAGATTCTTGGAGGAGCAAAAAGTGAAAACCGAGAGCTTTTGTTTACACTTTTGAATTTTTAGAAAATTTAAAGTGGATTAAGTCACCATCAGTGGCGAGTTAGTCCCACTATACATGTTTTTCAGAAGTTTCTACAGATCTGGATACCCATTTGGCTGAAACGGGCTCCATAAAAGTTTTCTAGATCTATGACTAAGTTGCCCAGAATGGAGTAAGTGTCCTAGTTGGCAAGAAAAATAGATTTTCTAGAATTTCAGAGACATCTATAGTCTTCATGCCAACCTCTATCAGTTTCCAAGTGTATTTTTTCTATTTCGCTTCTTTATCTTGCTTTACATTGCATTCAATCTATCTTTCTACATATCACAACGTGTTATTAAAAAAAGTGGGTGAAGCCACAATAGTGGTTTACAATTCAAGTGAGGAAGCAAAACTCACAAAAAATGACCCTGGCAAGGCAAAAAATGTGATTTTTGGGGTTTGTATGAACCTATTGGTTTGAGTGAACCCCTTTCAATCTTGCCCGCCAAAACAAACAAAAAAAATGCATTAGGAAGGGTGGTTTGCTCGAACTAGGGTTTGAGTGAACCCTGGTTCGAGCGAACACCTAGGGGTTCGTAGAAACCCCCATTATCCCTCATGCCCCCTAAGACACAAAAAAAACCTAAATTTTGGCACTTCGGAGCTCGGGTTGAGGATGAAAATGGTGTAATCTTCACAAACTCAACTAGAATTAGGTAGTCCTTAGAACGAGCTATCCAACGAATATAATTTTAATATGTTTTGGTTTTATTATGTATTTATTTTTTTAGTTTTATTAAACATAGGGTTTTCATAAAAAATGAAGGTCTTTGTTCTGCACAAGTGGAAAAATAGCAGATTATCAAAAATTGTTTTTGAAAAATATGAGTGCACCAGACATTGAAGTCCTTGATCCAACAAAAAAATGAATTTTTATATATTCAAAACAAGTACGGTTATACGGTCGCTTATGTCAATTGTAATTGGTTTGACTTCAAAACTTGATTAAAGAAAAATATTCAATAAAAACTATCTAACCAAGTGGAAGCACTAGATATTGAGTTACAAATCTAAATTCGAAAGAATTGGAATTTTATCCTTCATGGAAAAAATTTAAGTGTTATACGGTCACTTTTTAAAAATGTTGTTTTTTGAAAAAAAACTAGTTTTCATGGAAAATGGAAAAAGAAGTGCAATCTGATTCCAAAAAACTTGGAAAAAATATTTTTAGAATCTACAGAGAAAATGTGATGAGACTCTAGTTTGCATCATCTTCAAATTCCTCACGGTTTAGCTGCTATAGGTGCCCGAATGTGAAGATTTATATAAAAATAATAATTTCAGTGTCTAGTTTGGCCAAAAAATTATAAACCACTATTGTGGGATCACCCAAGTACATTTTCTTACTTTTTCATTCATCTCCTTTATCATTTCTTTGCATCTAGGATATTCTATTTAGACATATTTCAATCATATTTGCATTAGTCTTGAGTGAACCACTTAGAATTTTGGGATACCTTTCTCCTTTTAGGTGCAAAACCCTAGAAGTGTAAGAGAGTGTCTATCCCCAAAAATTTATTGTTCATTTTGGTGAACTTGCTTTTAAAATACCTTCTTGTCTGATTTGGAGTCCATCATCATCCTAGAATTAGGTTGCATTGCATAATGCATTAGCTAAGTTGCATTCTAGAATTTCAAATTTTGCATTAGTGATAGTGCATATAGGTTGCATTTTTGCATCTTAAATCATTAATTCTTTTTGAAATTCTGCATTTGCATCTTAGGTCTATATCATACAACATAAAAAACTTCAAAATCAATTAAAAAAATGTAATTTTTTTGAAAAAATCCCTACTTGGACTCATTCGCCACCATGGGCGACTTAGTCCCTTTTCAACCCTAAAACTACCTTTCACATCGCTAAAAACCCTATTTTTAAGCTTTTGTTTGCTTCCATTACCTATTTGTATCAGTTGGTTAAGTTTCTATTGCATGCATATCATTAGATCTAGCTTAAATTAGTTCATTTCATGCGTTGCTTAATTTCAAATTTGTGTTTACAATATTTCATCTTTCAGGTTGTTGCATAATGTAATAAAAAAATTACCTTGTTTCACATATGAAAATTGCATTTAAACATTTCACTTTAAGTCATTGCATTGCACTTTCTTTACTTTTCCATGATAGCATGTTTACTTTCAAGAGATGTCGCTTTGATTTGGTTAAAAATGGATTTCATAAATACAACATCCCCTCTTATGAGTTCAATTTTGATTACAACAATGAGGTCATTAAGAAAAATGCTCAAACCATTGGTGTACACTCCTTAATATTACATTGCCCATTGGTGAGGATGATAGTGTAGACAATTATAACAATCATACTTTTCTTCTCCCAGTACCTCTCCTATTAGTGATGAAGGTATCTCGGTGAAAGAAGATACAAGCATCGAGGGTTTTGATTGTTCCTCTCCTCATCCCCCTTTGTAAGATATTAGAAAACAAGGAGATGTGATCATAGAAACATTTCTAAACATCACCTTACCTAATCTCCATAACCATGACAATCAAAATTTTCCTTCTCCTAACATTCCTCCTTGATGCAAAGAGGGTAGGTTGGTGTTAGAAGATATACCTATTAAAAGTCACGAGAATCTTGACCCTCCCTTCCCTAATGCTCCTACCATTTGGGACAATCTATTTGAAAATCATAGTGGTCCTTCTCTTGATTTCGCCCCTACTTGTGATGAAGCTACTTTACCAAATTCAACCTTGGATGAACATATTACAAGCTCTCCTACTAGGTTAGATAAAATGGAACAAGTGAATGAGACCTTCGAGAAAAAGGAAAATCAAATTGATCCTTCTCCTAACATCCCCACTCTTGTTAAACAAGACAATCCAACCATTGATAACTCCCTTACTTGTGATGAAGTTATTTTGGAAGAACCAAGCCTTGCACATCAAGAACAACTGCCTTTTCATTCTCCTAACAACTCTCCTCCTAGGAGAATATCGTGGTGCAAGAAAAGAAAAACAATGACAATAATGATATGGTGTCCTTAGAAGAAGAAGATGAGGAAACATTAGACTAACCTTCACTAAGGGATGTTAATATTATTCAACCTCAACTCATCCTTTACCCCCCTTCACACAAACCTCCAACTCAAAACAAACCCAAACTTGTCCTTTAGCCACCAAAGAACAATGTTTCACAGCAACTGAGTCATAATACCGTTGCTCACACATATCCCACAAGAAAAAATCTGCAACCACAACAACCCACCCCAACAACCAAGTACCTTTACCCAATCCCATATTGCCTAGTGCTCCTCAATTAAATTCACACAATAGGGAGTATGATCTCATTGAACAACTTAAGCATACTACTACAAAGATATCCCTTTGGGACCTTCTTCATAATTCACCAAACTATTACACTATGCTTCAAATAGCCTTACAACAAGTTCTTATCCCTTCTAATGTGCAACCGAATGACAACATCAATGATTCAAGTAATAAACACTGACATTATTTTCCACCAAAGTGAACTCCCCTCTTTGGAAGTGCAAAAATAAAATGATGCTTTTATGATCATAGCTCAATACAAATGAAAAGGGATAAAGAGAACTCTTGTAGATACCGGCTCTGCCCTTAATGTGTGTAGTGTGAGCCTTATGGATAGGCTTGGCATTAATAAATCAAACATTCAACCTGATTCTTTATATCTTAAGGGATTTGACAATGTCAAAAAGAAACCGCTTGGGGTGAACATTTTACCTCTTATAGCTGGAAAGGCCACATTGGATACACCAATCCATGTTATGTATCATGAAATTTCATGTAATATTCTCTTAGGAAGACTGTGGATTCATGCAATGAATGGGGTGCCTTCTACTCTTCATTGTAAAATGAAATACATATACGACAACAAAGTGTACACACTCGACACTGATCCTGAGCCTTATAGTGTCTTACAACTTAAGAAAAACAAAGAGAATCCCTCAAACACATAAACACCAGCCATACAAGTGGAACCACTGCAATAAAAAGACAAAGAAAAACAAATTGAGGGAATCACGAAGCTATTAGACACTGATTGAGGTTCCTTAGATTTCACACCAACATTCATAGGTGAGTACAAGATCATAAACAAGGACTCTGACAAGGGAAACGAAAAAGAAGTCATATCAACAAAAAGTTTGGAAGACCCTTCAAAATCATCCACCTTAATCACTTTAGACAAAGAATAAAATTAGAAAACAAACTTTGACGAACTCAATAACAAACAGCCACTTGATCGAAAAGCAATGAAAAATATTTATGGAAAAGTTTATGAGCTTATGAAACAACTTGGATAGAGTGGAAAAGGATGTGGTGCTACAGAACAAGGTATCCTTGTCCCCATCAAACCTAACACACAAGAAACAATTCATGGTCTTGGTTATTTTCCTTTGGTGGAAATAACCAAGCCTTTACTCAACATCAACATTGTCACAAAAGCTTCCTCTAAGACAAATTTAACTATAAAGCATTTTGAACTCATAGACACTGGTGGTATTGATTGTTCTCCTTTGCAAGAAATGAAACAAATAAAGACATCCTCGCTTAATGTAAATGTTATCTCGAAAAACACTAATGATTTGAATTCATTATATTTTACACCCTCCTATATAGGAGAGAACAAAATCTTGCAATCTAAAGAGTCTTGCATAAGTATGACATCTTATACTAAGATAGAGGTATCTTTTCTGAAAACTACAGGACCACCTTCTACTATTGATCAAGAGGGTATCTTGTCGAGACTCCACCAAGATTGTCTAATCTCTCTCCCTCCAATAAAAATAAATAAATTCTATTACAAGACTTCATTTTTCACCTATCACAAAGTTCACAGTCATTCTACTAACGAATGTAAGGCTTTGAGTAGTAAAACCCAACATCTTAAGAATTTTGGTTCTCTTCCTTATGTGGGGGCACCTAATTTCTCTAATTGATACCGATTTTCACTCTAGCATGCATTTCATTATTCATTTCAGCTCATCCTTTTCCTACACTAAGTGGGGGTAAGGGGTTAAGTAGTTTTTTCCTCGTCTGCCACTTGTCTCTTTTGGCTAGTCGTTATCCTTTCATGAACATATAAGAGAAAGCTTGGGATGTGGATGACATTCCTTAAGTTGGCTCGCATGTGACATACTACCCTTTTTCATGATGTAGTTTATCGGAAACATATGAATTGGTATAGGGATTTCCACATAAACTCTCATGTATTATTCTACTTAAAAGCAATTTCTCAACAGTCATGGTGTTAGCAACTGCTTTAAAGTGGAGACATACATTGACACTCAAATTTCATTGTGTGACTTTATTTTTCTTGCGATTTCCTCTCTTGGAAACATTAGGTACAATGTTGTTGAGCATGAGATCTTGCACTTGTCCTCTCTTGGAAACAAGATGAGACCATTTAAAATTTTCCTCTCTTGGAGACATTAAGCACAATGTTCCCTAAGATGAGACCTTGCACGAACTAAGAAAAATCCCTTTGAACATTCCTTGCACCATTTTGCATTTACAATGTCTAGCTCGAAGACCATTTTTTCGGGACCTTATTAAAGTTATCAGGAGGTATAACTTTGGTATGGTTGGTTGGGAAGCCCATTTCGAGGCATGACCTTCCCCATAACCACTTGCATGCATGTGAATGCATAGTAGCCATGAGTGTATGTCTCTCACCTTCCAGGCCTTCTCACCCAGTGGAAATCCAAGAGTTCCATCACCTCAAAGTGAGTATGCATTTTTTTTTGGACAAACAATCTAGATCTAATCCACCTTGTGTTGGAAAAATGGTCGAATCTTGATCCACCTTTTTTATTTTTTCTCTTCTCTTCCTTATAGTTCTTTCCATTTCATGATTGTGTATCTTGATTTGTTGCAAATAATTCACCTTGTGTGTTCTCTTGTGCTTATCTCAGTTTGACTTACGATCTTGGATCCTGGGGGCTTGACCAATGCCCTGATCTTTTTCATTCTTTGTCATCCACATTGGTACGATTGGATCCCTCTTGAATGTCTACTTTATTGTGAGTTTGAAGCAAGTTCGTCCTCTCACTAAAGTGGGGGCTAAATGTAGCGCAAAAAATGTATCCCTTGCTTGATTCGACAATAATTGATGATAAATTGGACATAATGAGGCCTTGATTTAGTTTTGTGAGGTGTTTTACACATCCACATTAGGTCTTGGACCCTTTCAAACAAAATAAAATGCATTTATTGATGCCTTGTAAAGGTGTTGTAAAGTGTTGTGAATGACTTTCACAGTTTTCTAGACTTTTATTAAGCATCTAAGTATAATGGACCTATCTCTCCCTTAATTCAATATTATAAATGTATTCTCACATTAATCAAGAAGGCTTGTAAACTAAACCTAATTCTAATCTAGTGTTGTAATGTGTTTTTCACATTCACATTAGATGTTGTGCCTTTCTAGGCTATGCGGACCACATTTTGATATTGTAGAGTGTATTTAATCACAATTTCACATTGAAATTTATGTCCCTATCCCTAATTACCCTTTTCATAATCATTAATAGGCCCCTATGGCCCCATATTATGCACCTTGAGGCTTATTTTGATGAAAAACCTGACTAGAACAACATAAAAGCTTAATTTCTTGACTCCCCGACAATCTAGCTGGCAAAAGGGCCCCTATGGGACTAAGTCACACATCTAGGTGAATGAGTCCCATCCAGGTGGGACTAAGATGCCCAGGTTGGTGACTTAGTCCCATTTGGGATATTTTTGAGGTTTGAGTAGGAAAAATTGGGTTTTAAGTTTATTTTTCCTTCATTTCGGCATTGGGGGTCAAATTAACGGCCATTTTAGGTGGAATTCCTATATAAACAAGATTCTAAACCCTAATTCATGGAACTAATCATTCATTCATCATTCACCATCTCTCTCAATTCAAGCAAGCTAGATTTGGGTATGTGTAGGATCATCATGGAATAAATAGGCCCATAAGTGGCAAAAAATTTAGAAAAATCAGAGTTAGACAACTTGACATAAAATTTTAAATAAGTTATCTATATTATTTCAAAAATATGTAAGAATAGAATATATAGAAAATTGAATGTAGTTTCTAAACTACTAGGTTTATTTATTTATTTTAAATCTATTTGGTGAAAATTTGAAATTTCAATGCAGTAGCACTTAAATTTCAGGGAAAAAATAAGTAGGTGTCTGTCTGACCACCCTAACGACAATAAAATGATAATATTTTTTTATAATATTTTAGATATAAGTAGAGGACTCATTTCTGGATGTGATGCATATTTTTTTGTAATTTTTTTCCAAGTAAATAATTAATTATGATTTTTTATTACAACTTTTAAAAAATATAAAAAACTCGTATGTTTGACCACCTTGACTTGGTCAAAACTTCATGAAATTCATTTTTTTTTAATCCTATAGTTTGAAAGTGATATAGGTGTGTTTTCAATCAGCCATAGATCAATCAGGACTTTAGTTGTAATTCAAATAGAAAATCAATAATAATTATTTATTAAATTCAAAGTAAAGCATAATTTATATTGGTGGAAAGCTGAAAATCTCCTTTAAAAACCCTCTTCGTTTCATCAATTTTGGGTTAAAAAAAAGTTGTCAACCATATACCCTACACATACCCATCATATCACACTTTTTGGCCCATCATGATCTTGCACATACCCAGTTTTAACATTTCATGTGATCGCTTGAGATAGCTTTATAAGGCATTCAAGGGTAGATTCTTCATCCATTTTTGTAGAAATTCAAGATCTATCATCGTGGAAAGTCTCTAATTCTTTCATCCCATGTTCATTCTTCATCTTTTTTCTTCATTTGGTTTAATTACCTAAAAGGGGTTTGACCAAGGCAAACACCTATTGCCTAACATTCAACATTTCTCTCTCTTTCTTTATGTGCTTTCAGATTTAGGTACTTTGAAGTTTTGGAAATCATTGAAGAATAAGTTGAAAAATTGTTGAAGACATCTCATTGTTGAATAGGTCAAAATATCCACAAAAATTCACTTATAGTGTTAGAAATTAAGGTTTCAGATCCAGATTCCTAGAAGAGCAAAAAGTGCAGACTGAGAGCTTTTGTTTCCACTTTCAAATTTCCAAAAATGTCAAAGTGGACTACGTCTCCATCAGTGGCGACTTAGTCCCACTATACATGTTTGTCAAAAGTTTATGTAGATTTGGATACCTATTTGGCTGAAACGAGCTCCAAAATAGTTTTCCAAATCTGGGACTAAGTCACCCAAAATGACATAAAGGTCCTAGTTGGCCAAAAAAATAGATTTTCTAGAATTTCAGAGACATCTACAATCCTCACCCCAGCCTTTGTTAGTTTCCAGGTGCACTCTTTCTAGTTGGTTTCTTTATCTTTTTTAACATTGCATTCAATATATCTTTTTGTATATCACAACGTGTTTTCAAACAAAGTGCATTTCCTTAGTTTTGCATTCATCTATTTTATCAATTCTTTGCACCTAGGACATTGTATTTAGACATATTTCAATCATATTTGCATTAGTCTTGAGTGAACCACTTAGATTTTGGGATACCTTTCTCCTTTTAGGTGCAAAACCCTAGAAGTGTAAGAGAGTGTATATCCCCAAAAAAATTATGGTTCAGGTTTTAGATGAAGTTTTTGAAGAAGATGAAGCTAAGATTAAGGAACAAATGGATAAGTGGGGTGCCATGTGGTAACGAGTGAAAGAAAAGAATTCCAAAGATAAATCCATGGTACAACCAGTGATGGAAGAAATTCCAGACACAGGGTCAATTCTTATGAACATTGAAGAAGAAGAATTCATAAGATTAACACTCACTTCAGAAGCAGTGAACCCTAATTTTCTTGAAATGGAAATAGGGGAGACTATAGGACAAAATCCTACTGATAATATTGTTATTGAAGATACCCTTGATTCCCAGCCTTCACTAGGGAATGATCAAAATGATAATGAGCAGCCGCAAGTCTTTCTGAAACCAAAGGACGAACAAGTTTAAATTGAAAATGATGAACCTTCACAAGTTTTAGGTGAAAATTTCAAAGATGAGGAAAATCCTTATGTAACAGGATATGAAGAAAGTGATGTCCTAGGAGCGAATGTTGAACACCTGGATAGATAGGAAAATACATGTCTTGAAATTGAATAGACAATGTTGAATCCAGGTAACCCAAAACCTATGATAGAGAATATTGAAGAGGTTCCTATTTCAGAGGATGTAACAAATAAAGTTGAAGATGTCAGAGATGAATTTCCTGAGCATACTGAAAACTAGGAACAGAGAAGTGTTGCATAGGAGAACATGATGAAGATGCACCTGATTGGTTAATCAAAGAATTGACTCCTCCATTGGAAGTAGAATTGGTACCTCTAGATCTAAAAATTTTTATGTAAGAAATGGAGACTCCTAAGCCTAGGAAAAGAGCTAAAATGAATCATTTCATATAGAAGAATGCATATGGAGGTAGAAAAATCCATATAGCTACCCCAGTAGTAGATAAAAATAGACATGATATAACACCTAAGGAGTATAAGATAACAAGTATCAATGTTGGACACTCATCCTAGATACAAGAATTAGAAGAAATGATGATGAATTTAGATGCAACTATTGCTAGGGTACAAAAGAGTAAACATTTAAGAAAAGAGAGTTGAAAGAATAGGTTGCTAGCCTATAGAATTTGGTAATTGAATCGTTGATTTTTGTGGTTTAGCATGCTATAACTCTCTTGCTATAACTTTGTGGGTCCAAATATGCACTTGTCTTCTTGTCGGGTTGACGGAACTATAACTGCAGAAAATGGGCTAAACGATGTCTCTAAGCTTGAATTAGGGCTTTGTTGAATTGAATAGCTTTGATGACTTGTTGACCACTTTTCAACACCTATTTCTTTGACAAATCTGCCTACAAGAGCTGCAAACACACATGTAAAGAGGGGAAGAATGGTTAAGGGTTAGAGTATAGGGGTTTGCCTTGGTCAAACCCCTCTTTGGTAATCAAACCCTTGATAAAGAAATGAAATGAGAAAGGAATGATGGACAAATCACATGAAAATGTCATAAAATCACCAAACCCTTATTGTTAAAGTTTGAAGATATGTCAATGGCTGCTCCAAGATGCTTGATAAGTGTTTGATTGCATGATGCTATGATGTTTAAGTGGATGGAAGAATGAACTATGTTAATTGATGATGAATGGAGGTTAAAATTGATAGAAAAACACCTATTTATACACACTTGTGCCCTAATTTCTTGAAAATACATCACAGGACAACCTAAGGTCTTAATGAATAAAAACCCGGAAGAAATTTGAATTTATTTTGAATTTTGTGCCAACAGGGACTCATTCGCCACCCATGGCGAATGGGTTCCACTCACGGCAAGCAAGTGGGTGTTGGAAATTAAGTTGAATTTAATGTTGTTTGTTAGGTTTTTATTAAAAAACACACTTAATTAAGGCCTATAAGTGCATAAAGGGACCTAATAAAGCATAAGAAAGGTGTATTTAGTGGTGACAAGCCTAGAAAAGCATGAAAGTTTGTTACAAGAGTTTACAACACTTTAAAATAAGACTTAGTAATGGATAAAAAGGGAATATTTAGATGAACTATAATAAGAAGAGTCTAGAAAAGTGTAGAAATGTGTTACAACACTTCACAACAACTTCACAAGACATCATAAAGTCTTTATAATTTGAATATTCAAGACCTAATGTGAATGTATAAGTCAAATTACAACATTAAATCTAAGCAAAACAAACCAAGCATCAAAAGAAAAGACCTAAATGACCATGAAAATGTCAAAGATGCATTTTTCTACGGTACAGTAATGTCATTAACCCAATCTGATCAAGCACAAATTGAATTACCTAGGAATCGAATACTTATGTCAAAAGAATAGGTGGATGCCATTGTAGCTATTCACCATAGATGAATGTATTTGAAGAATGTATTGAGTATTGGGTAAGGAAAGAAGAAGAATTTATTATAGATGCAATTGGGAAATACAACGAAGCACACTGTTGGTTTGAAAAATCCAAAAGATTGGAAGGAGAATGTAGATTTCTTTAGGAGCAGGTTGATGCTGAGAGGCGAAATGTAGAAACTCTCATAAAAATAGATGTCCAAGAATTGATAAGAGAAAATAAAATTTCAGAACAAGAAATTCCATTATGTGAAAAATGGAAGAAACAGTTAAGTTGGGAAGGTGACACTTTAGTACAATGTATAGAAGGATTTGAAAAGGTCACCAAGAAATGCGATAAGTTGATTGATAAAGATCAAGGTTTTATTAAAGTGTTAGCACGTCAAGATTGTGATCCCCAAACACTAGGACATGAGGATAAAGAAGAAAAATCTTTCAAGGAATGGATTGAGAGAATACATAAAGACCCTATTCAGTTGTTAACCCATGAAGTTATTGATGAGATCATACATTGCAGAAACACTATAGTAAGTTATGAAACAAAGAAAGTGCAAAGGAATGCCAACATACTCTAGATATTAATAGATGAATGAATGAAAATTTATAGAAAATATTTCATTTTTTCTATGAAATTTTTGAATGCTTAAAGCTAAATCTAATTAAGTGATAGAAAAGTTGTTTGAAATTCATGAAATATTATTGCAAATATTTTGATTTCATGAGATTATTTTAAGATTGAACTGGAAATATTGTATATGATGTTTATGATTATTAATGAAATTGGAGATGTTCTTAATAAAACTAAAAATAACCATAGACCCCTTGATATTAATAGCAATATCACATCATGTACCATGAAGTGAACCTAGTATGGTCAAGACCTGACTACCAAAGGCTACGGATTGAGCTAAGTCAACCTTTTCCTATAACACAGACACCCTGAGGTTTCCCTGGTTAAGTCTTTGAAGAAGATATGCTCTTTGCAGTTTTCTTGTGAGGAATTTATCTGCATTGTTTTTGCAAGTGACATCATCATCAACATGACCCCATCGTATCTAGAACATAGTCCTTTTAGTCTCTCTTTATCATTTTGTGGGACATCTCTTTCGACTTCTAGATCTCTTCCATTTTCGACATTGATATCTTCATAGTTTTTTGTGTCAACAATGAATCTTTGTTTGCTATTCCTTGCATCTTCATAGTCGAACATATTTTCCAAAGAAATTAAACCTCCCAAGAGCTTATTTACCTTTAATTGGACCATTTTTCCTTTCGTAGCTCTTCTAGCTTCGGATTGTGAATGATCAAAATATTTCTGAATTTTGTAAAAGAGCGGCAATCTAAATGTCATCCTCAAAAACCTACCAACTCTAATCATTGTTAGGAATTGACAATCAGATGATGGTTTTCACTGCATTCTATTTTCTTCTTGATTTGGGAGTTGGCTCAAACTGTGCACAAATCAAAGTCATTTGATCTGTGATGACATTCTGGGATTGTGGGATAACTTGTATGTTAAAAGCTTCAAATATTTTGATTAGATCCCATATTCTATGTCTATAAGACCTCATTCTTACATTTTTTGTAGTCACCTATCCATGGACCTAGCTTACAACCAACTCTGAGTCTGCGAACACTTGCACTCTTTTCATGCCCATTCATTTTGTGAGAAACAAACCATGGACCAAAGCTTCATACTCAATATCATTATTTGAGCATGTGAACTAGAAGCATAAAACTTTGAGGGTCTCTGATCTAGTTAGAGATACCAATCAGACACCTGCTCTAGAACTAGTTTTGCATTTGGCACCATCAAAATATAGTGTCCATAAACTATTGTCACTTAGTTTTCTAGTCTCCTATTGCTCTTTTAGAAATTTTGGGGAGACTTAGTAATCATCAAAGATCACATAGGTTTCCAATCTAGTAGCATGGAAATTCCTCAATGGGTCGAAGTCAATAAACTGATTTAGGAGGAGGGTATGTGCAGGGATCATGATGGGCCAAAAAGTCACAATATGATGGGTATGTGGATGACGATTTTTTTTACACAAAACTAATGAAATGAAAAGGGTTTTTAAAGGAGATTATCATCTTTCCACCAGTATAAATTATGCCTTACTTTGAATTTAATAAGTCATTATTATTCATTTTCTATTTGAATTATGACTAAAGTCCTGATTGATAGGCTGATTGAAAAAAATCTATAGCTTTAAAACAGTATCACATTTTTTGAATCCAAAGCATGCATCACATTCTATGCTTAACATACTATAGGATTAAAAAAAGAAAATTTGAATTTCATAAAGTTTTGACCAAGTTAAGGTGGTCAAACATACGATTTTTTATATTTTTTGTTCAGGAACACACCCTGGCCTCTTTGCTCTACTATCTTCTACTAAAGATCTCCCTTTGGACATTTTTGGGGCATATGGCTATCATTACACAAGAAAAACCACATGTTCTCATCTTCCACTAGGTTGTTTTGGCCTGGGACCAAATCTTTGCTTGGACTATTCTTGACAGTCTGAAGTGGAATGGTGACATGTACTATCTGGTTTGCAAGCATTGGTTGCTAACTTTCTCCTTTCGAAACTCCTTGATATGCATTTTGTTGATAAGATAGCCTTCCTCGATAGTTTTGCATGAGGTTCTACATATCGTTGACATCTATTGCTAATGAAGAAGATCATGGCATGCTCATTTTTTCTCCGTGGTACACATACATGGATGGTGGTATAGTCGACATACGCATTTATGGAGCAGAGGCTCTAGGATTTACTTCTTCTTG
Source organism: Sequoia sempervirens (assembly GCA_007258455.2). Lineage (NCBI taxonomy): Eukaryota > Viridiplantae > Streptophyta > Pinopsida > Cupressales > Cupressaceae > Sequoia > Sequoia sempervirens. Next base: position 72,953,102 of record VDFB02358134.1, read on the forward strand.
GGATCCACCAGATATTTCCATGAACATGGGAATCAACGGTCATGGTAGGAGCTTCTTGACATCGATTAGACTAAATTCTGCACACACAACTAGATCGTATCTATTTGGAAGGGTGTCTCTTCCCTTAGACTATACCATGACTACAATGTTTGAATTGAAATCCTTTAGATAAAACATGAACACCATAGTGGTCAGAGGCCTAGTGGTCATAGGAATCCTTTGCCAGGTCTTGTGGAACCTATTTTTAAAGTCACTCATGGCCTCTTGTGGGGCCCTCTTGATGGTGATTAATTGCTACAACAAAGAGGAGTGATCTCTCTTTTTTGAAGAAGAGCTCAAACAAATTCTCTCTAAGTTGATCTCAATAGTGAATAGAACTAGAAGCCAAGGAATTTTACTAGTCCTGTGCTTTTCATTTGAAAGACACAGCCAGCAACATGAGAGCAACATTCTCCTCTATGATGTTATGTACTCTGCATACCTCTGCTATATCTTGGAGAAGTTCGAAAGAGGTCGTAAAATCCTCCTTGAAACACTTTGGGATTTCCTTGAGAGAATTGGTGGGTATGGCGGGCCATACATCTGGTGGCGTAGGTAGTTGTGGCAGGCTACCGCTATCCCAGGTTTTAAATTTTCTAAGAGCCGGAGCACCTATATGAGCCATTGTAAATAGATTCATATGGATAGGGTAGTTGGGTATTCTGATTTGGAAGGTTCATCCTCCTGGCGGAGTAGATAAGGCTCTAGATTGTGGGCTAACACTTCTTACCTAGTTGCTTCTTATAAGTGATAGAGAACTTGTAAGTCTTATCCTCCTAGGTGTCGAAGTGGAAGATGCTCGTGTTTGAAGTTTGGGCATGAAATTGCTACCTCTTCCCTCAAGATCTGGTTTAAGGAATATTTCTAACTTCCAATTAGATGTTAGAAAATATTTTAGTCCCACTGGGTGTGCTAGAAAAAGAACTGTTGATCATTAAAGCTTGCACCTCTCTAAATAACCTTATGCGAAATTCAGGGAGTGGGGGACCAATTTATGCCTCACTAAATGAACTCTAGTATATTTAAATAAAGTTGGCTCTTCTTAGTGTTTGGGGAAAAAGGGGTAGAAATAAATGCAAATAAAACATAAAGATGGTGATGTGCCAAAGCTTGTACAACATTTCAAACCTTAACTATTTCTTATAACTGATAAGATAGACATAAAATGCCACAAACCCTTCATTGTTGGGAATAGAACAAGCAACAAAGGCTAGAAAAAGCATAATGTAGTCTTTCAAATATCCCCATGGAAAACACCCATTAAGGTCCAATAAGATATAAGAAAACTCTAAAGATTAACAGGAATACTAAAAAATATATAGAATTCTTCCTCCTTTATAGCATAATATAGAAAATGACATACTCTTTATAGAAAATGGAAGAGTGTAATGGAATTGATCCAATTTATGAAAGATAGCATTAAACCTTGAAGTTAACATGTAAATTAGTTATCTAAACTATCAACACAAAAATTTTAACACAATGTTTACAATATGGACGAAATATGAAAAATAAATTTGACAAAGGCCCTAGAATGTACAATCCCAAAGATTTCTCCCAAATAGATCAAACTTTTATGATATATAAACTGAAATTAGAGATTGGATGCCAATCCGATGATAGTCTGAATTAAATATAACATGCCAAAGAGAATAAGCAATATTCTTTAAAGAACTTCCTACTTTTGAGAAAATAGAACTCCCTAAAAAAATATCTATATTCATCAAAACGGTTTTTCAAATAAAATTTTAGAACTCATTTTACTACAACTACTAGCTCTTATTTATAACCAGAAGAAGAAGAAATTGCCAGGTGTCTAGATCTGATAGCTCGTGATCTGATCCTAGATCTTGATTAGATCACATCAATCATTTCTTATAAAGTAAAAACTACTTCATTAATGTTTCCAAATATTTTGCAAAGATATACTGTCATAAGATAATCAAATTTTAACACAGCCTGGAAAAATTTGATCAATCAGCTATGGAGATTGACGACGTTGACTCAATGGTTCCACCCCGAAAGTAAGACATCCGCCATGCTTCCCGATGAATTTCACCCCAAAATATCTTTCCTTGGAAGATACAGACTGTCTAATGAAAATAGATGGTGTGTCAAGTGAGTGGGCGATTTTAGACTTTGTGAGGGAAGTTTTGAAGAAAATCCCCGCGAAGCTGACATGTGTTCTAGTTCATGCCAGAAAAGTAAACAATACATATAGAGCCACACAACCACCATATGGTGTATTGCACACCTTTTTGTGAAAGCAGTCTTCGTCCTTCGGGTGCGGATCCATCCCAAAGAGAAAAGGAAGCAAGGGCCGAAAATCAAAAAAAGTCAAAGGGAAAAATATGTTCCACAATACACCAACTTGGCAAGGTCCTAACTTGTTTCCTGGTGATTGGATTGACAACTTCTTTACCTCGTTGAAACAGTCTCGAAGAGATCTAATTTCAATCCCTTAAATACACTGCTTACACTACTCGATGTAAGGGACCAACGACAATTTCGACCCCAAATTCCAATCCGAAGACCTCTAAAAATTCAAATTACTAGAACACAAAAAATATCAAAAATTTTGATTTCTGATATTTTCCATAATTTCTCGTGCCAACAACTCCAAAGTGATATTGATCAAAATTATTGTATAATGTGGCAAGATAATGTCATATCCTAAATGTAGAAGTCATTCTTGTGTTGTTCTTTCAAAGAAGCATGTTTCTTTGCTAATTTATTTTATATGAATCTTGGGGCATTACAACATATATTGTGTGTAGTTTCAGGTATTTCAGATGTTTCTCTTGTCCTTTCAACTTGGGTAGAATTACATATTTGGCTCATACCAATATGTAATTGTGTAATTGGTAAAGACTTGATCTATTGCATTTGAGTCTTGTTTTTATGCTTTTATTTTTATTTATTTTATATGAATCTTGGGGCATTACAACATATATTGTGTGTAGTTTCAGGTATTTCATATGTTTCTCTTGTCCTTTCAACTTGGGTAGAATTACATATTTGGCTCATACCAATATGTAATTGTGTAATTGGTAAAGACTTGATCTATTGCATTTAATTCTTGTTTTTATGCTTTTATTTTTCTTTACATAGTCATCTATAATAGATATAATACGAAAACATAATAACTATTTTTTTTTGCTCAAGATGACTCTTTTGTTCGAAGATGCATTTCTCATATTAATTTAGCTCACCACATCACAAGAAAAAATGACTATGATGACAATAATAATGGTTTTTAATGTCATTTCAAATATTTAATCATATGATGAAAAACCATAGTTATACAAGTTTAGAAGTTTTAGAAAAAAAAAACCTCCTATAATTGGTCTTTTAAAGTAATGGATGGAAACTAAATGAAAATAGATCAAAGATAAGATATAAAGTTGTCCTCCAGTCAACATAAGTGAATAAAATATGAGATAAATAACTTATATTGTTATTGTTTAGAATATTTAAAAAATATTGTAAAAACAATACGCAAATGAAAAATACAACAATATAATTAATTAGTTGATATTACTTTTTGTTTGAATTGATAACTATATAATCTGAAAAGAGACTAATAAAAAATAACTTGACTATCCAAATTTTATCATGAAATTGAATTTAGATTTAATCCAATATAGAATTTGACAGTATTCTTTCACCACATTTTTTACATATTGTATTCTCATTAAATTAATTCAAAAAATTAAATAAGCTTACTTAAAAAAATAACAACAAATTTAAATTAACGGATACAAAATCATAGCATAATTATTTTTGGAGATTCTTTTACGAGGTTTTACCATGTTCCATATAGTAGACAATATCGTTCATTAAAAGTTTATTTTGTAAGACTTTGGATAACTTTATTCTGCTGAGTGGACAACGTTCTTCTAGTGGGAGTAGATTATATGTAAACGTCCACCAGCTCCATGACAAACATGAGACTACTTACCCTGGTTCCTTTCTTCCCAGCTTAGCTCCACGTGTCCGACATAATCCATCGAGCTTGGAAGAAACATAGAAAGCAGGCAAAGAAGATGCAGCCGTATGCAAAGAAATGGAATTTGATTGAAGAGTGCAACTTTTTGTAAACTAAAAGCGAATGATGCGCTCCTATGACCAAAGTAATAAAAATAAATGACTTTTTCGTAAAAAATAAAAATAATAAACTCTCACATAGTGCGCTACTTTAGAAGATGCTGCCGGATGAAAATAAATGGATTTGATTGAAGAATCTAGGGCTTGCGCAAAATGAGAGGTGGAGTTGTCAGTATGAGTAATAATTATGATGTATTGTTTTGTTTTATAAACTTTGTATTTGACTTAATTGTTGATGTTGTATTTCTTAAGTTTTATTAGTTGATATATATTAGAATTACAATAGTTTGATAAATTTTTAATGTATGTTTTAAAAAAAATATATTTTAATATATCAAATTAATTTATTGTTTTAAAAGATTGTGAATCTATTAATATAATTTGTTAATTATATTTGAATCAATTGTAATTTATTGAAAAGATAAAATAGAAAAAATATAAGAGATTGTGATTAAAATAATTATCAATAAAATAAGTAAAATTTACATTTATTAGTTTAAAATATTTTTAAAACTAGAACTTGCATCATAGATTTTTTCAACTACCATAAATCTAGATTTTTCTTTTACAAAAATTGGGTATATTTGATTTTAGTTTTTTTAGGATTTCACATGATTTTTTCAAGGATTTTACTATTAAATGGTAGCTCGCAACTGCAGTTATAACTTGTTTTCCAACAACTCAACAATGATTTAAGGTGAGTAAATCTTGTTTGTAAGACTGATCCATGAATTAATAATAAAAAATAATATTTAATAAACAATAATTTTAGATATAACCTCCAATTTATTACACTCCACGTCAAACCTCTTAATATCTCTTTAACACCAATACCTAATAAAATATATATGAATATAACTACCCTTTCTACCCTTAATACCTACAAATATATCTTTTCTATATTTTTAAATATTCCATACCTCATATGAACCAATATACTATATTATTTCCTATATAACATAATGTTCCAAAAATATTACCAGTAGATCATAGCAAATAGTTCAAAATTCATGCATAAAAATGCATGCTTTGATTAACTCCACAACCTTAACACCCTTTATTTCAACGATTTCATAGGGAGTTCAATTGAACGCCATTGGTCTCTATATAAATATACATTCAGTTCAATCAAACCGCTATGGATTTAAATGATCAAATTATCTTAATTCGCATCATCTTGTTCTCGTGTCTGAATGTAACTCATTTTTTTTCATTTTTATATTATTTATAGATGCATATATTTAAATTTAAATAAATATATCTAAATATACACATATATGCATAGGTGAAAATTCAAAAAAATAAACAGAAAAACATAGTAGTACAAGTAAATTTATAGCAATTAAAAATATATTTTGGTCAAACATATGTTATAGATGGATTCATTTTATGTGAAGAAAGCTCAGGAATTTTTTTTTCAGCTAATATCCATTAAACATATATTTAGTGTGGCTTTGAGGTCAATTTTGCAAAAAAATAAAAAAATCATATCTAAATAAATGTGACGAATGGAAGGAGGATGGCACTAATTGGCATATATGTAGGGAAGGTGGTATCTCCCAGTATATGGAATGTATGACCGGCCATGATGAGTGTCTTTCCAAACAATTCGTGACCCCCTGGAAGGACAAAAATTTTAAAATAGGGAGCATTTCTTTTGATATCAGCGAGGAGGTCATTGCCAGAGCTACGGATCTCGCTCTATATGAGCGTACATGGAAGAAAACCACCATAGTCGCTAACCAGACTAGCCTCAATCTTTTCTTTCAGGGTGACAAGAAACCTATCAAGATGTGTGGATGATATGATCATGAAACACTTCCCAAGCCTTGGAACAGAGTGTGCATGGTAGTGATGAAATACTTCACCCTAGAAGGAAGGCATGGCATTTATTACTATTATCATTTCAATTTCCTCAATCACCTTAGGAACAACCACAATATTTCCTTCCTATTTTTCTCATGCACTCCCTTGAGAGTAGCATGCTTGATGTCACTGAAGCCATGAATGCGAGTAAAAATTTCACCATTCTTCATCAGGGTCTCATTTCTAGGCTTTACCATTTTCATTCGGCCCTTTGCCCTCCTCGCCTCATCACTGTTGATTTCTCTCATCCCACCTCTATTGAAGATCCCCGATTTCCTGTGCCCCCCGTCGGCTAGTATCATGGATACCCCTAGCCCAAGTAAGAAGCAATGCATTAAAAACCCTACCTTGAAAGTTTCACCGCATGACACCTCCCCCTTGCTTGGTCCCATGGTGGAAAGCAAGGAGAAAAAATGCATTGCCCCCACCCCAAGAGGAAAGGCCAAAGCCTCCAAGAAGACTAAATTCTGGCTCCACCACATTGACTTGGATATTGAGATCACCGAGGAGACTAATACTCCTCGCTAGTCTAATAGACTGGTTACCAAGAAAGAAAGGGAAGAGTTTCAAAGAGATTTTAGATTATGATAATAGGGATGAGAATGTGAGGAGTAAGGAGGAGAAGGATGTGGGTGAGGAGGCTTTCATGGGTTCTGCTAGAAGCTCCTCCCATGCTTTTGAAAGTCTTAAAAGGGGCCCTGCTAGCATTAAAATCAAGGAGGTTAAGCCTTGCACTTCTAACATTGCAGAGGGTAAGGCTCCAATGGAGGAAGGCCGAAGCAAACATTATGCTCCCTGGGAGGAGATTGTCAATATGAAAAACAAAATTGAGAGCTTGGAGAAAAGATTGCAGGAAGTCACTCGGTTTGCCTTGAAGATCATGGAAAGGTCTGCCACTACTCTTTGTCTGTTGTAGAAGGATAAGGCTGTGAACGTTGCAGAGGAAGACCCTGTCAACAAGGAACTGCTTAAGTTCTTATCTGAGGATTGGGCTACTATTACACTTGTTAAGCCATGCAGTGGGAAATAGTTTTAGCTTTTGGTGGGTTTTCAATTTTTGACTGGGGTGGGTTGTTTTAGCCTTTGATCATGTTTTATTTTTTAAAAGACTTTGATGATATGTTTAATTTCCTCTATAACTAGTATGACCCTCAGTGGTCTATGACTTTATATCATGTTATCATGATGGACTCTGCTAGCAGCTTTAGATCGGTTATGTGTTTTTGGTGATGTTTTTGATATGTTCTGCTTAGGGTGATGGTCTGGTTTTTAGACCTACTGTCACTGTGTTTTTAGTGTTAATCTGTTGTGAATGATCATGGTTGCCTTGTTTTAATGGGACAACACCCTTGTTTTCCTACTTTTAATATAAAAAAAATTCAAAGAAATTATAAAAGATCCTTTGTAAATCTATACGTATAATTTTTAAAAATATATTTATTATTTTAATTAATGTTCATATATAATTTTTTTTATATTGATGAAAATGAATTCACTAGGGAAAAAATATAAGGTTGATTTTCTTCTCAAAAATTATGTAATTTTTTTTAAATGATGCATTTGAGTAATTGTTCTTTGTTGATTTTATATATTTTTTTGAATTTAAATAAATAGTTAAGGAAATGTCTACTATGAAAGTAATTTTTTTTTAAGTTCATGAAAATTCAATATTTATTTAAAAATATAAATTAATTGAAATGAAGAAAAAAAAAATCCACAAACTAATGTTTTAGTTTATTAATATTGTAGACACCAAAGATTGATCATATCTAATCACACTTGAACTTAACTTATCCTATCTGTCAATTAAATAAATATTCATTATTTTTTTAATTAATTTATCCTTCAACTTTATCCCCCACTTCAATTAAATAAATACTTATTATTTATTTAATTAATTTATCCTTCACCTTCATAGCCACTTTAATTGAATATTTATTTATTTATTTATATAATTATATAATTTGTCCTTTCACATCACACTTCTCCAATAATTAATTAATTAATTTTATCATTTAATTAAATATTGAGAGTCATGTGACTAATTAAGACCTTGTCTAGATTAATTGAACCTAGACACTTGCCAAAAGTAAAGCTAGCTTTTCATTTCATCCACCCATTTCACATTACGTCTCAAAATCTCAACCATTCACATAAGTCTTAAACCTAATGATTATCGCTCATGTTACACTCCTCACATTACTACAAATTTTGATCCAGGCCCTAATGCTCAATTAATTCTAGCCATCATTTAACCAATCCATGTTGATCCATGTAAATTTTATAAATGAGAGGCCCCTCACCTCATTGGAATATCTCCTTTGTTGCTATTGTGGTGTTCCATTTTCTACCTACTTATTTTATAGTCTATCTAATCTTCCATTATCTTACCTTCATGCTATTCATTTGATCTATCATTATATAAATCCTATCACCATGATGCTATTTTTATAAGCAACCATATTATTCAATCAAAACATCAATGAAAAAATAAAGTGGAGCTGGGGTGCAGTCTTGTTCAAGCAAGGAGAAATAATTTTTTTAGTGAAGGTATTATGTGTGTATTGTATTATCTTTCATCTTATTTACTTTTAGTCTTTTCTTGTCTTCATTTTCATATGCTCGATGGGGCTCGCATCATTTTTTAATTCTTATAATTTTTTTCCAATCCCATCTTGCTAGTTTTTAGTTATTTTATGGAAAAACAATTTAGGGCAACATTTGGCAAGTTTATGGAAAAAGGCTAGTGTTTCAAATATATTTTCATATCATTTAAATGACTATGATTTTTCCACAATTTTTGACTAAGAGTTTTAGATGATCTCATAATTCTCTAATAAAAAAAATGGTTTGTATCTTCAATACTTTGTGAGTTATTATTAATTTATTATTTATCATAAATCTAAATTTCTAGTAATAAAAAATATTTACATTTTTAGAAAGATCCCATAAATCTAATATGTTTTTTTCTTTATATTTTTATTTATGTAAGCTCTTGCCTCACATGTGATTAATGCAACCCTAGTTTTTTATATATTTTTCATAAATATATGGTTAGATATATTGTGGGAAATAAATAGGGTGATTGTGTGGAAAAAATGTTGTATTTCATTTTTACTTTATGTTTTATTATCATTACTATGAATTTGTTATGCACTCATAAATTATGGAATATGAATTGAAATTATAAATGAGTTGTTGTACAATCAAATTTTAGAAACATGTTGGTAATATTCTTGATTTTGTTAATAAACATGTTGGAAGTTAAGTGTTTCTCTTTCTTTGAAACACCATGAGAAGAATGTATTTGAATTAGGGGGTATGTGCAGGATCATGATGGGCCAAAAAGTGGCAATATGATGGGTATGTGGCTGACGACATTTTTTTAATGCAAAATTGATGAAACGAAAAGGGCTTTTTAAGGAGATTCTCAGCTTTCCACCAATATAAATTATGCTTTACTTTGAATTTAATAAGTAATTACTATTCATTTTCTTCTTGAATTACGACTAAAGTCTTGATTGATAGGCTGATTAAAAAATATCTATAGCTTTCAAATGGTATCACATTTTTTGAATTCAAAACATGCACCACATTCTATGCTTTGCATAATATAATATTAAAAAAAAAAAAATGAACTTCATGAATTTTTGACCAAGTTAAGGTGGTCAAACATACGAGTTTTTTATATTTTTTAAAAGTTGTAATAAAAAATCATAATTAATTATTTACTTGGAAAAAATTACAAAAAAATATGCATCACATCGAAACATAAGCCCTCTACTTATATGTAAAATTGTATAAAAAAATATTATCATTTTATTGTGGTTAGGGTGGTCAGACAGACACGTACTTCTTATTTTTTCCCTGAAATTTAGGTACTACTCGATTGAAATTTCAAATTTTCACCAAATAGATATATATTTTTTAAACAAACCTAGTAGTTTAGAAACTACATTCAATTTTCTATAGATTCTATTCTTAAATATTTTTTAAATAATATAGATAACTTATTCAAATTTTTACGTCAAGTTTCCTAACTCTGATTTTAAAAAAAAATTGCCACTTAAGGGCCTGTTTTTTCCATGATTATTCTGCACATACCCTAGGATGAATATTGAACAAGCCTTATCTATGGTCTCTAATAGGGGGTTGATAACCCTTGCATTTCATTATGATTTATCATCATTATTCTCTTTAATGAAGATGTATGCACATGTACATTATTGGATCATATGACTTGAAATTATAAGATGAATTGTTGTGCCATATTATATTTTGATGAGTAATTAGCTATGTAAATGCTTCACAATTAAAGTTACGAGGATTCGATTAAAAAATAATATGATTTATTATTGTGGTCTAACTATACTCAAGATTATGTTTCGTAGCAAAGTAAGTGCACCAGTAGGAGAAAGGAGGAACATCTATACCAAATCAAAAATTGTGTATATCAATTTTAAGGACTTAAAAGGAAATGAGAGTTTATCATTATACAGGGTAATCATGGTTATGTGTTTTAATATTGTGGGTCAAGTTTAAATGTGTTTGAGAGAGATTTTAACTTTGAATCATGTGATGTAAGTCGGGTTAGGATTTAGGGACCTTAGTTAGGTTTAAAATTTAGATGGACTATTAAATGTGTCTTTATAAGGTAAGGGTTTTGTCAATTTTGTAGTTTTAAATACAAAAATAGACCCTTAGAGTCTATACCCTTGAGGTGGGGCCTAATTGGATACACAATATAAGCCATAAGACCTGATTTATCACTCCAAAAGTTCTCATTAATATGAGAGATAAGTTTGGAGGTTGATGAGGATAGTTGAATTGATGGCAATGACCACATCTCCATACCTCATTTATGAGTGAAGACTTGCGGGGAGGGGTGGTAAGGGGATGATGTTTCCTAGTGTTTGTCCCCTCTTTATTGAGGAAAGAACCTATGTGTGCCTTCTGAATCATGCTCATTTTTTTCACTTGATAAAATGAGGACACCCCTCTTTTCATTTTGCATGGTCATTTTTCTTCTTGACCCTTTTCTTTCTTTTCCATTTTTTTCCTTTCCTTCCTTTGTGTTCTTCTTTCTTTTGCTACCTTTTAGAGATAAGAATATTAATATCATGGGGAAGTGATGACCTCCCTTCTCGGGTTCGACCCCAAGCCTTTCTTTGAATTTTGTTGTTTGGTTGTTTGTGTAAAGTCCCTTGTCAAATTTTCAATTTTGACATTTCATCAAATACTTGGCCTGCAAACTCCTTTCAACATGAAGATGATCCTACTTATGATATTTCCTTAATGCTTTCTCATACATCAATTAATAATGTGCATGAATAACTACTAAACTGAGTTACCAACTATTATAGGATGCATTTGACTGAGGTAAACATGGAATTTCACATTTACAACTGCTAAATGATTGGCAATAAAACTTCTTTGTTGATTGGGTAAAGTGAATGCATTGACATATAAAATTAACAGTAATAGTACCCCAATTGATTTTCTTGCATTACAGTATCAACATTACATTCCAATGTGCAATGCAATTCTAGGAATGGACATCATTCATTAATTAGAGGCCCACAAAGAATACTAGACCACTCAACAATATTAAATATTACAACATAAATAATTTATGTTCTTCCTTGAGATCAAATTGGACTGAGACACATATTTAATAAACACTTCCTGGCAACTAACTCAAGAAATTTATTGTGAACATCTAGCCATCCAAGCTTAATAGGAAGTCAAATTATAGTCATCACTTACAGGTGGTACAAAAATAAATGCATAATGTGACTTTGGTAATACTCGATCAGACCTAAGGTTGATTCAACAAGCTTGAAGCCGCACCCAGAATGCTATTGATCATCAAGTTTACTTCTCAAATGGCCACAATTTGCATTGTACAAGTCAGGAGTTAATACCCAAAGCCACGATTTAACTTCTTACTAACAAACCTCATCATTTAGAGGCCAAATGACCCCATCTTGAGTCTTCTACAATTGTGCTTCAACTGTTAATTGCTTTGGGAAGATGCCAAGGATTGACGTCCTGAATAACCAAAGTCCTTGTTGAATTTCACCCAGAAATATATCTTTGGTTCTAGCCTCCACACTGTAGCCTTTAATAAACTTATTTTTCCTTGGACAGATAGCCAACCTTGCTAGAGGTAACGTCTCTCAATTACTGTAATATTCTTCAATGGAAAACTCATCGTTTCCTAGGATACATAAATAACACAATGCCAGGGGTTGGTTGATTGTTTCACCCTCTTTGAATAATGAAATAATAGCTTGAATGCGACCTAGAATACACAATTAAGTTGGCTTCCAGAATGGCTGAGCTTCTCCCATGTGTAGAGCCATCAAGAATAATCGATTATGGTAAATATTTACCAAATACAATGCAACATCTCCTTCCTTGCTTTTCACGACCCAGGATAATAATTATTTTTCCCATTATTAAATCAAAATCCTTACATTATCAACTTCATAAGGATTGTGGAAAACATATGTGAATTGAAGAAAATTGTGGGCTTTCTTCTAGGGTTTAGGACCTAGAATGACAATTTTCACTCACTTTCATTTAAGAACAAGCCCTTGAGATCTCAATGCAAAGGAGAAAGAGATCTTGCAAGAGGTTTGTCCTAGGGGTTGATTGTAAGCTAATAAGGGGTTCACCACCAAGTAAGAACTTGGAAATATAAAATGAAATGCAAGTTGTAACACTAAACCATAATTCAATGAGAAGCATCACTAAATGACCTAGAAATGTAAATGAAACAACTCAGAAAACTACATATAAAGGAATGTGTGCACCTAGAAATTTGGAGATGGCTAGAAGGAGGTCTTAAACACTAGAATTTTTGCCTTTAATGTTGAATGGGACTCATTCACTAAGTTGGGTGAATCAATCTAGAATCTGGGTTTCTGTGCGGGAACAAGAATCTATCAAATGGGTATCCGAATTTGCAAAAATCTAAATTTTGACTGAAACTGGGGCTCTTTCACCAAAAGTGGTGAATTAGTCCAGTTAGGGATTTCTGAAACATCAAGGTCTAATCCTGCTCTTCTCTATCTACTCTGTCCTTCCTGATATATTTCAAGATTTGAAACCTTCATTTACAACCTATAGGTGTTCTCCAATGCTTGATGACAAATTTAACAACTTTATGCACTTTGACAACTTTCTCCAACCTTGCTCTTCAATGTTTCTTCAATATAAATATGCAAATCACACACTAAAGAGGGGAAAATGTTGTCTTGTTAGTAGATAGGGTTTTACCTTGGTAAAACCCTATTTTGGTAATCAAACCTTCAAATAGAATGAAATAGTAATGGAGAATGATAAATGAACAAAGTAAGATGTTGCAACTCACCAAACCCTAGCAATGAAGTACTTCAAACATGTTGATGAGTCCAATTTATGGCTCAATTTTGATAGAAGTTTATTATCCATTTGATGTTGTTGCCATAGACTTTGATACTTGCATGTTGACCTTTTCATGTTATTTCCTCAAAACCATAGACATTGGGCATAAGCTTATCTTTATAACTTTTAAGTGACATTAACATACTATATGAACTATCTATGCTAATTTTACATGTGGCTTAATGAATGTTACTTTAACATAGTTATAGATATGCAATTGTTGTGCATAATACTGTTGTCATGCATATATAATTAGAGCCTACAAAATTGAGGAAGATTCTGCCAGCTGGTCGTTCGCCATAAAAGTTAAGAATGTGATCATTCAAAGGTCAATGGAGGGAAGACTCTTGACAGAGGGAAATTCCTCATTCAAATTGAAGATTGTAACTACCTTGTAAATGGTCACAATAGTTTATTGAGCGAATATAGGAGCTATTGTTATGCTAGATCTGCGTTAAATCAAACTAGATTGACCAAATTCCATGCATGCATAGCCTCCTTTCCACTTTCTATGCTTTCCATAAAGTGGCATCCTCCAAATTTATTTGAGTTGACCGCCTTGCTAGGTAGTTAGTTAGTATTTTTTCCTTCTATAAATAAGACTCGGATGCTCCTTCTCAAAAGGTTGATTGATCTAATGTTGTACTCGCATTCTTAGTTTTTTAGTAATATAGTTATGTTTTATTGTAATCATGATTTTCAATGAATAAAATGAAGCTATAAGTTCGTTGTATCTAAGTTTGTCTTAAGGGATACTCATCCAAAGGGGCCCACTTGGTGAGCATTCCATCCTTTAGTTTAGTTATTTCTTTATGTTCAACAATTAGTTACAAATCTGATAACTATCTATTCCTACAACCACTAGAATTTCATTCTGTGACTGTTCCTACAGCTAAAGCAGACAAAGTAGTTTCCTGTCCCTTTGCTCATATTTTCATTTCTTTCATGCACTTCAGCTTAGTATAGTTGTTGGTTGATGTTCAGTACTTATGTTACTTCTTTCTAAGCAATTTAATTTTAGCATTATGTCTTTCTTAGCTGTAGGATGAATATGGCTACTATGGATTCCTAGTGCACATACTATGCTGACCCATTTACAGTCTACGTCTCTGGGTTGACAATTAAATGAACCTTCATGATGATTAAGACAGCTATTCAGATCAGATGTCCAATCTCAGAATCACAACTTTAACAGCTTGGTTGTTAAGAAATTGTAGGAGGCCAACATTTTTGGCACTGTTGTCGGGGATGGTGTCAAACTAGGGAGTTATTTGGAGTCATTAATAGTTTCTTTCTTTTTGTAGTATTTATGAAAGTTCATTCTTAGAATACCCCTCATTTAGGAAGTAATGATCCCCCTATTCTTTCACCAATTCTTTGTGTGAGCTGGTTGATATTGTATGCATAGATGAAGGAGAAGAGATGCTTATGGGAGATTCCTTCCTGATGATCCTAATCCATTTCAACTAGAAGAAATTCCAAATCTACCAAGTGAAGAAGAAGAAGAAGAGCCACACCCTTTTGTTGATGCATTTCCCAATCTAACTAGTTTTGAAACTTCCTTTGAAGATCAAAATCTAATTGGGAACCCCTTTGCTTTGGAACTCCATTAGGTAGGCATGGGTGATGCAAACCGAAATAGACCTAACCAACTAGCTTTTCCATTCTCCATTTCTCATCAGAATGAAGTTGACAACCTAAAAAATATCCCTACTCTAGTCCTTCCTAAGTTCTATGGACTTGTCACACAAGACCTTGATACTTTCTTGTTTGAGTTTGATATCCTCTGCAGAAGTTATGAATATACCAATGATGCTCATAGGCTTAAGTTATTTCCTACCACCTTGAAAGAGGCTGCATTAAGATGGTTTATGAGCCTAGGCAGAAATACTATGGAGACTTGGGATGACATGAAGACAAAGTTCCTGGAGAAGTACAAGGAATATTGTAGGGGCAGTGACATCAGAGGAGATGCCATATTTAGGATGCAATAGAAGGAAGATGAGAGTCTAGAGGATTACACTTAAAAATTTCTATTTTTCCTGTTGAAATCTCCACATCATCCACTCAATGAGGAGTCCCAAAACATATTCTTCTTGAGAGGGATTAATGAGAGCTTCATTGAGGCTTTAGACCTGATGTGAGGAGGAGATATCACCCAAGCTCCTTGGGAAGATATTAAGAAACTATGTCAGAACTATTCTAGTGTAGCATCAAAGAAAGGGAGAGTTTATCAATCCTCTATGGGTAAGTCATCTACCAGTGGATTTTCAAGGATGGAGATTACTCACTTGCTGGCAGACTTCAAGAAATACATCATAAACAATATGGCTACTCAATTGGATACACTTCAAGCTAAGAAGAAACATGAGGAGGTTGAGGTAATGTTGGTAGAATATTATCCTCATTACAGACAAAAGAAGAAGGAATTCAGATGCAAGATGGTAGATAATATTGATAGTAAGCAGATTCCACATGAGTTCAAGCCAATCCAGGGTGAAGATCATCAAGTCTACTACATTTCACAAAGGAGACCATGGGCTCCAAGACAAGGTATGCCACCAGATCCATTATCCTTTGTTGGGCCTTATTTTAATTCTTATGCATCTAGTAACCAATGGCAACCCCCATATCCATCCAAGTATGAAGGATATCCACCACAACCTTGGAATAATCCTCCAAATGCCTATATGAATCACCAAAACTCTCCACCCTAGTGGCAACAACCTCAGGGGAATTGGTAGCAGTTTTAGGGAAATTGGTAGCCACCTCCAGGAAACTGGCAGCAAACATCTCAATGGAGAGGAGGACAACAATGGCCAAACTAGACCACCAGTTACATGCAGCAACCTTCTCAGCCTCAACAACATGCTATAATTCCTCCTCTTGCTATCTCAAGTTCAAACACACCTAGACCTACTCAGCTACCAGCTCAGCCCACACCTAACCCAAATAACAAACCACAATAGCAACAACTAGTCTATTCTACTGATTCAAATCAATTTCCTGCATATGTTGTGAGTGTAAGTGACATCCACTTGCATTCAAGAACTACTTTTCCAAATCCTTTGACACCCATTATCACTGAGCTTCCTATGGAAGAAGAGGAGCATCTGAATGTCCCCATTCAGCCAAGTGTACCTAAAAATCCTTAACCAACCCTAGTCCAATAGACTGAACAAGAACCACCATTTCCTCAGAGGTTGGAAATTATTAAACAAAAGGAAGAGAAAGAGGAAACAACCTTTAACATTCTAGATCAATTGAAGCATATATTTGTCAAGATACCTCTATTTCAGGCCATAAAAGATATTCCTATATATGGCAAAGAAATTAAGGAAGCATGCCTCAAGAAGCTAGGAAAGAGAAAGAAAGACCCCACTATGGTTCATGTGGTGGGACGGCTAGCTAACATCATGCTTGGGAAAGTGACTATTCCCAAATACAATGACCCAGGTAGTCATGTGGTAGGAGTTGTTATAAATGGGATCCAAATAAATAATTCTTTGATTGATTTGGGAGCAGTAATAAATGTAATGAGTAAAGATATCCTACAACAACTAAATGTTGCAAGTATGAGACCTACTCCTACTATCTTGTAGCTTGTTGATAGTTCCACTATTAAACCTGATGATATAATAGAGGATCTTGTGGTAACTCTAGACTCTTGGGAGCACCCAACATATTTCATGATTCTTTCTCCTAAAGCTACACTAGGTGGGTGTCCCATTATTCTAGGAAGGCCATGCTTAGCAAAAATAGATGCCTATATTGGATGTCAGTCAAGAGACATGACCATTTATAATGGGAAGAGTACCAAAAATCTTGTTCTTTACCCTCCTGCTCAGCTATCCCATGATATGGAAAACCCCATATGGCCACATGTTCGTGAAGAGGCCAAAGAAGTCAATTATGTGGCACAACTTATGATATTAGGAAGAAGTTATTTCATCCAGCTTCAAGAAGAAGATGAAGTATTTTCTAACATAATTCAGAACCATTTTGAGGTGCAAGAAGCCTCATCCTATCATGCATTTGATTTTACTAGTCTAGTGAAGAAACTTTTGTCTGCTCTTCCTACATCTAAAATTCCTACAAAAATAGGTATGTCTCATACATTACTGCGACATGAGCTCAAAATTCCAAGCATTAGTGAAACATATATGATAGAGTTAA
The DNA here is from genome assembly GCA_007258455.2 of Sequoia sempervirens. Classification (NCBI taxonomy): domain Eukaryota; kingdom Viridiplantae; phylum Streptophyta; class Pinopsida; order Cupressales; family Cupressaceae; genus Sequoia; species Sequoia sempervirens. The sequence continues at coordinate 72,970,721 of VDFB02358134.1, forward strand.
CTTCACAAGTGTAAGTGTCAAAAGGAAAATCTTTAAATATTAACAAGCTAAGTGAAGAACAACAACTGTCATTGACAAAATTATTGAGGACCCACCAACATGCATTTGCATGGAACTACCATGATATGAAGGGATTGGATCCTAAACTCTGCACTCATAGGATATACATCAGAGATGATTGCACACCAGTGAGGCAGCCACAAAGAAGAATTAACCCTACATTGAGGGAAATTATAAAAGGGGAACTACAAAAATTGCTAGATGCAAGATTTATCTACCCCATTTTAGATAGCCAGTGGGTGATTCCACTGGTGATTGTGCCAAAAAAGGGAGGGAAGTGGTGATTTTGTGTTGATTACAAGGAACTCAATGCTCCCACCAAAAAGGACCATTTTCCCCTTCCTTTCAAAGATCAAGTATTGGATTCCCTTACAGGCAAGCAATATTTCTCTTTTCTAGATGGATTAAGTGGCAATAACCAGATACAAATTGCACTCGAGGATCAAGAGAAGACCACCTTTACCTATCAATGGGGGACTTATTCCTACTCAGTACTTCCATTTGGCTTATGCAATTCACCTACAACTTTTTAGAGGGTAGTCATTAGCATATTTTCAGATATCTCACATGATTGCATGGAGATTTATATGGATGATTTTACTACCTATGATGCTGATTTCAATGAAGCATTGGAAAATCTCAAAATATTCTTTCAGAGGTGTTAAGACCATAATCTATCTTTAAACAGTGAGAACTGCTTCATGATAATGCAGGAAGGTATAGTCATTGGCCACTACATCTCTCACAAAGGAATTCAAGTAGATCCTACCAAGATTGCGGTGATCACAAATCTCCTATAACTGCAAAGCAAAAAGATGTCATAAGTTTCTTGGGACATGTAGGCTACTATAGACATTTCATCAAGGATTTCAGCAAAATGGAAACACCATTGTACAATCTCCTAACTAAAGATGTTGAGTTCCACTGGATAGAGGATTGTGACAAGGAATTCTTTGACTAAAAGTAGCCTTAAATCTTGCTCTTGTATTAGAAGACCCTAATTGGGAGCTTGCTTTTCGCATTCATACAGATGCATTAAACTATGTTGTAGGAGCTGCCTTGGGATAGAAAGAAGGAGCAATTGAGAATGTTATTTATTTTGTCAGCAAAAACTTGCAGGTAGCTGAATTTACTATACAATGATAGAAAAAGAAATGTTGGTAGTCATCTATGCCCTAAATAAATTTAGACACTACATAACTAGCTATTGGATCTTTGTACACATACATCATGCAGCCATTAGGTACCTCATGAAAAAGACCCTAATCTTATGTAGGCTAGCAAGATGGTTGTTGTTGATGCAGGAGTTTGACATAACCATTGTTGATAAACTAGGGAAGGCCAATGCTGTTGTAGACTTCCTTTCTAGACTGACTACATCAGAGGATACCCAAGTCATTGATGACTCTTTCCCTAATGATTTTTTTTTTCCCATCATTGTACATACACCCTGGTATGCTGACATAGATAATTATCTGGTCACAGGGAGAGTTCCTCCTTATTTCTGTCCAAAAGAGAGAAGGGTGCTTATTGAGAAAACTTTTCCTTTCTCATGGATTGCAGGATGTTTGTTCTACACTAGACTAGACCATGTCATGAGGTGATGTGTGAGGTAAGATGAGACATACGATATATTGCATGCATGTCACAATGAACCCTATGGAGGGAATTTTGTAGCCAATAGGACAACAATGAAGATTCTGAACACAAGATATTACTAGCCCACACTCCACAAGGATGTAGGGAAATATACAAGTAAGTGTGATAGATGCCAGAGGATGGGACGACCAAGCAAATATTATGAGATGCCACTTTACTCCCAGGTAGTAATCACTCCATTTGATAAATGGGGATTGGATTTTGTAGGACCCATTGATTCTCCATCAAATGGTGAATCCTATATCTTGGTTTTCATTGATTATGTAACCAAGTGGGTTGAAGTTAAAGCAATGAAGCATGCAAGAGATAGTAAGGTTGAAAATTTTATTTATGAGGAAATTTTCACTCGTTATGGAGTTCCAAGGGAGATAGTGACTGATCAAGGGGTAAAATTTACATCCAACCCTTGTTACATCACTAGTTAATGAATATAATGTGAGGCACAAGAAGTCTACTCCTTACCACCCTTAGGCCAATGGCCAAGTTGATGTGACTAATAGGGAAATTGAAGCCATTCTGACTAAAATAGTGGCTATCCATAGGAAGGATTGGGTAAGCAGGCTACCAGAAGTTGTTTGTGCCTATAGGATCACCTAGAAAAAAACCACATGCTTCACTCCATTTGAGTTTCTATATGGAAAAATAACTATGATGCCCATTGAATTTGAGGAAAAGACTATTAGGACTGCACTAGACCTAGGTATGGATATCTTTGAATCACAAAAAGACAAAATCATGTAGCAGAATAATTTAGATGAGATGAGAAGGACAACCTTGCATCACACTAAGGTAGTGCAAAGTAAAAGGATCAAATGGTATGATAAGTACATAAAGAACTAGAAGTTTTAGCTTGGTGACTGGGCACTCCTTTATGACTCAATGTATCAAGATAATGCAGGAAAATTGCAGACTAGATGGTTGGGACCGTACAAAGTTACAAAAGTATTTCCCAATAGAGTTGTACAACTCAGAACCATAGACCCTGTCAGATTTAAGTTGCTTGTCAATGGTTATCGCCGCAGGTTGTATCAGAAGCCAACTTCCAAGGAGGACTTCATGTAGCAATTCACTTAGCATGCAACATCTAAACTTCCTGCAGCCGAAGGAAGTAGACCTAGTGTCCCTCCTTCTGGCTAGCCAAAGTACGTAACTTGTCATAATAAAGACCTCCACTTTTGTGGGGGTCCACTTCTTCATTAATGCACCCATCCACCCATCCATATCCACCTTTCTCTCTCTTCCATCACTCTACCATAACTTCACTTCATTCCATCTCCACTTTCATTAATTGCTCAACTGACTTCTTAAAAGGTGACTGGTACTTCCTCAATATTCTTTGTCATAGATATTCCAAGAATCTAGGTACGTGTGCATCAATTTATTACATCTTAATTATATTTTATTATGTTTATTTAATTACTATACATTAATGTAGATGTTCTCCATAGCATGTAATTATCCCCTGCCTTGTCAAATCGTCATTACCACTTCGCATGTGAGAACACATGTTCAAATTTAGTTTGGGGGGAGTATGAATTACATGTCCACATGTCAATCCATGTTGGTCCATCTCAAAAAAAATTAAATTGAGCTAATTTTCATTTTGAGCAAGGTGACGGATCGAATGTGTGAGATGACACCACATCGCCGCAATTTTTTCTTGATTGTACCCTTCATTTATTATTCCTTACTGCCTTTATTGTCTGAGTTATAATCCTAAGTCACCAAAAAGGTAAAATTCAGATGATATTGGCGTTGGGAATTTAGTAGCATTGCAGGAAGGAAAAATTTGGCTTTCAGACGAAGATTGCAGGAAGGGAAACCTTGCAGAGTGCTTGCTTAATTACAGACAGCTAAAACAATGGTAGGTGGGTTAATTAGAAATGAACCCATGGTTCATGATTTACTACTGTAGGATTCACCTTCCTAGACCGAGTTCAAAAAATACAGATGGTTAGATTATTTCCTGAAGCTTAATGGTTATAATGAAGACGTTGTGCTGAAATTTGCATATACATTTTCTGAAGGAAAGGCCATGGTAAAAGGGTTGGAGGTAATAGCTACTGAAGCTCGAGGATTGTAGAAGTGACATGATTTCCTACTGATGGCGAACATTACCCTGCTACCAGAGATGCAAGGTCAGCTAGGGCTGAATTTACTAAATCTGGTGATCCTCCATTGGATGTGGAAAATTAAGGTGTGAAGAGAACCTCTCTTCTTGAGTCGTGGAAGCAAGTAGCTATTCACATTGTGAAGGCTGCCAGTCAAACCTACATTTTGTGCACTTCAAACTCTTGAATCATATGAGGCATGGGAGAAGAATGAATGTGCTAAATGTATTATACAATCTTCTTTCAATCATGGTGGCTGAAACCCAAAAAGGTAGGGATAATTTTGTATCCCACCATTGTTTGATCAAATTATTAGTAGAGAAATGTCTGTATGATGTGTTTGATATGACTTGGGAGGAATTTTTCAATATTGATCAATTTAGACAAGATCATTTGTGACCTAGGGTTTTGAATCAACCTAGTAGGGTTAGTAAGAGAGTGGGCATTGTTTCAAATCCACTCCTAAAGCCTCAACTTCTAGTGCAAGCCCTAATGTAAACCCTCCTGCAACCAAGCAAACTATAGAGATTAGATCTTCTAAGATAGAACATTCAGACAAAGATAGTTCCTCTTTAGACTTTGATGATGAAGTCCCTCTTGGAACCCTAATTAGAACTAGGGCACAAAAGAAAGAGGCAGAAATAAGGAAGGGAAAAGATATAAAGAAAACAATAGAAAAAGAACTACCAAGCTGCTCTAACAAATGAAAGGCTAACACTGTTCTTCCTGTAGCTGAAGAAAAACATGAAATCCCTCCTAGAAATTCAAGACCAACTAGACCGGCCACTGGTGTGTCTCCTAAGAAAATCCCCAGTCCTCGAGGAACATCATGAGAGGACACAGAAGCCCTAATGGGGTAGGTGAACATTGAGGAAAAGGACTTTTTTATGAACAAACAAATATAAGGTTGGCAGAGCTTGTTGCCATCATAGAATAGGTTGAGAGTCAAGAGTATGAGGAGAATTAGGAGCTCCTGCAGCAAGAGAAAGAGTTCCTGTAGCAAGAGCAAGAACCCCTACAACAAAAACTAGGTGAACAATCTGAATCCCTACAGTTGGTGCCACATGAAGAGCAAGAATTGATGCTAGGAAATTTTTTGGTAGGAATACATAGACCCTCTGATTTTTTATGGAACATGGTAGCCATGAACCTACGTAATGAGATGCAAAGGAGGGGAGAGGAATGGAAAAAGGAGAAATGCAGGTTAAAGGAGGAGATTAAAAAGAAATATGCAGAGATTGAAAAAAAGAGTACAAAAAATGTTGCCTTAAAGGAAAAGGTGGACAATGTAGCAGCCTTAGTGCCTTAGATGTTGGAATGCAGGACTCCTCCAAGAGTCTATGCTCTATATTTGAAGGAAAGGAATATTTATTTTAAACTATCAAGGATCATTTTAGGTTTGAATCCTTCCATAGAGACTCCTATTGAATTTTTCCAGGCTTATCAAATTGCTCCTCCTGAAGTGAGAAATTTATTATGTGAATTCTATTTGCATAATTATGTTGTGTCTCATGACCATGATTGGAATCCATTGTTGTATGTTGGGGATATCGAATTAAGGGAATTTATGTCCTGGATACAAAATGAAGTTAGTTGGGGACAACAATTTAGGACTTACAGGAAAATAGAGTCCAACACTTCCTTTCCCATCAGGGCTGAATATAGGAACCCTGAAGACATTTTCAGGGAATGGCATAGATTTCTTTACCAACCAAGCTATAGTAGCAAGATCCTTCCTATGAGAGAAGCAACTTACAAAGAATATGAGAAGGTAGAAAAAACTACAGGAAGATTGTAATGGGATATCTGTCATAGAGGTGGAACAGTCTGACTGATGAGTTAAAACAAGATAAACCTCACTTTCTGTAGAACTATGTTGCAACACTTAAAAGATTTTATAGATATATATAGATTGGAAAGATGAAGAGACAAGTTTGGCTTCGATTAACATTTCAGCCACTTATCATATTATGGCATGTGCCAAATTTCAGGTATTATCAGTATGAGATAGCAACAAAAAGGAAAATATGGAATAGGTTGGAAAGCAAGGAAGGGTTCTATTGGGACCCCAATTCAATCCCTACAAGAATTGGTGTTGGGCAGTTGGCAGTTGCCGATTTCAGGGTATTAACTAAGCAAAGGAATAACTCTTCCTTTGTTGGAGGACCAACAAAACCTTAGGTTGGGGGGAGTGATGAGTCCAATTTATGGCTCAATTTTGATAGAAGTTTATTATCCATTTGTTGTTGTTGTCATAGAATTTGGTACTTGGATGTTGACTTTTTCATATTATTTCCTCAAAACCATAGACACTGGGAATAAGCTTATCTTTGTAACTTTTAAGTTACATTAGCATGCTACATGAACTATCTATGTTAATTTTACATGTGGATTATTGAATGCTACTTAAAGATAGTTATAGATATGCAATTTTTTTGTGTACTAATGTTGTCATGCAGATATAACTAGAGCCTACAAAATTGAGGAAGATTATGGCAACTGGTCATTTGCCATAAAAGTCAAAAAGGTGATCATTCAAAGGTCAATGGAGGGAAGACTCTCGATGGAGGGAAATTCCTCATTCAAATTGAAGATTGTAACTTCCTTGTAAATGGTCATAATAGTTTTTTGAGTGAATATAGGAGCTATTGTTATGTTAGATCCGTGTTAAGGAAAATTGGCTTGACTAGATTTCATGCATGCATAACCTCCTTTCCACTTTCTATGCTTTCCATAAAGTGGCATCCTCGTAATCCATTAGAATTGACTGCCTTGCTAGGTAGTTAGTTAGTAGTTTTTCCTTCTATAAATAAGACTTGGATGCTCCTTCTCAGAAGGTTGATTGATCTGATGTTGTACTCGCATTCTTAGTTTTTTAGTAATACAATTATGTTTCTCTATTGTAATCATGCTTTTCAATGAATAAAATGAAGTTACGAGTTTGTTGCATCTAAGTTTTTCTTAAGGGATACTCATCCAAGGGGTCCCACTGGGTGAGCATTCCATCCTTTAGTTTAGTTATTACTTTTTTTTCAACAATTAGTTACGAATCTAGTAACTGTTCGTTCCTTCAGCCACTAGAATTCCATTCTATGACTGTTCCTATAGCCAAAGCAGATAGAGTAGTTTCCTGTCTATTTGCTCATATTTTCATTTTTGTCATGCACTTCAGCTTAGTATAGTTGTTGGTTGATGTTTAGTACTTATGTTACTTATTTCTAAGCAATTTACTTTCAACATTATGTCTTTCTTAGCTGTAGGATGAACATGGCTACTATGGATTCCTAATGCAGATACTGTACTGATCCATTTCAAGTATACATCCCTAGGTTGACAATTAAATGAACCTTTGTGATGATTAAGATAGTTATTCCGATCAGATGTCCAATCTTTGAATCACAATTTTAAGGGCTTGGTTATTAAGACATTGTAGGAGGACAACACGTGTGAGATGGCTCCAATGGATGTGGATACTAACTCTTGCATGAAGGTGATAGATCTTGAATTGAACACTTGCTTGAATCATGAAACCCTACATCACAATTGTTAGTAGAAAAACAAATATGATGCATGAAGTCCTTGACGTGATGATTGATGCTTGAATGCTGCTCCAAAATACATGATAATATTCCCTTGAAGATGCTTGAATTCTCTTGTGAACTCAAACTTTCTACAAGAATGCTCATTCAACTTGCTAGGTGTAAAATGAGTAAAAGAAACTTGTATTTATACTTAATTATGCAAGAATTCCTAAAATTACAACACTACAAGCCGACAACAAATCTAAGAGGATAAAACCCCACCAAAAATTTGAATTAATTTTGATTCTAGGCCACACAAGACTCATTTGCACAAAGTAGCAAATGAGTCCCACAAGGAATAATTTATGGGACCAAATTTAAAAATGCTTAGAAATATATGAAACCAAGTTTGAGGCCCAAAAATCAAGGTGGGACTCATTTTCCCAAGGTGGAAAATGAGTCCCAGGTCACTAAATTTGGTGCCATTCAACCTGATACACGTGAATTATGATTAGGTAATGATTTGTGTCAGGATTATCCTAAAAAATATGCATTAAATGAAGCTTGTGGATGCAAAATAAGGCCAATTAAAGCATAAGAAAGCCTAATTATAAATGAAAAGCCTATAAAAGTGTGAAAGTGTCTTAAAAAACTTTACAACACTTTAAATAAGGTAGGATTAATGTTAAAAATAGATTTATTAGGTGTAATTAATTGATAAAACCTTAGAAAAGTGTGAAAGTGTGTTACAACACTTCTCAATACTTTAGCTAGGTACTATTTAAATTCATTCATTCATAAGGGACCAAGACCTAATGTGCATGTGTCAAACACATTACAACACTAAATCAAGGCATCATTAAGCTCAATTCTATAAGGAGAGCCCAAACAAGTGTGAAAATGTCCCAACGACATTTTTCAACACTATAATATGATTCATTTCTCAATCAGCCCACAAAGGAATTATTATTTCCAACAATATTTTTTTTTCCAAACATTATTAAAAGAGTTAATTTGATCATTTTTTACTCAAATCTAGAATTACTCCACAATATTGGAAATACCCTCAAATTTTGGAATAATAAATTTTATCATGTAGATAGCCAAATACCTCAATAGAATGCAATAATAAACCAACTATTACATTAATATAAGTTCTTATTTAGAATTGCAATAATACATCACCTATTTCAATTGTTCAAATCCTCAAATGCTTACCTTCTCAATCAAGCTAAATGTATTCACTATTCTCCAAATTTGGTCGGTGAAAGTGACCATTAAATTTGTAATGAAGCTCCTAAAGGAAACTTGAAATGATCTCCAAAATCTCTAGCTACGGTTGATATTTCATAATCGAAATTGGTATCCTAGAGTCTCCAAACCCTCAGACATAAAATCCTTCAAGCTCTCTCCAAACTGAAATGCGAAGTGAAATCCAAGCATGCTCAAATGGCTAGCTCACAACTCCTTATAAAGAACTTTTTGATCTTCTAGAAAGATCCTCAAAGAAGATTCTAGAAGAATATGATAATATTTTCAAAAGTGACATTATAATATTTTATTTCCATTTAAGTCACTTTAATTAAATTAATTAAAAATACAGTTACTTTTATGATTTAATTTGTTCAAATAAATTTATAAATAATTAATTTAATATTCCCAATTTATTTTAATTAAAATAGTCAAGTCATCCTGTTGAAATATTATTGATTTTTGGAAAACTTAATTAATTAAATTAATTAAATCACGTCACCATAAATTTGGGGACACTACAGTCCTCACTTAACAAAGATTGCTTTCCCTTAAGCAATCTGCAACTACAAACCATCTCAACTGCCACAACACTTGAAGCCTGAGTTGAAAACCAACTTATTCTGTCCACAAATCACCTAGATCCCAAATGGTCTTGAAAAATGCTCCAACTCATGATAACCTCTGTAAGTAGCTAGGACCGAAGACGGTGTCAAACTTTGTCAACCAATGAAGCCAACCACCTAGCAATGGAATTTATGGATCCTAATTCTGTAAATAATCCTCATCATGCCAAGTCCAAGTATTGTGATGATAACCTCAGATATCATACTTGGGTCCCATGGACAAATTGGAAGATGACTCACAACCCAAAACAAGATGGTTTGGTCTTGTAGCAACACCATCACTACCCCTTGCATCCTTGACCACAATATCTCTATCTATTGCATAGAAAGAGTTTCCTAATTTTCTTTCAGGAGTAAGAAGAGTACCATCAATAATTCCATAGTTCTCACAACCTGAGGTCCTACAAATCTCCTGAAAAGAATATGGAACAATTCTAAGATCCAATGTACAAGACTCAGAAGGAATCATGTTCTCCTAATAAGGTTGTTCAATGACCATATTTATAGTACCAATGTAGAGCCTTGTGCCCAAATATCTAATGAGGTATGATCCTGTATTCAAACTTTATGTGTCTGTGTAATTAACAATCCATTCCACCTTGAGTGGTCTCCTATAAATGTGAAAGATGCCCAACATAGGTGCATAGAAGCACATGACAACCTCAACCAAGCTGTTGTTGTATATCAGAACAACACCATGCAATCTGTGAATCATGTCCATGATGGAGCATAAGGTATCTCTACTATCAAAGGATGAGAAGAACTCATCATCAATTTTTCCTTTAACAACAAAGTGGAAACCCCAACTTCTCATATCCACCCCAACAACTACTGTCCTTAATGTATGCCCTGATAAAACTCTGACCAAAAAAGTAGGACAACCATCAATCAATGAAGTATGTGGTAGAACCCATGGGACTAGGGCTGGAATTCATCTTTCCTCATTCCTATCACTAAACCATAGCCTGCAATCTACTAGAAACTCAAGCATATACCTCTCGAGATCAATTATAATGCTTCCATCACCAAATCACTTCTCTTTCCTAACCAACACAAGAGGCACTGCACCTGCATCCCAAGAATGAATGATAGGAGACCCCACATTTCTTTCTTCATCATGTTCCTTGGCTTCCATAGACGAATGAGTCTCTATTGTATATGATGCACATTGAGCCAAGATTAACTCTAAGAAAACCTCCTCAACATGGATCTTGGATTCTTGAAGGGATATTTGAGTACTCTTCAAGGAATCCCTGGAAACTTTAAGCTCTTGAGACAACTTATCTATTTCTTCTTCTTTCCTTCTCAAAGCATCTGAATATATTTTGACAAGGTTGAGAAGGTGGTCATGATTTGAAAGAAGGTGTAAGTAATTTGATTTCATTTCTCCTATACCTTATTTGAATAGTTGTAAACTATCATTAGAAGACTATGCTTCAATTCCCTATTGTCTTCTCTCCAACTGAACCATCCATAGATTATTTTCAATCAACTTATGCATTTTATCATGATGAGACAATGCTTCCACAATCTCATCTTTTCTCACCTTCAATCAGTTCACCAAATTACGTGGACTATTGGGTGTATGAACAAATTTTTCTTCACATGAAGAAGCATCAGATTGTTCCTGAAGTTCTCGGATCACACAACTCTCTCCTTCTGTAAATTCTTGTATACATACATTCTGATTTGGAATTAGGACAACACCAATTCCACTTGTACAAATATCATCAATTCCCTTATTAAGTGTCTCGACACAAGATTTCTCAAGTTACTCTTTGTATTCATCATCCAACTCATCTGATTTGTCAGATGACAACATGTTACCCTCCTAAAGAGAAGGTAGAACCATTATACCAAATGAGATTAAATCTTTTATAGTTAGTTGCTCCTTAAACTTCTCAATCTTCTGCTTAGCTAATCTTCTTTGGAGATCATATGCTACAGTTGAAACATGTTGCTCGCCTCTCCAAATGTCTAACAAATAAGATCACAACTACTTGCAAACATCATCATCTTTATCTAGGATTAGGGATAGGATGTTGAACATATCTATCTTCACCTTGTTTGTATCGAATTTCTAGATTCCGTAAATGAAACAATCAAATAATTGGAGAATAAGACCATCATAATCAACCATGATAACACATGACTGCACCCTTGCCATCAATTCTAGAATTTTGACCCTCTTATTGAAAGTAGGGATTTTGATGTCACCAAACCCATTAAAGATTTCAATAATCAAATGCATGACCTACCTCATTTTTCCATTATCACAAGGATCTTTAGGAGCTACAATCCTCATAATTTCACTTATGCAAGTTACAACTTCCAATCTTATCTCCTCATCCTAATGTCTCATCAATTTTGGCTTTGTTAACGATTAGACCAATTGAGTCAAAGTAGTACACATCACTTGAGAAGGTGATTAACTAACCTTGGATAGATAATATTCAACTTCTTCCAAATTGCTAAAAAGAGCAACCTTAGCTTGAGGTAAGTGTTTTAGTTTCTTACCAAAAAGCTTCACTTTCTCTTGGAAACTTTTGATGGCTTCCTATTCATTCAACCATTTTTCAACACTTTTATCAATGTCAATATGACTCTACCTTAATACTTCAAACAAGGAATACAACTGATCATTTTAAGTTTTCATGATGCCTTACTAAATTTTTGAACTAAATTGAAACAAATATCAGTTACCCAACATGTAGGTAAGATTCTTGGCTCTAATACCACTGTAAAGTCCCTTGTCAAATTTTCAATTGTGACATTTCGTCAATCACTTGGCCTATAAACTCCTTTCAGCATGAAGATGATCCTACTTCTGAGCTTCCCTTAATGGTTTCTCACATTTCAATGAAGAACATGCATGAATAACTACTAAATTTAGTTACAAGCTATTATAGGATGCATTTGGCTAAGATAAACATGGAATTTCACTTCTACAACTACTAAATGATTGGCAATAAAACTTTGCTAATTGGGTAAAGTGAATGCATTGACATATAAATGAATAGTAATCATACCCCACTTGATTTTCTTTCATTACAATATCAACATTAAATTCCAATGTGCAATGCAATTCTAGGAATGAACAACATTCATTAAATAGAGGCCCACATAGAATACTAGACCACTTATAAATAATAAAGATTACAACATAAATCAATTATGTTATTCCCTAAGATCATATTGGACTAGATGCATATTTAATAAACACTTCCAGACAACTAACTCAGGAAATTTATTATGAACATTTAATCATCTAAGCTCAATAGGAATTCAAATTGCAGTCATCACTTGAAGGTGTTCCAGTGCAAAAATAAATGCATAATGCGATTGTGGTAATTCTCAATCAGACCTGAGGTTGATTCAATAAATTTGAAGCCGCACCTAGAATACCATTGATCATCATGTTTGCTTCTCTAATGGCCATGATTTGCATTGTACAAGTTAGGCGCCAATATCCAAAGCCATGATTTAACTTCCTACTAACTTTCCTCATCATTTAGAGACTAAATGACCCCATCTTGAGTCTTCTACAGTTGCGCTTTAACCATTAATTTCTCTAGGAAGATGCCAAGGATTGATGTCCTGAATAATGAAAGTCCTTGTTGAATTTTTCCCAATTTTTTTTATTCAGTTCTAGCCTCCATATTGCAACCTCTAATCAACTCTTCTTACCTTTGATAGATATCCGACCCTACTAGAGGTCGTGTCTTTCTCAATTACTACAATATTCTTTAATGCCAAACTTGTCTTTGCCCAAGATGCATAAACAACACAGTGCCAAGGGTTTGTTGATTATTTCATCCTCTTTGAATATTGAAATAACAACTTGAATTTGACCTGCAAATACACAATGAAGTTGGCTTCTAGAATGGTTGAGCTTCTCCTACGCACAACCACTAGGAATAACTGATAATGGTAAATATTTGTAATGTCAAAAAAAGTAATCCCTTTTCACACTAAATTTGGATGATTGATATAGATTTGAATTAATTGTACCTTTGAATAGTGTTGTAATGTATTGTACACATTCACGTCATTCTAAGGTCCTTATTTAATTAAAATGCACCTTAAATTATCATTTGCAAGAGTGTTGTAAAGTGTTGTAACACACTTTCACACTTTTCTAGGGTTTATTTAATGAAAATAGCCTAATGGGCCCATTTTAATTAAATGTACCTAATGTGAATCCTATTTAGGTGTTTTAAATTATTGTAACACACTTTCACACTTATCTAGGTTTCCATTAGTTAATTGTGATTAATTGGAGTTAATTAGCCCCTTTAATTCAAATTTAAACCTTATTTATGACACTTCTTGAAGATCTATCTAGACACCCACAATTCAAATTGCATAATATTTGATTAGGAAAATTGAGGTCATAGAAACTAATGCCAGGTTCCATTCACCCTAGGTGGAAAATGGGTCCTCCCTCTAAATGACCCCCCCTTTCTTTATTGATTTGACATGGGTTTTTTACCCTCTTTCCATCCCCCGGGGTTAGGTCCTGAAAAATTGAGCTAGGACCCATTTTCGCTACATGGGAATGGGTCCTCCCTTAATGAGGACCCCCTTTTTGAATTTCATTATGGTGGGAATTTAATAATGTTTATCTCCATATCTATTGTCGGCTTGAATTCTTTGAATTTTGGGGTTAATCTCCTAATTTAGTATAAATAAGGGGTTAATTCACATTGTTTCTCCTAGCAATTTTATGATACATCCTAATAGTTTACAAGATCAATTTTAAAGGAATTCCAAGGAATATTATCAAGGTTTATTGCAGAAATTCAAGGTCATTCAATCATGCTAAGGGTTTAATGCATTCATACATGTTGAGCTAAGAAAGTGGATGTAGCATTGAGGATATACTTGCAAGCATTGTTTCACATCATATTCAAGGATCAAGATCTACATTATTCATGGCCACTACATGTCAGATTGAAGATTTGTATTACAAGACAATATCCAAGGTATCTACATTGCATCATTCCATGTTTCATGCTTCAATTTCATTGTCACATTATTTGGTTTAATTACCTACAAGGGGTTTGATTTAGATAAACACCTATTCACTAAAAATAAACAAGTTTTTCTTCCCTTGAATGTGTGTTTTCATATTTACAGGTTAAGATCAAGTGGAGATCAAGTTTAGAGCAAAATTGTCAAAGCTGTAAAGTTACAAAGTTGACTTTTGAAGTGCAAGAATGAAGATTTGAAGCTACATAATTAAGTATAGGTTTTCGTGAGCTGACAACTAGGAATCTAAGAGTGCAACATCAAGGAAAACAACCTAGATCTTATTTTCGAAAAACCTAACAGGGACCCATTTGACACTAAAGGTGAAAGAGTCCTTTGTGGCCTAAGAAACAAGCTTGTTGTAGCAAGTTAAACACCTCTTTGAGCTCTAAAAAATTCCCTCATAGTTTCTATAATAGCTAGGTATCATTTCTTATTGTTATTTTCATATTTAGACTCATATTTACATCAAATCATAGTGATTCTTTGGTGAAAAATTCTAGTGGTTTATCTTGATCTTGGTACACCTTAATTTTCACCTAATGATTAATGGTGAAACTGACGTATTGAACATTGCAATTTTCTGATTTTTGAAGTATTTTCATCTTAGGTTAGATCTTGCATCCACTTGAATTTCATCATTTGCATTCAATTAAGATCTCATTTAGGGTTTCTTGCATTGTATTTACAATTGCATCTCAATTAGGGTTTATATTTTCATTGTTTTGCATCTCATTTAGGGTTTAGATTAGCATTGTTTTTTATCTCTCTAAATCTAAATAGTACAAAAATAAATTAGAAATTATGTATCTCATTTAGACCTCATTTATTTGCATTTGAAATTAGGCCTTTGCATTTACCTATTCATTGCATTTCTGAAAAAAATTGAAACTGAAACTCACTGCCTCAGATATGGAACTGAAAGATATTATTGAAAGCTTGAAAATCATTAAAAAGAAGTTCTAAAATACCTAACCAAGACCCATTCTCCCTTACTGGTGAATGAGTCCCTAATCAGGTAAAACTTGTATCTTCTAGCATTTGAAAAAGCATTAAAAATCACTCTGAAATCCACTGAAATTGTAGTGTAGAAAAATGTATCCCTTGAAATTTCCACACTTGATATGGGAATAATTGATGATAAATTGGACTTAATGTTTCCTTGATCTAGTGTTGTGAGGTGTTTTACACATCCACATTAGGTCTTGGGCCCTTTCTAAGCTAAATTAAGTTAACTCTACCTTAATTTAATGTTGTAAAATGTATTTATCTACACTTTCATATTAAATTCAGGAGGCTTGCAAATCAAGTGGAACCTAATCTAGTGTTGTAATGTGTTTTACACATTCACATGGGATTTAGGGCCCTTCTAAGCTAGATAGACCTAATTTTTCCTTAATTTAGTGTTGTAAAATGTATTTAATTACACTTTCACATTGAATTTTGGTCCTTATTACATTTATGATCTTTATATCATCATTCATAGGCCCCTATGACCTCATATTGTGTATCTTGAGGCATATTTCAATCAAAATCCGAACAAAATAAACATAAAAGCTTAATTTCTTCATTCCCTGACATCCTAGCTGGCAAAATAGACCTTGTGGGAGCCATTCACCACTTTGGGAAAATGAGTCCCATCCAGGTGGGAATCATTCACCTAGGATGTCGAATGAGTCCCATTTGAGCTATTTTTGAGGTTTGAGAGGGAAAAAGTGGGTTTTTAATTCAAATTTCTTCAATGTCGGCCTTGGGGATCAAATTAACGGTCATGTGAGTGGATTGCCTATATAAAAAAGATTTCAATAATTTCATCGAAGAAACATCATATGTTCATGTCATCAAGTCAAGCATTCAAGAGTTAGGCATTCCAAGTCTTCACAAGATCATCGAGATAGCTTTCAAGAGCAACTCTAAGGCATTCAAGGGAAAGATTCTTCATCAATTGTTGCAACGATTCAAGATCCATCATCATGGAAAGTTCTAATTACATTATCTCATGTTCATTCTTCATAATCTTATTTCATAATTTAGTTTATTTACCTAAAAGAGGTTTGACCAAGGAAAACCCCTATTCCCTAACAATTAACACTTTTTCTCTCTATCTTTGTGTGATGGCAGATCTAGGTGATTTGAAGGCTTGGAGATGATTGAAGAATAATTTTCAAACTTGTTGGATTCATCTCCCCCTTTGCAAGGTCAATATCTTCACAAAAAGTCACTTACAGCCCCGAAAATAATGGTTTCAAATCTAGAAACCTGGAGGAACAAATTGAGCAAACAAAGAAGAGCAGATCCAAAATTTGAATTTCTAGAAAAGTCAAACTAGACTCATTCACCAAGAGTGGGAAATGAATCCCACTATAGGTATTTTTCAGAGATATTTGCAGATTTGGATACCCATTTGCTCGAAACCTGTTCTGGTGCAGTTTCAGAGAACTGGGACTAATTTGCCTAGAATGTGAAATGAGTCTCGCTAGCCTAAAAAGTCTAATTTTTTAGAATTTTAGAGCCATTTCCAGTCTTCACTCCAGACTGTACAAGTTTCTAGGTGCACACTTCCAGTTTCATAGCCTTTCATTACAATTTGTTCATCTTCTTAGGTCATTTAGTATTAGTTTACATATCACACTGTGTTTTCCAACATTTTGTGTTTTCCAATTTTACACTTGGTGATGAACCCTTCATTAGACATCATTCAACCCCTAGGACAATTCCCTAGGACACATAAGCAACATAATTACCCATCTTCTCTAGATGTGCAAACTAGAACAATCTCCACTTTCTTCACGGACATAGAAAATTCTCTCTTGATTACAATGGAAAAAATGAAAGCCATCAATCCGCATTTATCGACCAATTTGATCATGTTGATCATCAATGCTCAATGAAAGCCACACAAGTGAGTAGGTGATCAACCACTGCCATCCACATCACAGTTCCTTTAATTACCTAGGTATATAAAAATGCATGTATCATCCTTAATGATTACAAAAAATTAATTCCTCACACACAGTAGGATAAAATTGATCACTCTTGTAGAGCTTATGGAATTAATGGTCATTTTTTCATAGAGAAAAATGGCTATCACCATCATATTTCTAGTTTTGAATGTTGGTCATTGATTTCCCAATGAGATGGAGCATGAAATAACCCAGATTGAGTCAATCGGGTTTGAATTCCTGAGACCATCGCTTGCCAATTCATGGCCAATGACATTCATCTAGCTAAGCATACACACACTATCCATCCAAGAGCTCCACCATACATCTGAAAGCAGCCACAAAGTCCATGTATCATTCAATCGCAGACCTCGCAAGTTCCCGACGAGCATTATTTTAATGTCGTGAGGTGTGTGATGGATGACAAGGATTTAATCCTCGCACTGGATAATGGTCGTCGATCTCAAAACCCTTGAGTGTCAGGTGTTTGGATATAGACTAGGCCCAACCTCGGTAAGGACATGCATCAAGCAATCACAAATCTCACACCAACTTTGAAAACTATTATTTAAATCCTATGAGGTACACAATGAATGGATGGGATTTTATCTTCATATCTGATTCGCGAGATTTCTACACATGCCAAAAAAGTTAGTATTAAAACAGGGCCATGACTACGCCAACAAGATTATGACCCTTAGGAAAAAGACTTATAACATAAGACTTTTTCTATAAAATATTTCACGCAACCTTGGGAAAATTTTAAAAGGTAAAAGGCATGGGATGACCGACAGACCTAGATAAAGGGGATGGTGATAACATGCATTCAATGGCCTTGGTTGCGACTTATGTGACCGACAATTGGGTAAAGTAAATCAACTTAGAATTAAAACACC
This sequence comes from Sequoia sempervirens, assembly GCA_007258455.2. Taxonomy (NCBI): domain Eukaryota; kingdom Viridiplantae; phylum Streptophyta; class Pinopsida; order Cupressales; family Cupressaceae; genus Sequoia; species Sequoia sempervirens. The sequence continues at coordinate 72,988,818 of VDFB02358134.1, forward strand.
TAAGTTTTTATGATGAGAATTACATAAGTTAAGTGTTTCTAGACCACACCCCTAATCCATCCTTAGGCACAATGGCTCACAATCATCATCAAAATCAAGATTTTCTCAAAATTTTGCAAAACTTTTTGAAGCTCTATTAGTGGCTCATGCTTAGGGATGCATACCCTTGGTGGCTATGGAAATAATCCAAATCTCAGGTTGAAGTAGATCAGCAAGGAAGCACAAAAAACCTAGGAGCTTACCCAGACAAGGCAAGAAAACACAACCAAAAAGAAACACACCAAACCTATATATAGTATTTACAAAGCTATACAATATAATATATCTTCTTTTTTAGAAGCCTCTCTCATTTAGTTGGCTTCAATCCTCAAACTGGAGGCCCATGGCCCCCCAAAACCTGGGACCAACTCTTTCCTCTGTCAAAGAGTTTGTCTTGTGCTACTTGTAATGGATCAACATGTGTATTAAGCATTCCCAAACAATCAACTTCAATATGATTGAAACCATCAATCTCACATACTGTAAAACTTCCTTGTTCACTAACCTATTCCAATATAGGCTTATTTGATTGAAATGGGAAGGTGAAACCTTCATATTCCACTTGATCATGAACTTTGACATCACATTTAGTTTTTACATCAAACTGGAATCCTTCATAGACACTTTGTTGCACGTCAGGCCAACAATCATTCCCATATATATCAAAAAAAAAAGATGCATATTCAGGGAAATCTTAATTTTGTTTCACATAAGTGTTATCCTCATTCAATGAAAAAAATTCTATAATTATGCTAAGAAGATGAGCAACATCAGCAAAGAACTCAACTGCACATTCATATTGTTCAATATGATACCCAATGTCATTTGTATCACTTGGTTGCCATATGCACAGATCAAATTTTCTTATTATTAATGGGCAGCAGAATTAACCCATGATACATATGTGTATCATGATGCATGATTTGGTCATTCAATACTAATCCTTCTTGTCCATCAATGAACACATTATCCTTTTCTTGTGTGACTAAAATATCCAGCACTGTCTCACACAAACATCCATGGGTCGCTAGAATATCAACATGTCTATTAGCATTTTTATAGCATTCAACATTGAATGCAAGACCCACATCTTGGATACTAACATTCTTGTTTTTGTATTCTTCATCATCCATTCCAGTAACAAGCTTCATTGATGGAAGACCCAAACGACCTTTCCAATATCCTTCTGATGCAATTTTTTCATCCACTGGTGGAAAATTTGTAATATGGAAATATGAACCATTGCTTCCCTCATGTGACTACAACACTTCTAGATCATCATCATAGGGGAAACTACGTTCTTGAGAGAAACACTCAAAGACTTCAATCTCCTCATGGTCCTTAATCTCACATACAACATCAGTACTAAATATGAAAGATTCATGTGTAATTCTTTCAAAGAACTTATCAATGTACTGCTTTGCTTTCTCACAACCATATTCTGGCCATACATCAAATGTATCATTAGAATTCTTGAAAAGTGGATTATCTCTACACCAATAAAGATACTCACTTCTATTAACTGGTGGGGATGGGAGATCATCAAATAAAGGATTATCCATTATCTTCATTGCTATCATGGAAGCTTCTACATCCTCAACATGATTATCTAAATCTTGCAATTCCTTATCGTAATAAAAATAATCGTAATCAATTGAAGAGCATATAGAATCACTTTCAACTTCTTCCACATCATTTTTAGTCGCCATCATTGTTTCACATTCTAGGAACTCTTCACATGAAGAAAATTGTTCACTCCCAAGCAAACAAAAATTCTTGTTGTTATTAGCATATCTCCTTGAAGGAATGGACTTAATCTCCACTTCATAAGGATAGTCATACTCAATAGAGGAATGATATGACTCAATGCCATCACAACTACCATAACATGAAAACCCACCAATACTAAGACTACACTCAGGTTCCTTAGACTGAATTTCTAAATCTTCATTTTATGTACCTTAATCATTGAATAATGACAAAGCATCATCAACATTAGCACCACTACTATTGATCATATCATGGGACAGGATAATCACTTGTACCTCTTCAACTCCATCATCCAAAACATCCCATCACTTCATCTCCAACACTGATGTAACTTCATCATTGAATTTCTTTTGTTGTCAGTTTGTGTAACTTCATCTCCATCACTGCTGTAATGATCTGTAGATATGTCATTTGTAAACTGATTACAATCATTATATTATAACTCCCACATAAAAAGATGAATTTTTGTGTTCTAATAAACTCTCTCCACTTGTATGAGTTGTTTTCTTACCCTCCTCCACAAGGCAGCCACCACTAACATTCTAAGGAATCACTTGTGATATATGATCACACCTAGCTCTCTCTACAACTTTTATCTAGTAAATCATTTAGCTTAGACCCTGAGGCTTTAACTCCTTTGGTAAGGTACTCAATCATGATTGATACATTTCACAAAATAGATCAATGCATATTGAATCTTTAGGTCTGACACTTTTAGGTACTTCCAATAGAGCATCCAAAAATCTAGAGAGCAAATCATAAGGTGATTATTCCTTGTACCTTTTCATTTCACACAATCTTTTAACTGAAGATACTTGATAATCTTTGCTTTGATCATGTGAACATTCCACTTGGAGCTTACTATGATCCTCATACTGTGGTAGTGGAGAAACTGGAACAGTAGAATCCTTATCATCATTTTATCAAATGCACCCAAGTACACGACCAAACATTATGCATCATTTCATCTTGCTTTCAGGGATCTATCTAATGACATTTGAAAATATGAGATTAAAAGAGGGGACTAATTCATCTTCTTCTTTCTCAATGCTCATGAACTTTTATCTTATTAAGATTGGATTGACCCTTTCACCAAATTACTCCATGAACACTATTTTAAACTCATCCCATGAATGTATGGAAAATGCTAGTAGATACGAGAACCAATCTCTTACATCTCCTTTCAGAGACTGAACAAATAATTTCATGACAACATCTTCAAATTCTAGCTCATAATCTCCCATCACATCAACAAACTCTTGTAGATGTTTACTTGTTGATTCAAACTTTCCACCATTAAATTTTGGTACCTTATCTCTAATCTTAGGTGGTACAACATTTGGGTAACCACAAATGTTACTAAAATCTATAGCTCTATACATTATTGCACTCAAGTCCACATTAGGGTGCACAATTTGATAAAGCATTTTGTCACACCTTTGCAAGCCTTGTTAGATTTATCAAAAGGAAGTTCAAATTTCCTTCGCACTTACAATCTTAAGCCTTTACAATGCAAACCTTCAATCTATTTTGCTTAAGATCTAAAATATAACATGCTTTCTCCATCATAACACATGAATTTAAAATTATACTTTAAAAGCATGTAAAATCACCACTAATATTCCTTTACTTAATGCTATTTCACCTAATTGGGAATCATTTATAGCTTAATTCCTTGAGATTTTTCATAATTTGCTTGCAAATATAATAATGTTTTCTTTAAAATTATGAGAATACCTAGAAATTAGAAACAACTACAAAACTTTCTTCTTCAACTCCAAATTTGCAAGATCTAGAAAATTCTTGTATTCTTTTTCAGGTTCTTTAGATAGATTCACCACCTCTTTCATAGAGGACTAAATTTCAAAACTAAATCTCACTCTAGGTCTTCTCCATCAGCGGAGTCACACTCAAATTCTTTGAACTTTACTGCAACCAAAACATTTACAGGTCCCATAACTTCTCAACATTTAAACCAAAGTTCAAATTCACGAAATATTTGATTCTATGATACAACAATCTACAACTGGAGAATGATAATATTCTCCCCAAAAAATTAGCCAATTTTGTTGGTGTTTTTTCTAATAGAACCTTGAAATTCTTTAAAGGGTAGCCAACCATTATGCTCAAGAATTTTCTAGGATAGTGGCCAACACAATGAGTAAAGGATTCTGGGGTCTTTACTCCTACACTTTAGGCTCTGTGGGACCTAGGAGGGTTTTCCTTATTGTGTTCAATCTGATTTATTTGATGGAGAACACTTCTATGCACAAATTAGTTTCTATTATTTGTAAATAAACGTATTTCACTAAATATTTGGCCAACCTTTGAGTAAATGACTGTATATTTGCTAGGAACAAGGGGATACTTGAAACTCATATTTCATAATTAAAATATTTCTTAATGAATTTTGTTCTCATTTTAAATCCATATCCAGGCACATCACCAATTCATTTAATTGCAAGAATTCTTAATAAATAGATGAGTGCTTCATCAATTGGGCATATGGAGTCAACTATGCAATAACCAGTAATACAAAAGCTATTTAATTCAAAAAATGGTGGACTATTTTCATAGTGCTTTGCAATCTGAAAACTCACAATGTCTGAAATGTAACTTCTTACCAGATCCTATGTGTAAATTCTTACAAATCCACGACCCTCTTCAAGCATTTAATTAACTCTTTAAGTTAACACAAAAAAAAAGCCACACATTCAATTGAACCAGTCAAGATAAATGAAAAGACCCTTGGTATTTTCATTTATAACTTGTAAAAGAGGTATAGAGGAGAGTATTCCTTTTAGAACTAAGATTTTTTTCAATATCTGTAGCTTATATAAAACTAATTTAAGATTGTTACATACAAGACTTATACCTAAGACAAGTTATTGTTCTATTAATTAATTTTTCTACATTATGCTCCTTTCCTAGACTTAGCTCCTACCTATACCATGTTATGACTCAAAAATTGAACCATTGTAAAGAGCCTTGAAATCCCTTTTATAGATCAAGGGAGCAACAAGCATCGAGCTGATTATAGTTACATTTCAAATGCATTTCATTTCAAAATGAATTTCAACCTAATTTTAGAAATTCCCCAAATGGTTGTCTATAACCATTTAATAAACAGGAGAAGCAAAACTCATATCAATCACCAAGAAGTACCACCCGATGTCACCAAAATCACCATTAACCACTAACAAGCCTTTATATTCCATACCCATGTCGAACCAAAAAATTTCCATGATACGAGCCCAAGGCATCCTTAGTTAGCGTAAAAGAGAAAAAAAAACATAAGCAGAGAGTGCAAGAACCACCACCACAACAATATCAATATCACAACACAAAAATTAAGACCCATAAACCATTTCCTTCAACCAGAACTAGAACCAACACTAGAACTAGAGCCATAATACACACACCTACTTTATTTGCTCATGAAAGTTGGAGAAACCACTGCTTCTTCACCTTTGGCATCCTTACCAATAGTAGAGTAGGTATGCCCATTGGGTGTCTTCATTGAAATTGAGGTGACTGCTACCACCTCCTCCTCCGAGACTGCTAATTAACTTAAAGCCATGTACCAGCGATAACTTGAATTCGTCTCCATTTCATTGTCTAAGGGCCTATATGTAATGTCAATAAGAGAATCGTGTTGTCCCAAAGAAGCTCGACCGTACCTTATCTTCCTCCTTATTCCTCTCATGAACCCTACAGGATCCTTTCCTTTATCATCTATTGTCTCTCAAGTCACAACTCAATTCCTTAACTTGTAGTTGCTACTCACAGCAATTGGCATAGACCTCTTACCATGAGTACCCTTCTTACATTCTTCCTTTGAAGTTGAGACAATTCTTGGTGTGCCCTGCTTGTTCCCTAGAGAATTATTGTGTGATTCTCACAAATTTATCCTTGGAGACCTCCGCACTAGTGACAAGAAGAAACTAATTTACCCATCTTCTCTAGATGTGCAAACTAGAACAATCTCCACTTTCTTCACGGACTTAGAAAATTATATCTCTTGATTGCAATGGAAAAAGTGAAACCCATCAAACCATATTTATCGAGCAATTTGATCATGTTGATCATCAACACTCAATGAAAGCCACACGAGTGAGCAGGTGATTAACCACTGGCATCCATATCACAATTGTTAATTACCTAGGTACATAAAAATCCATGTATCGTCCTCAACAATTATAGGAAATTAATTCCTCGCACACACCAGGATCAAATTGATAACTCTTGTAGAGCTTATGCCATTAATGCTCAATTTTCACATAGAAAAATGACTATCACCTTCATATTTCTGGTTTTGAATGTTGGCTGTTGATTTCCCGATAATATGGAGCATCAAACAACCTAGATTGAGTCAATCGGGTTTGAATTCCTGAGAGAATCACTTGAAAATTCATGGCCAATGACATTCATCTAGCTAAGCTCCCACACACTATCCATCCACAAGCTCCACCATACATCTCAAAGTGGTCGTGGAGTCCACGTGTCATTCAATTGCGGACCTTGCAAGTTCTTGAGGGGGATTATTTTAATGTCGTAAGGTGTGCAATGGACAACCAATATTTAATCATCACGTTGCATAATGATCATCGATCTCAAAACCCTTAATCATTGGGTGTTTGGAAATAGACCGGGCCCCACCTTGGAAAGGACATGCATCACACAATCACAAATCTTGCACCGACTTTGAAAACCATTATTTAAATCCTATGAGTTACGTGATGAATAACTGGGATTTGATCTTCATATCTAATGGGTAGGATTTCTGCACATGCCAAAAAAGTTAGTCTTAAAGCAGGGCCATGACTAGGCCAACAGGATTATGACCCTCAGGAAAAATACTTATAACATAAGAATTTTTCTATAAAATATTTCATCGAACCTTGGGAAAAATTTAAAAGGTAAAAGGCATGGGGTGACTGACAAACCTAGACAAAGGGGACAATGATAACATGCATTCAATGGCCTCAATTGTGACACATGTGACCGACAATCGGGTAAAGCAGGTCAACTTAGAATTAAAACACCTAAGGTTTTATGATGAAAATTGTGTAAGGTAAGGGTTTTTAGATCACACCCCTAATCCATCCTTAGGCACAATGGCTCACAATCATGATCAAAATTAGGATTTGCTAAAAAATTTGCAAAAAATTTGGAAGCTCTATCAGTGGCTCATGCTCAGGGATGCATACCCCTGGTGGGTATGGCAAGAATCCAAATCTCAGGTTGAAGAAGACTAGCAAGGAAGCACAAACAACCCAGGAGCTTACCTAGACAAGGAAAGTAGAAACAACCAAAGAGAAACACATAAAACCTATATATAGTATTTACAAAGGTATACAATATAATGTATCTTCTTTTTTAGAAGCCTCTTTCATTCAATTGGCCTCAATTCTCAAATTGGAGGCCCATGGCCCCCCAAAACCTGGTACCAACTCTTTCCTCTATCAAATACTTTGTCATGTATTGCTTGTAATGGATCAACATGTGTATTAAGCATTCCTAAACAATCAACTTTATTATGAGTGACACCATCAATCTCACATACTGTAAAACTTCCCTGTTCAGAGACCTATTCCAATATAGGACTATTTCATTGAAATGGGAAGGTGAAACCTTCATATTCCAGTTGATCATGAACTTTTACTTCACATTTAGTTTGTAGATCAAACTAGAATCCTTCATAGAAACTTTATTGCATGTTGGATCAACAATCATTCCCAAATATATAAAAAAAAAGATGCATATTCAAGGACATCTTCATTATGCTTCACATAAGTGTTATCCTCATTGGATGAAAAAAAATATATAATGATGCTAAGAAGATGAGGAGCATCAAAAAAGAATTCAACTACACATTAATATTGGTCAATATCATACCCCATGTCATTTGCATCACTTGGTTGCCATACACACATATCAAATTGTCTTTCATTATTAATGGGAAATAGAATTAACCAATGATCCATATGTGTATCATGATGCATGATTTGGTCATTCAATACTAAGCCTTCTCCTCCATGAATGTACACATTATCCTTTTCTTGTGTGACTAAACTCTCCAACTCTTCCTCACATAGACATCAATGGGTGGCTAGAATTTCAACATGTCTTAACATTTTCATAAAATTCAACTTTGGATTCAAGACCCACACCTTGGATATTAACATTCTTGTATTCATATTCTTCATCGTCCATTCCAGTAACTTGCTCCACTGATGGCAGACTCAAACTGCCTTTCCAATATCCTTCAGATGCAATTTGTTCATCCATTGATTGACAATTTATACTGTGGAAATATGAACCATTGCTTCCCTCATGTGACTGCAACACTTCTGGATCATCATCATAGGGGAAACTACATTTTTGAGAGAAACCCTCAGAGACTTCAATATCATCATGGTCCTTAATCTCACATACTTGACATCAATACTGAATGTGAAAGATTCATGCGTACTACTTTCAAATAACTTATCAGTGTACTGCTTTGCTTGCTCATAGCCCTATTCTGACCATACATCAAATGTATCATCAAAATTCTCAAAAGGTGGATTATCTCTACACCAATAAAGATCCTCACTTCTATTAACTGGTGGGGATGGGGCCTCATCAAATAAAGGATTATCCATTATCTTCATTGTTGTCATGGAAGCTTCTGCCTCCTCAACATGATTATCTAAATCTTGCAATTCCTCATCATAATCAAAATCATTGTAATCAATTGAAGAGCATATAGAATCACTTTCAGTTTCTTCTACATCATTTTTAGTCAACATTATTGTTTCACATTCTAAAAAATCTTCACATGAAGCAAATTGTTCACTCCCAAGAAAACAAACATTCTTATTGTTATTGTCATATCTCCTTGAAGGAATGGACTCAATCTCCACTTCATAAGGATAGTCATACTCAAAAGAGGAATGATATGACTCAATTCCATCACATATACTGGGTATGCGCAGGATCATAATGGAAAAAATAGGCCATTAAGTGGCAAAAAATTTAGAAAAATTAGAGTTAGGCAACTTGACATAAAAATTTGAATAATTTATCTATATTATTTCAAAAATATGTAAGAATAGAATCTATAGCAAATTGAATTTAGTTTCTAAACTACTAGGTTTATATAAAATAAATAAATCTATTTGGTGAAAATTTAAAATTTCAATGTAGTAGTACTTAAATTTCAGGGAAAAAATAAGAAGTAGGTGTCTATCTGACTACCCTAACCATAATAAAATGATAATATTTTTAATAATATTTTAGATATAAGTAGAGGACTCATGTCCGATGTGATGCATATTTTTTTGTAATATTTTTTGAAGTAAATAATTAATTATGATTTTTTCATTACAACTTTTAAAAAATATTAAAAATCATATGTTTGACCACCTTAACTTCATCAAAACTTCATGAAATTCTTTTCTTTTAATCCTATAGTATGTGAAGCATAGAATCTGACACATGTTTTAGATTGAAAAAATGTGATACCATTTGAAAGCTATAGATGTTTTTCAATTAGCCTATAAATTAGGACATTAGTCATAATTCAAATAGAAAATGAATAATATTTTTTATTAAATTCAAAGTAAAGCATAAATTATATTGGTGGAAAGCTAAGAAGCTCCTTTAAAAACCCTTTTCGTTTCATCAATTTTTGGTAGAAAAAATGTTGTCAGCCACATACCCATCATATCACCACTTTTTGGCCCATCATGATCCTACACATACCCTACCACAAAATGAAAACCCACCAATACTACGATTGCACTCAAGTTCCCCAGACTAAATTTTTGAACCTTCATTTTTCAGTACCTTCATAATTGGTTAGTGACAAAGCATCATCAACATTAGCACCACTACTATTGATCATATCATGGGACATGATAATATCTTGTACCTCTTCCACTCCTTCATCATCCAAAACATCCAAAGGATGTAAGTCTGGCACATTCTTTCTATTGTCAATTTGTGTAACTTCATCTCCATCATTTTTGTAATGATCTACAGATATGTCATTTATAAACTAATTACAATCATTATATTCTCCCACACAACAAGATGGAGGTTCATGTTCTAATACACTCTCTCTACTTGTTTGCATTGTTTCCTAACCCTCCTCCATAAGGAAGCCAACACAAACATTCTTAGGCATCACTTGTTGTATATAAACACACCTAGTTGCCTCTACAACTTTTATCCAATCAATCATTTGGCTTAGACCTTGAGGCTTCAACTCATTTGGTAAGGTACTCAATCTTGATTGATACATTTCACAAAATAGATCAATGCATATTGAATCTTCAGGTCTGACACTTTTAGGTACTTCCAACAGAGCATCCACAAATCTGGAGAATAGATCAAAAGGTGATTCTTCCTTGTACCTTTTCATTTCACACAATCTTTTAACGGAATATACCTAATCAACTTTGCTTTGATCATGTGAACATTCCACTTGGAGCTTACTATGATCCTCATATTATGGTAGTGGAGAAATTGGAATAGTAGAAGCCTTATCATCTTGACATAAATCTCTACTGAGTGATCCACTAGATCTATTTTCATGAAATGTGATAGGATGACCAACATTGGTGGCTGAATATCCTTTCATCATTGAATATTTCAAATTGTTCTCAATATATATAGCAATTTGATATGCTTGATAGGCCATTGTGGGCTCTTTATCTCTTAATAGATAGCTCATCTTTTTGTAAAATTCACCCAAGAACATGACAAAACATTCTACATCATTTGGTCTTATTCTTTTAGAGATCTCTCTTATGACCTTTGAAAATTTGAGATTGAAAGAGGGGACTAATTCATCTTCTTCTTTCTCCATGCTCATGAACTTTTGTCTTACTAAGATTGGATCAACCCTTTCACCAAATTACTCCATGAACACTATTTTAAACTCATCCCATGAATGTATAGAAAATGCTGGTAGATCATACAAGAACTTATCTCTTGCATCTCCTTTAAGAGACTAAAAAAACAATTGATGACAACATCTTCAAAGTCTAGCTCATAATCTCCCATCACATCAACAAACTCTTGCAGATGTTTTATTTCTGAGTCAGACTTTCCACCACTAAATTTTGGTACCTTATCTTTGATCTTAGGTGGTGCAACATTTGGGTAACCATAGATGTTACTAAAATCTACAGCTCTATACCTTTCGGTACTGAAATTTCCTTGATGTGACAAGGGTTTCCCATTATACATTATTGCACTCAATTCCACATCAGGGTGCACAATTTGACAAGGAATTTTGATAGACCTTTGGAAGCCTTGTCATATTTATCAAAAGGAAATTCAAATTCCCTTTGCACTTATGATCTTAAGCCTTTACAATGCAAACCTTCTATCTATTTTTCTTAAGATCTAAAATATAACATGCTTTCTCCACCATAACACATGGATTTCAAATTACACTTTAAAAGATTGTAAAATCACCACTAATATTCCCTTAATTAATGCTATTTCACCTAATTGGGAATCATTTATAGCTTAATTCCTGAAGATTTCTCATAATTTTCTTGTAAATATAATAATGTTTTCTTTAAAATTATGAGAATACCTAGAAATTGGAAACAACTACTAAAATTTCTTCTTCAACTAAAAATTTGCAAGATCTAGAACATTCTTCTATTCTTTGTCAGGTTCTTTAGATAGGGTCACCACCTCTTTCATAGAGTAATGAACTTCAAAACTAAATCTTGTTCTGGGTCTTCAACATCAGTAGAGTCACACTCAAATTCTTTGAACTTTAGTGCAACCAAAACATTTCCAAGTCCCAGAACTTCTCAACATTTGAACTAAAGTTCAAACTCACCAAATATTTGAATATGTGATACAACAATCTACAACTGGAGAATGAAAATCTTGTTCCCAACAAAGTGTCCAATTTTGTTGGTGTTTTTTCTAGCAGAACCTTGAAATTCTCTAAAGGGTAGCCAACCCTTATGCTCAAGAAGTTTCTAGGCTAGTTGCCAACACAACAAGTAACAGATTTTGAGGTCTTTACTCCTACACTTTAGGCTCTGTGGGACTTAGGAGGGTGTTCCTTATTGTGTTCATTCTGATTTATTTTATGGATAACACTTCTATGCACATATTCGTTCCTATTATTTGCAAATAAACACAATTCACTAAAGATTTGGATGACATTTGAGTAATTGACTGTCTATTTGATAAGACAAGGGGATACTTCAAACACATATTTCATAATTGATAGATTTCTTAATTAATTTTATTCTCACTTTAAATCCTTAGCCAAGAGTATCACCAATTCATTTAATTGCAAGAATTTGTAATAAATAGACAGGTGCTTCATCAATTAGGCATATGGAGTCAAATGTGCAATAACTAGTAATACACAAGCTATTTAATTCAGAAAATGGTGGACTATTTTCATAGTGCTTTGCAATCTGAGAAATCACAATGTCTGAAACATAACTTCTTGCCAAATCTAATGCAAATTCTTACAAATATGTGACTCTCTTCAAGCATTTAATTAACTCTTTGAGTTAAAGAAAAAACAAAGCCACACATTCAATTGAACCATTGAAGATAAATAAAAAGTCCCTTGATAGTTTCATTTATAACTTGCAAAAAAGATATTGAGGAGAGTATTCATTTTAGAACAATAATTTTTTTTGATATATGTAGCTTATATAGAACTAATTTAAGATTGTTACATATAGAACCTATACCCAAGACAAGTTACTATTCTATTCATTAAGCTTTCTACAATATACTCCTTTCCTAGACTTAGCTCCTACCTAGACCATGTTATGACCCAAAAATTGAGCCACTATAAAGAGCCTTGAAATCCCTTTTATAGATTAAGGGAGAAACAAGCATCAGGATCATTACAGTTGCATTTCAAACACATTTTATTTCAAAATGAATTTCAACCTCAGGGTATGTGCAAGATCATGATGGGCAAAAAGTGGCAATATGATGGGTATGTGGCTGACAACTATTTTTTTACCCAAAATTGATGAAACGAAAAGGGTTTTTAAAGGAGATTCTCAACTTTCCATTAATATAAATTATTCTTTACTTTGAATTTAATAAGAAATTATTATTCATTTTCTATTGAAATTACGACTAAAGTCCTAATTGATACGCTGATTGAAAAACATCTATAGCTTTCAAATGGTATCACAAATTTTGAATCCAAAACATGCGTCACATTCTATGCTTCACATACCATAGGATTAAAAAAAATTGAATTTCATGAATTTTTGACCAAGTTAAGGTGGTCAGACATACGAGATTTTATATTTTTTTAAAAGTTGTAATTAATAATTCATAATTAATTATTTGCTTGGAAAAAAATTACAAAAAAATATGCATCACATCAAGGCATGAGTCCTTTACTTATATCTAAAATTTTATAAAAAAAATATCATTTTATTATGGTTAGGGTGGTCAGACAGACACTTACTTCTTATATTTTCCCTAAAATTTAAGTACGCATTGAAATTTCAAATTTTCACCAAATAGATTTTTTTTTAAAACAAACCTAGTAGTTTAGAAACTACATTCAATTTGCTATAGATTCTATTCTTACATATTTTTGAAATAATATAGATAACTTATTCAAATTTTTATGTCAAGTTGCCTAACTCTAATTTTTTTGAATTTTTTGCCACTTAACCTGGGCCTCTTTTTTCCATGATGATCCTACACATACCCCTCATTTCAAAAATTCCCCAAACAGTTTCCTATAATCATTTAATAAACAAGGGAAACAAAACTCATATCAATTGCCAAGAAGTACTAGCTGGTGTCGCCAAAATCAAGATTAACCAGTAACAAGCCTTTATGTTCCATACCCATGTCGAGCCAAAACACTACTGTATTTGACTAGATATTATGACAAATGTTTGTTGACATTTCAACAATATATTGAAAAAATATTAACGAAACAAGCTGTTTTAAATTTTGTCACTGGAATTTTGTCACTTTAACAACAAATGTTTATTCATCAAAAGTATGACCCAACATTGTCAGTCAATTCCATAGAAATTTTTTGTGGTTTTCATCACAAAATTGATGTAATTTCATCCGTCTATCGACGACAAAAACACAGAAACATTGCAGAGTGCCCATTTAAAAGCATTGAAAAAATAACAAACATTCGTCATTTTTCCGACGAGGTGGAGTTTCCATTACGACAAAATTTTTGTCATAGGTACAACAACCTCGTCATAATTTTTTGTATTTCGTCAGATAAGGTTCGTCAAAATTGTGACAAAACATTGTTTAAAAAAAAAAAATTATTTATCTACCACCATAGTGAAAAGTTAGCAATTGCATTTGGGTTGTTAAACATGGCCCTCGGTACAACTATTAGAGTTGTTAAGAACCTTCAAGTATGTTCTGATTGCCATAAGAATGATACATTTGTCAACACTACCTTTGAAGCACAAAACCAAGGACTATTCAAACCATTCCATGACTTCATAAGCCAACTTTAACCAGCATTGTAAAACCCCTCACAACTTGTTTGCATGCAAAATCACAATCCTTTGAGAGTTCAAAGGAAAATTTGACATGACAACGCTAGCTATCTAGATTCAAATGCTCAAAGCACACTTTTTCATCAACTTCACTAATGTTGAGAAAATATCCTTCATAGCATTGGAAATGTTCATTTCAATCTCTCATTGGTGAAAAGCACTAATCCCACAACACATCCGGAATCACCAACAAAATCTAGCATAAGATTTGTTTGTTAGCTTCACAAGAGGAATTATACCCTCTGAAACATGACAAGGATGAATAATGATGATCAAGTCATTGTATCAATGCAAAAATGAATTTGTGGTAGAATACACCAAGTCACCAATACTTTACACTTATATATGAGAACCTTCCTAAGCAACACAAATTGCTTAAATTCATCACTAGACTATAGCCTTCTATTTGCCCTAGGATGGAGTTCCTAACTTCAAACACTTTTGGTCAAACATTTTGGAATGCATCCAAGATTGAATCCAAGGAAAGAACAATCCCATGAAGGAAACATACTCCAAACCAGCTATGCAAAGGCCTAGAATGTCACACCATCTTCACCAAGTAAGGACAAGGGCAAGAAGTTGCAACAGTGTGATATGTGGTGCCATCATCACCACACTCACTTCCACACTAATGCCAAACATTGTGTGCAATAATCCCTATTTGTGCAATCCACACTAGATTCCAACTCAATTGAGGATGCTTATCAAGAGGCACAATGATTTCACACTTGCACCATGACAATTGATGCTTCAAAGGTACAAGAGTGTCTCTTCCATATGAAGTGTGGGGTTAACAAACATGTCCATGTGATCTTTTACAATGGCAACCAAAAGAAAATCATCATGCATGATGCAATAAGGAACCCACATCTTTCTACCACCATACATCCAAACCCCTACTCTCTATGATGGTTACAAGACAATTAGGGCATTTAGGTAAGCCAACAATGCACTTTTGAGTATGCAATCAACCCTTTGCAAGACATTATCACTTGTGATGTCACACCTCTAGTACAATATCCTACTTGGAGAACCATGAGTGTATGATCATGATGGAATTTAACATTTTAAGGCACAAAAATGGACAATACATAATGAAAAGTGGAAACTTAAGCTCCTTGAGTTAACATCACAAGCCAAAATAGCTTTGATCTCTACTAAACAATGTTGGAAGATAACTGCCCACACACAGAAATTTGTGCTTCTCACAGTACACAAATGCACCTACACAAGCAAGTACACACACTAATAAAGCTAAAAAATATGCCAACCCCATTGTAGCAAGAAAGGTTTGACAAGATATTGCAGCAATACAAATACATATTTGAAGAATGCAAGTCAAATACAATGTGCAATATAACAACAAATCGATTTGAAAATTCCCTCTCCTAAATATATACTTGTATCACAATTCTATTAGGAGAATGATTAAATTCAACATCAAACCCAAGAGCTACTAAATCAAGGAAAGATCTAACAGAGCTCTTCACCATGGAGCAGCCCAATAGTCCATGCACATAAGAAGGATGATGCCTATAGCCTGTTCATCAACAATCACACACTCAACAAAAATATATCAAGCAATTGTGCCATTGCATCTTGGGTAAGGAGAGAATCATTCTCACCCATCATAACCCACTTTAGTTCTTACATACACAAAGCAAATTGGAAAACATACTTATAGTAGTTCCATCAGGTGATCAAGCAAAAGAAGAGGGAAGAAAAGGCAATCAATTGTCTTAGTAGATGACTAGTTCAGGGATTCATAGGTCTTTGTGACTACCATAAGAGGTCATTAGTTGATGAGAAGATAGTATAGTCCAAGCATAAAGAGGCATGGCAATAAAATGGACTGTGAAAGAAAAGGTATGCAAGTGTAGGGTATAGATATGATCAAATGACCAGTGATATGTTTGACATGAAAAAGATTGAATGGGAAATATACAAGTCTCAAGAGGGCAAAGGATTCAAGTCACATCCAATGTGATTAAGATAGTGACCGTGAAGAAGGGAAGGGGCAATGGTTTATGGCAGTCATCTTACATTGAAAAGGGTGTAGATATTATTCAATGGATAGAGTTAGCTCCCACAATGAATTGTGTGCAAAGAGCATTAATAAATACCTTATGCATTAAACTCTCTAGGGTTTGTAAGAAGGTGACACTTAAAGGAAGTCTTATGCAATGACATACAAAAGGAATAGCATTGAGAGAACAAATGGAAGAAAACAAATCATAGAGCATGAGTCATAGAGCATCAAGTATTTTGTGGAAAGACTTGGAGGCATGAAGCATATGAGGACATGAGTATTAGGTTTTACATGCTAAATTTCAAGACATGGAAAGTTAGTCAAAATCTTCAATGATGGAAAATGATCACCAAGATAGTCATGATGATATTCCAAGGATAAAAGACAAATACTGAGTGACCTTGTGAAGTTGATAGGATAGTTTGTTATGAATAATAACCTATGACAATGGCATGATTTAAAGATAATTACAAGGCAAGTGCAACAAGGAAGTCAAAAGCATGAAAATATAGTCACAAACGAACAAACCATATATTTGAAAGGAAATTCATGTGCATTGATATTCATGAGGAAGAAGCAATACACAATGTATGATGTAAAAGAGGGCAGTGCTATGGAGGAATACTAAAGATATAGAGTTTTTATGAGAAATCACAAAGGGGTCAAATCTCAAGGGAAAATAATGACAATCAACTATCAAAAGATGATTTTCACAAGGGAAATGATAGTAATGAGGGTGCAAAAAATATCAAACAACATGAATAAAACCTAGGATAGTCATAAATGTCTTCAAGAGATAGTCATTTTAGAAAATTTAAATGGCAATGACGTTGTGAAGTTGAAAGGATAGTTATACTGACTTTGGACAGTGATTAATGACTATAAGTTATGACTATTTTTTGTGCCCAATAGGTCTCTTTATGAATGTGTTATAAAGGTTTTGACTATGAATCATGATGAAAAACATCAAGAGCACTAAAGGATTGTCATATTAAATGTATGAGGTCAATGGGCACAAAAGAGGAGCAGAGCACAGACCTAGTAGGCATGAAAGAGAAAATGTCAATATTTAAATGACACTCAAATCAATTGCTCAAAGAAGAAAATCACCATACATATAAAGGGAAGTCACCTAGAAGGACTATCAACTAAGGGCAGTAAAACATAGTCATGTAAAGGGTAGATTAAAAGGATGACAGTCCACAAGCATTTCAAACAAGTACAGTGACAGTCCCCCTGACCCAGTGAGCAATGATGGAAAGAGTTTAGAGTCTTCAAGAAGATTCCAAATCATGAGAGGTAGAAAATTATTTAAAAGAAAATAAATAATCAATAAAGGATGGTCTTAATAGTTAAAACATGTATGAAAATATCAATAAAATGGACTATGAGATGAAAGATCAACAATGCATGGTGATTTGATGAATACAGGTGATAGTGCTAAGACAAAGGAATAGTCAACTAAATGCAAAGTCAACGGCCATTCAACTTAGGGAAATCATAAATATTATAGAGGCTTATGATTCTTATGATCATAGATATGAATTTTTAAACAATCCAAAAGACTATCTTGTGCCCTTAGCAAAGGTTATGATGGTGATGTATTTTCAATGGTTTATCCTCCATAGGTCTTTATGAAATATTTTTACCCTTAGTAATGTATTAATTACTATTATCCTTTTTGTCAAGACAAAGATTAATGACTAAGATTGAAGCATTATGACAGTGTGCTAGTTATGGTTGTGGCTTAACAAGGATACATTTTGGTAAGACAATAAGTTGAATGAATGTAAGTATTGAAATTTTTGCATACCTGTAGATGGTAAAAAATTTCATGGTTAAGTGGAAGCCTCCCATAAACAACAAGATCGAAATATTCTTGTATCTATCTCAATCGAGCCTCTAAACCCTTCAGAGCTGTCAATTTTTCCACTAACCTATTATGCACAAAAGTAAAATTTTAGAGTTATGTCACCACTAAAAACAAAAGAAATAGAGCTTTGAAACCAAATCCACACACAACGCAATGTGGTATTCATAAAAATCCATACAAACAAACTAAACTCATAACATTGGAATGGAAACAACTTCAAATTATCATGTAGAGCATGGATTCACTTTATTCAACTGGAGGCACATTTCACAATAATGGGTTCTTCATCTAAAACATTTGTATGAGGTTCAAATAGTAAAGAGATTGATGAAAGATAGAGGAATTAAAAAGATACTTCGATGTAGGGGCATGTGCAAGATCATCATGGAAAAAATAGGCCCTTAGGTTGCAAAGAATTCAAAAAAATCAGAGTTAGGCAAATTGACATAAAAATTTGAATAAGTTATCTATATTATTTCAAAAATATGTAAGAATGGAATTTGTATTAAATTGAATGTAGTTTCTAAACTACTAGGTTTTTTTAAAAGAAAAAAAATCTATTTGGTGAAAATTTGAAATTTCAATGTAGAGGTAGTTAAATTTCAGGGAAAAAATAAGTAGGTATTTGTCTGACCACCCTAACCACAATAAAATGATAATATTTTTTTAATAAGATTTTAGATATAAGTATAAGACTCATGCCCCAATGTGATGCATATTTTTTTGTAATTTTTTCCAAGTAAATAATTAATTATGAATTTTTTATTATAAATTATTTAAAAATATAAAAACTAGTATGTCTAACCACCTTAACTTGGTCAAAAATTCATGAAATTCATTTTTTCTTTTTTTAATCCTACAGTATGCAAAGTATGTAATGTGATGCATGTTTTGTATTCAAAAAATGTGATACTGTTTGAAAGCTATAGAGGTTTTTTAATCAACCTATCAATCAAGACTTTAGTCATAATTTGAATAGAAAATGAATAATAATTACTTATTAAATTAAAAGTAAAGAATAATTTATATCAATGGAAAGCTGAGAATATCCTTTAAAAACCCTTTTTGTTTCATCAATTTTGGGTAAAAAAATAGTCATCAGCCACATACCCATCATATTGCCACTTTTTGGCCCATCACGATCCTGCACATACCCGTAGTTGGATTGAAGTTTATAAACTGGTATATGTTTTTTGTGTAGGAGACATATCACATCCAAAAACATGGCAGAGCTATGCAAAGTAGGAGAAATTGGCTTGGAAAATGAAGGCATTAGGGTATAAAGAATCAGTTTTCTACCACCATAGTGAAAAGTAAGCACTTTCTTTCATCTTTGCATATTGGTTTGATGCTTCAAACGATGCATTACCTTATTGATCTTCTCTTTGTTTCGAGAATAATTTAATATTCTCTACTTAATAGGGCCAACCATGTGACGATGGAAGTTCATTTGCCCCCCCACATCACTCTTAATTCCCCATACCCGTTCATATAACATTAATCATTCATTAATCCATTAATAACATATAACATTCATTCTTTCAATTTTTACATATTATCAAAAATATAGTTGTCATAATATGATTACAATCACTTTTCTTTTTGTTTCTTTTTTGCAGCTAAAAAAAGTTGAAGTAGAGTATCATTTTCTAAATCATATGTCCCCCCTTCAGTTGTTTTATGCTCTGCTCATGATCTTAATGTATGCCTAATCGTGTACTCACAACGTGGAGACCGCTGTAAGGGGGGTCTGCTGCAATAGCAAAGAAATGTTAAATTGATATATTTTATTATTATTGTTACAAGTATTTCATTAATTAAAAGAACATTAAAGCGGTGCTCTTTACCTGATGGGGACACATCATGTTCCTGATCTTGTCTTATCACCTCATGCTCAACATGTTGAACACCCTCTAAATCCTGATCTAGAGTTGAACACGAAAGGTTACATTAATTAATACACCAATTGCAATTAAATATGTATAAAAGAACATTAGAGTGGTCCTCTTTACTTGATGGGGCCACATCATGTTCCTGATCTTGTCTAGCCAAATCATGCTCAACATGTTGATCATGCTCTATATGCTCCAAAGTTGAAACACGAAAGGTTAAAATAATTAATACACCAATTGAAATTAAAGATGTTTAATTGTATTAATCCATACTGTGTTTTGTATAGCACATGAATACATCCAGTACCAAGATGTACACCATGACCTTCATCTATAGATTGTGCTCCACCCTCACCAGGCTGCATTCCAATGTCATGTGTAGTATTATCATTGCTTGCCTATTTAAATTAATAGGAACATAATTACTTTATGGTGGAGATTAATATTGAATAGATTGTACAAGTATTCAATTTTAAATAAATTTCATTGAGTTTATTTACCTATGTGTTGGATGCAGTGGAAGCTTGTGTTTGCCCAGTCAAGAGTCTTAGGCATTCAGTCATGGCTCCATAGCCTTGTTGGAAGGCAATCTTTAGGTCCTCTTCCCAGGCAGTACTTGCAGTACCCTAATTATAAAAGAGGACCTGAATATTTCCTTCCAACAGGGCTATGGAGCCATGACTGAATGCCTAAGACTCTTGTACCAACTCCTACTCCTCGGGCAGTACTTGCAGTACCCTAATCATGGCTAGCAACATCATGAGGATGCAAAAAATTCTGTAAAAACAACACATATATTAGTTCATGACATAAAAGAGTACAAAATATAAAACCATGAATGAACTTATGTTACAATTAAAGACTTCATGATACCTTACTTGCAAGTTTTGTCTCTCTCAATCAATATTTTAACCCTTTCTCTTATCTCATCTGTTTGAGGCACTATGAATAATAACTGAAGGATTTCTTCATTGAATTTTTTTTGGGTCTTCCTTATCATATCTAGAGGGTTTGTGAAATATGTGATGTCATCATCACATAATAGTGATTGCACCTCCCTATGGGTTCTCTCCTCTACTGCTGGTGCCTTTCCTTGATCAGCTGACTGTAACAAGAATATTAAAAACATTATCAAAATTAACCTAATAAAGTTAAGAAAAAAACATAATAATAAAAAAATTTGCTCGTATCTAATTTGTATAATTACAATGAGGTAAACCTATCAGGTAGAAGTGCCTTAAGATGCATCACGATCTATGCTCTAGGCTGGAGCCTTCCCCATACAATCAATGTCCCACTGTGACAAAAATAAATTATAAAAAAACATTACCGAAATGAAACCAATAGTCTTACGAAATAATAATAATAATAAAAAATGGTATATTGGAGTCATTAATTGGAGGTTGGGTAAAATGGTCTATAGTATGTACCACCCCCATAGTAACTGTGTTTATATCTATGTGATTCAAAATTTAATTGATTAGCAACTCTTCCCCTATAGTTATTGATTTTATCGCGCATACGAATACACGATTTCCCTTGTGTGCCTTGAATATGCAATTGGGTTGCTTATTTGTTGACCTAGGTCGTGTACTATTTATAAACCCTACAATATTCCCTAATGTTTTTGGCCTTCCGTCAATGTACATAGCCACTCCTTTATTCTGATCCTTCTCTTTTAGCTATATTTAATTCGTTGATAGTGCATACCTACACATACTTCATGTATATCAAACCAGCTACATCCAATCTTTGTAACTGTAATAGGGTCTAACAAACTCCATCAATTTAGCAACTTTTTCATAATAGACCTTTATGTCATCCATGCAAAATAGGCCCCAACCATGTAATGACGATGGTGCTATGCAATATATCCTCTCATTGACACAAAAATCAGTGTTTATTGGAGGAAGTTCCTTGGGTACCCATTGTTTCCATAGGTGTTTGTACCTCAAGGGAACCTCGATGTTGCCTATTCTCTCATCATCATAAGAACATGAACCCCCTTCAGCAAGGAAAAATTCCATGCGTTTACAAAATTTTCTTCTAATCTTTTGACCTCTAGTTGATCTCACTCTTTTAGACATTCTACATGTCTTGCTTTCCTCTTCTCTTCCTGAATTTCCCTCACTTGAGGAAGACATATCTGAAAAATACCTATTTGGTGGTACCTGGACTCATAAGGATGTTGGATGAAGTTCTTTCAAGGTGATGTGATCCCAAGGTGACATTATGATTAATATATCATTTCATCGCTATAATTTGATAGGTTATAAGGTAATCAAGTCTTGATAGATTGCAAGTTGTTGCTACTACCATCCAAATGGGTCCATCACAAATCAAATCAATGTATGAAGGAGACTATCCATTGCAATTAATGACTTTAAAATGTCATTATTTTACAACCTAACACAAACATGGAGATTGAGAGATGTAGTTCACAGTAGCTAAGGCTATGGAAGCCTAAAAAACCTAGACTCAGTGATGAATTTTCCTACATGAACAATGTATGTCAATGTTCCAAGGATTTTTGCATGACAATTGAGTGGAAAAGGTAATGAATGATAGTCATTATCAGTCTCACAGTCTTAATCCAAGTTATTTGATTTACTAGACTTCTACTTAACATTTTAACTCCCAAACTTTGTGACGAGTGTTAAATGTGACTATGGTCCACCAATTACAAAACCAAGGCCTCCAATGTATTATCTAATTGTAATCAAAGGAATTTTTCTCTTCATTCAAGTAAATAAACTTGAAGGGAAACACCACCAAGTGGTTTATTGGACACCTACATAGCTAAAAATAGCAGCAAATTTACATCTAATGCAAATTTCCTTTAAATTTTTTTGTAGTGTGCAAAAGAATGGTTTCACCATACATAATATTTTGCTTTAAGTTGTTTTGAAAAATATGAATTAGAACACTAATAGACATAATCCAGGTGCACGTGTGAGGTGGTTTAGTTGTCCACTGATAAACTCCATATGTCTAAGTGGTTAATAGGGAGGGAGTGTGTACTAGGCTTGGTTAAGTGATCATAAGTTTATGCTTTGGCAATAAAAAATGTTTAAGTCATCTTAAATCTTCCTATGTCTAATTGATAGGAGAATTTTGGTATGTTTTAAGGTAGGATGAGTGGTTTTGCAACACATCAATGTTCTAGTTCTCTATGAAAAGGTTTCAACATCTTCAAATAGTGAAAGTTAGTGCTCATAGTCATTTGAAACAACATTTTGATTATGTATGATGGTAGTATTTGATAACTTAAAATAATTGGCTACCCAACAAACTTAAAGTTAAAAGAAACCTTTTCAGTTTAAGGGGTTAGCATTTTCTTTCATCTTTTCATATTGGTTTTATGCTTTAAACGATGCATTCCTTATCCCACTTCTATCATATTGTATTCCCATCCCATTGCAAAGAAAAAATGTTAAACATTTAGCAATATTCCATTCTTAGCTTTGAAGTTGTTGGCCTTGCATACTTGTTTTGTTGAGTGACAAGTTTGCATGATAAGAAAGGAAGAACGAAAATTTAAATTTTAAATGTTTCTAAGACCCTATCTTTGAGTTTCTCCACTTTTGTGGCCAATCAACCATATTATTTTTTTGTGAATGGGGGTCAATAATATTTTCTACAATCAATGGAAGACGGCTCCATGCGATACAGGCATAGCTCATTGGGGAGTCTCTGGTGTAGGAGCACCTACACCTTATGTTCACAACTGGAGCATTAGAGGTTGATCATAGAAGTGTCTATGGAGGTTTTTGAAGTTGTTTTATGTTTTAATAAGGTCTAAATTTAAACCATTTATTGTTTCATTGATCCATATTGTAAACAAGATCAAATATGTGAAGAAATTGTCAATGATGGTCAAATATTCTCAAAGTAGATAGAATAGGTTTTCTTGTAGGGAGTCATGTATTCAAGGTTAATAATGTCTAACAAGACCATTTTCAATGCGTTTAGGGTGCTTGGAAGTCATCTAGTTGATAATGTAAAAATTTGCAATTGTTGACATTAAAAGTTGTCAAAATTGAAATTTTGCAAAATAATGTGTTGTTAAGTGTTTGTAAGTTAGTTATGCACATTGGTTGAAGGTAGTTGGGGTTTGAGATGATTTAGAAATCCTTCCAAGGCCCGAGAAAAGGTTTTTGGAGGATTTGATACCAAATTTTCATATCAAATACCACGTTCTTGAAGCAAATTTATGTGTTTTTACTATTTTTTTGAAGTTCTTTTGTGTTTTACGGATCCGTACAAGCTTAAAATGATCTGGGATCATTGGTGTAGATAAATATATGTTTTCCCTTTCATTTTCATTTGTTTTGAAGTGCTAAATCACTATTTTGTGGGAGAAAATATTCAAATACAGGGACTACCCTATTTTTCCCATGTAAGAGTTTGAGGGCTAAAACCAAATGACATCCACCAATCCACCCACTATCTTGTAGCTATAAATCAGTGGATTGGTGTAAGACATGGTAGGAGAGAGGTTCATTTCATTTAGGGGTCTGTTAAAGAAAGAAGCTTGGCATTGAAGTGATGCCCTAGGGATGACAGGGGCAATTTTCTTATGAATTTATGGTTGTTAAGTTAGGGTTTGTCAATTTGATGGATGGAATAGTATGAATGAAGTTTGTTTGTCCTATTTCAGGATGATTTTAATGTGTTTAAGACAATAGTTGAGTTAGGGAGGTCGGGTATATGGTGTTTCTCTAAAACCCTAGTGTATTGAGGGAAAATGGAGAGTTTTGTAGAACAATGACAAAAGGGCCATGGCTTAGCCCAACAATGGTGAAAAATAAATTAAGCTCAACCCTAGGTATATTCATCTATAATCTTTTAAATTCCTACCAACATTTTTTTAGATTTAGCTATAGAGCTTTAGATTTATGTGACAAAATGGTTTTATCTATATCTATATAAGTTATATTCACTTGAGAAACTACAATTTCTCATCATAATAGTTAAAATCTTAGAAGAACAACATGGGATTTCAATCCCATTTGGAAGTATGTGTGTATGTAGTCCTTGTACAAAGGATACCCCTATGACCCAAGTTCATAGGGGAAGGGTTTGGGAAAAGCTCCAAGGTTTGAAGTGTTCCTAAATTTGATCAATCCTTCTTCAGTATGTTTCAACTAGAGGTTGAATTATGTATTAGATGGTTGTGAACTCACCTTTCCAATTAATATGTTCCCACTATGTAGATTTGATTCAATGAAAGGGAACCTATCATCATCAAGCTTTCCTACTTTGAAATTTTTGGTATTTAGCTTTTCAAAGTCTATTCGAATCTTGAATGAACTTCTAGAGGCATTGTCATTATGGTTTGCCTTGATGTGAATGTGTGAAAATGCCTCCAAACCTATCTAAACTAGAATAATCAAAGTTTGTGTGTTAAACAATATGACCTTATTTATTGAATCAATGGCAAGTAAAAGAGGGTATAAGTTAGCCTCAAGAGCTATTAAGGTCTATTATTCTAAGAAATAGGGTCATGATAAAATTGACCATGACTTGGCTATAACAAAATTAACCAAACTTTCTAACTTTGTATTCAACTATAATGAGGTATTTAGTCATTATGATTTGATGGGTGAGAAACTCTTAATAGGTACTAAAGATCTACCTACATATATACTTGAACTTGTCTTGAGATTAAGATGGAGTTCCTTATGACCACCTTTCCTAACAATAGGTAATTAATAGCAAGTATATTGAAAATGGTGGATATATATATGGTGGATAAATACATGTATGCTCAACTTTATGATTAGTAATATAAAAAATGTGATATACTCAAAAGTAGAATATTTTGTAATATTACATTTATGGATTTAACTTATGTCTACTAACTAATGTATTTTTCAAATAATAATTGAATGCAGTAAATGGCCTTTAAGACCACTTTATGAGCTTGTATCTAAGTATGTGGCCAAATAGAGGCGAACTCATGTGGGTTCAATGTTTACTTGTGATATGGATTTTGATCCCAAGACCTATAGGACCATTATATAGTTTAGTGGATCCATTAGTGGTATTGTAATCAAATTAACTAGCCTAGGGTGTAAACCCTTCAAACAGTATGCATTAGATCAACATTTTGATACTTTCTAAGTGTCACAATGTTGAACAAAGATTGATATAGGACTTGACTTCTTAGCATCACAAGTAGGGTTGAGAAAGGGACTCTACAAGGGAATTTCAATCTTGATCAATGGTAGAGGCATCTGCAGCTCTAAGTGGGTTGGTTAGTAGCTATGTTTTGATCCATCTGTAGAGTTGAATACTACAAAAATTTCTTGGGCATGCATGCTAGTTAGGGTATGGATGAATACAACTTTTTTTTTTTTTTTGTCTTATCTTATACCATTTTATGAGTATGGGAGTGCTAATGTACGAGAAGATATTTGGAAAGGCATGAAAATGATAGGTTAAAGAGAATGGGGGTGCTAATATAAAAGATATAAATCACTTACAATACTCATTGTCCCTTGGTCATCAATTTTCCCCGAGTGCCCTCAACCTCATTGCTCTGGCTTTCCTCCTACCATGTTGCACTAAGCTATGTGTGCTCTTGCGCACACATATTGATATGCAGGGTTTGCACTCCTCCAAAATTTTCTTGATCACTGGTATTGACCTTTCACTTCACCAATTTGACGAGCTACAACCTAAAAATAAGGTTTTGACGAAGGTTTGAGAGTATGTTAATTAAAATGAAAATTATGGCACCATTTAAGTTTTACTATTATACATAGTTAAGTATATATTAGCTATATTTTACATAATAAATAGTATAATTATTCTACTTATTATAATTATACATTATATTCTTGAACAAAATTATTAAATACATATAAAATTATTATAATTAATAATTAATAATAAGTATATTTTTATATAGTACAAAATATAATTAATATAATAATAATATTAGATTAAATTATATATAATATAATTATATTTACTATTATATAATAGTATATATAGGCTTTTACCTGATATTTTAGAGGATTTTACCATTACACTACAACTAGTTTACCATGAAATGTTAGTTGAAACTTGTTTTCCAATGACACAATAGTGGTTTCCAGGCATGAGATTTTTTTGAAGCTCAAATATCACAATATATGTAGCCTATTAGATAATACAAAAAGAGAAACTAAAAATATAGAGAATGAGAGAAAGAGATGAAATTAGATAGATAGGGAGAGAGAGAGAGAGAGACCATGAGAGAGAAATATAAGAGATACAAAGGAAACGAGAGAGGGAAAAGAGAAACTAAATTTTGATTGGTTGTTTCATGTCAACAATCCAAGGATGGCATGTGTCCTTGGGGAGTTATGCTCAAGGTAGCATTCCATTTGATTAAAGATATGATAATTATCCTCTAAGACCTCTTCAATGTACCCATTGCACACTTAAGGAGACAAAGATATGGAGAGAGAAAGAGAAAGGAAGAGAAAAGGGAGAGGGAGATAGAGATGAGATAAAGATAGGTGGAGAGAGAAAAAAGAGAAAGACAGCAAGAGAGAGGAAGCAAAATGAGACAAAGGAGCAAATATAGAAATAAAGGGATAAAAAGAGGGAAATAGAGAAAAAATAGAGAAGAGAGATAAACAAAGATAGAGATAGAGATAGAGATAGAGATAGAGATAGAGATAGAGATAGAGATAGAGATAGAATAGAATATAGAGAGATAAAGATGGAGACAAAGATATAGAGAGATAGATATAGAGAGAGATATGTAGAGATATAGAGGAATAAAGAGGGACAAAGAAAGGTAGACACAATGAGGTAGATAGAGAAAAATAGATAAAGAAAAAGAGAGAGAAAATAGGAGAGATACATAGATAGAGATAAAGTCGCATAAAGAGATAGGGAGATAAAGATAAATAGAGGGTAGAAAATATAGAGAGAGAGAGATAATGAGAAACATACAAATAGAAACAGAGACAAAGAGATAGAGAGAGGTAGAGAGATAAAGAGATAAGGATGAATAGATAGAGATATAGGGACGGTGATTGATATATCTCTCCCTATCACTCTCTATCTCTCTATATCTCCCACTATCTATGTCACTCCCTCTTCCCCCCTCTATCTATTGAGATATCTCTCCCTCTCCCCCCTTTCTCACTCATTCAATCCATCTCTCCCTCCATCTCTCCTACTCTATATCTCTATTTCTATTTCTCTATTTATCTCCCTCTCACTCCCCTATCTCTTTCACCATCCCCCTCTATCTCTCTATATCACCCCCTTTCTATGTCTCTCCCTCTCCATCTATATATATTGATCTATCTCTCCCCA
The DNA here is from genome assembly GCA_007258455.2 of Sequoia sempervirens. Classification (NCBI taxonomy): domain Eukaryota; kingdom Viridiplantae; phylum Streptophyta; class Pinopsida; order Cupressales; family Cupressaceae; genus Sequoia; species Sequoia sempervirens. The sequence continues at coordinate 73,017,291 of VDFB02358134.1, forward strand.
TCTCCCCTATCTTCTTCTCTCTCCACCTCTCTACATATCGCTCTCCCTCTCCCCCCTCTTCTTTCTCTCCATTTTCTACCTATCTCCCTCTCTTATCTCTCTTCCTCTTCAACCTATCTCTCCCTCTCTCCTCCTCTTCTCTATCTCTCCTCCTCTACCTATATATATCCCTTTCTCTCCCTCCCCCTCTCTATCTCCCCCTCTCTATCTCTCCCAATCTCTCCCTCCCTATCCCCCCTATCCATCTCTCTATCTCCACCTCTCTTCCTTTCTCTTCACATATATCTCCATCTTTCTTTGTCTTCCCATATATATATCTCTCTCTCTTTCTCTCCCCATATATATATATATATATATATATCTCCCCATACTCATTTCTCCCTTTCTCTATCTCTCCTTATTTCTCTCTCCCTATCTCCATCTCTATATACTTATATCTAATTCTTTTTGTTTGTCTATCTCTTTCTCTCTCTCTCTCTATATATATATATATAGATATAGATGGTGAGATAGAGTGATATATATATATATATATATATATATATATATATATATATATATATATATATATATATATATATATATATATATATATATATCTTTATATCTCTATCTCTCCATCACTCTATCTCACCATCTATATCTCTTTATATCTTCATCTCCCTCTCCCTCTATATCTCTCTATCTTATCCTCACTATCTCTCCCTCTTTTTAAAGATATATCTCTCTATATCTATCTCTCCCTCTACCTATATCTCTCTATCTATTTTTCTCCCTCTTCTTCTCTCACTCTATCTTCATCTCTACCTCTATTTTCCTCTCTCCACCTTCATCTCTAGACATGTCTCCATCTCTCTATCCATGCATCTATCTCCCTGATCTCTATCCCTCTTTATATATTTATCTCTTCCATCTCTATCTATCCCTCTCTCCTCTCTCTCTTTATCTCTCCCTATCCTTCTCTCCTCTCCTCCTCTCCATATCCCTCTCCTTCTACATCTCCATCTCTATCTCTATCTTCCTCTCTATCTATATCTCTCACTCTTCCCCACTCTATCTCTCCCTCTTTCTATCACTACCTCTCCATCTCTCTCTCCCTATCTCCTTATTGCAAGCATAACATGAGCCTGTTGGTAATGGAGCTTGATCATCTTCCTAATTCAAAGGTTTTATTTGAATCATGTTTGGATCCCTGTAAGTGGATGCATAGTTTATTTGAAGTTATGATTTCTCCATTGAGACATTTTTTGCACAAACAACATCATTTGCTAAATTTCCTACCAATTGACCTCATGTACTACATAAATGTATGCAAAAAATAGACCAAAATTTATCCTAATTGAAATTCCACACTTTTTCGGCATACCCATTGCCCACTAACGTGTGATTGCTAGTTAAGTTTGATTTGTATGTTTTATTTTAGAACTAGAATGGTAGAGATAGGATAGAATAATACCATTGGTTGAAAAGTCATTGTGAGAACCTTAAATTCATACCTTAAACCTACAAGATAAACCTTATAATCAAAACAGAAATCTAACACTTAAAACTTAAAACTATTGTATTTTGTGATAAAACAACCTTGTTTGACCTTAGTAAATATGAATTATCTACTTATTACATGATTAGGACATAGTATTTGATGGGACCTACAATAAAACCCTTATGAATACAATGGGGGGTTTGTAGAAAGATAAGACTATGCATGTGGTATTTCTAAAGTGGTACTTGGTTAATTTATGTGATGGTCAAGTAACAAAAATTGATGTAAGATGATATCATTGGATGAGTATTAGTTGGCTAGTATATTATTACTAGATCAATCAAGAGAAAATTGATAACTAAGTACTTGAATTTTATTTTATTGACACTTGATAAATGCAAGATTATAGAGGTATTATGTTTCTCAATTGAAGTAAAGAAAGTGGTTGACATGGAAGTAAAATATTTTAGAAACTCATAAATGATACATATATAGATATATCCTCTTTATATTATCCTTGTAACTAGTTATGTATCTTCAAATATAAAAAACTAAAAGGAATCCAATGTGTATCATCTAATAATAACTTATAGAAAATATCAAAACAATCTATAATAAAAAAATATATATTAACTAAGAAGCCATGCAAGCATACAATAGTATATGTTGGTAAAACTATCATATATACAAGAAAGCAATATATGCATACAATGTCACATGTTAGCAATACAAAATACATGTCACTACGTGGGATCAACATGAGGGAACACTATTTTTTTTGAAATGAAATTACCAAAGATATGATCAAAGAATATATAATCATAAATAGTCATAGAGTAATTAGGATTTGATCATATGGAAATTTCTAGGAGAGCTAAAATAGTTGTAACATCATGTGAATTAACAACATTAAAAATTACATTATGAATTAATTATGTAATGGCATAAAAATTAAAAACATCATGAATTAATTATGTAACCATATAAGTCAAATATAATTATATCAATAAATAAATATAAAATATATAATATAATCTCATAACTCATACATTTTAATGTCATTGATCTTCTTCTTCATCCAACTCTTTGGCTGTATCATCTGATCCAGATTCAACATTGTAAGGATTGGTCATATCATCATCGTCGTCATTGATATCAGTTTTGATAATGTCATCATCCACATGGATATCATCTTCATGAACATTAACTCCTACACCATCATGATCTAGTTCCTCTTCTTCGACATCTTCGTCAGGAATATCATCAACTAACTATTGATCCTGATCATTATCTACATCATCTTCTAGTTCTTTGGTATCTTATTCTTCCACCACATTATACTTTACTGGCCTTCCTCTTCGATCATGTCTAACAAAAAATGACCAACCCAGTTTACCTAGAACCTCTGAGTAAAATACCTGCTCACATTTTCTTGGAAGAACATAGGGCTCATTTCTAGCTCGCTCGATCGACCTTGTATTAACCATGGTAAATCCATTATCATGTTTAATAACAGTTCTCTTAGGATTATTTTCATTCAATCGTAGCCTGTACCATTGGACAACGAACAAAACTAATTTGAAGGACTTAAAGTCACACTCAATTATATCATCCAAAATCCCATAGTATCAATTTTTTGAGACTTCTGGATGTATGTCGCTTGTAGATGAAACATTAGTCACCTGAAAGACTGTAGTTATCTTAGAATCACAAGTTTTCTTCGTGTCATCCAAATTTTTGATTCAAAATTTACAACCATTGCACCACATAACCTTGTGGTGTTTCACCTGCAATATGTCAAACATGTAAAAATTATTGCATCATCAATTGATAAACATATTTATTCTTGGCCGAATGTATGCAAAGAAGAAAAAATCAACATATATATACATCAATATAATTGAAAATAATTAAATAATATGGGTGATTAATATATTTATACATGCCTATTTATCTCTTAAACCATATTCTAAATCAATTTCCCTTGGTGTAACATTGGAATCTCCATTACTATGAGCTTCTTTAACCAATGAAGCCACACCTTCCCATGTTAATGTGCAACCAGATTGTTGACATCATTCAATCCATACCATCATCCAATCAAGATTTTTTTCCACATACCAATTTAGTTCATCCCACTCTCAACCAACTATATCAAAAAAATTTGAAATTCACAAACGATGTATAATTAGTTAATTACCACAATATATGACCTTAATTTATAATTGATGTATATTGAAGATTAATAACTAAATAAGTACAATATACATAAAAACCAAATGCAAAATGTATTCTAATTAATCTCCATGACCATCTTATAATTACCTCTCACTTTCCTCAATCTACCTTTCCCCATCAGGTACTCCCCTTTGAATTTGTTAATGGAGTTGGGATCCCAAATGCGATCTACATGGATCTTTGCTGCAAACTTAGGAAGATATTCAGTAATGTACACTATGGTCTAGTATACCATATATCCATCCACCATAGAACCCTCATAATGTGCTCTTTGTCTAACTAAAGCTTTCAAAAATTTCAAGTGCCTCTCAACCATCCACACAATTCAATCTCCTCAACTTTGTGTATGAGGTAGTGTTCTTGTGCATTGAAAAATGTCGAAGGTAGACACTTTTGCATTTCACACATTAGACAAGGAATTTTTCTCTTCCAATAATTTATATCTTGTTTATGGATTTCTTTAGATGACAACCATCTACAAGTGATTCAAGGTGCAAATATATTAACGAGATTTAACAAAAATATACAATATATTACATAACAAGTAAAACAAATGGAAAATATAAGATCTATACAAAAAATTAAACAAATATCACTACTTACCTCAAGTATTTTCCAAGATCATATATAACTTGCTTGACATTGTTGTCGAAGTTGTCTGGGAGAGATAGAGATAGAACGTACAACAACAATTATAAAATGATCTTTTCATTATTTTTCGAAAAGTAGTAAACATAATACACTGAAAAGTAGATGCATTATACAAATATATATATTTAATATACTAGAATAATTACCTTAATGAAGGTATGCCAATCATGCATTTTCATCCTTGACCCAAATTCACCATTTTTTGTTATTATATTGTTTATGTTCATAGAAAATCCTATGGGAAATCAAATTTTTCATATGACTTCTTTTATAGCATTGCTTTGCTACTCTTTTAATAACCAAGGAAGGGCACTTATATCAATTTAGTCTCCATCGCTATTTAATTGAATGATATTTTTCATTGCATGATTGGCTTCCTGAATGTTAGTACAAATTTTGATAATTTTTTCTTTATCATGCCTTCCATCCAATATTTTCCATAACTTTTATACTATATTCTTTCTGATATGCATTGTATCAAAAAAATGCACAATTTGTAGATGCTCACAGTAGGGCAACCTACTAAATTGTATGGGATAACCTTTTAGTCCATGTGGAAGCCGACCATTAATGTCTTGATGACCTTCATGAAACATATAAGTTAAACAAATTAACAACAACAATCATTGTCAATTACAGCATGAGTAAACAAAACACAATATAAGAATATAAATTCCAAAGATATCATATATGATAGATAAACAATTTAATCTGATGTATAACCTTGATGATTAATTCTATTATCTTCCAACTTCCATAGGTGAGGTGTCATTGTTCGTGGTTTTGATGTAGTCCTTTCTTTCCCATTGAAAATATTTTTTTCAGTAGTTTGATACTTATGATGTATGTGCAGGAAGTGCCTATACTCATCAAAAACTTGCTTTCCTAAACTTGTTGAATGACGAGATTTCATCTTTCGACTAGACATTGGACATGCAAATTTTCCCTTTGTTTGAAGACCTGCAAGATCATATATAATTGGATTAAATGTCAATTTTTATAATTATATATAATTAATAAATTATTTAAAAAACATGCATGATATCTACTTCATAAAATTAAATATCATTAAAGTGCAGTCAAACGTTATAACATACCACAAAAATGTGTTAGCCCTGGGGGATCATGAATTGTCCATACAAGCATTGCATGGAATTGACATTGTCTTTGTCCTATTGGTCTAGAGACGTCATACATAGTGACGCCATTCCATAACTTCAGTAACTTGTCGATAAGAATCTCGATATATACATTCATATCTTTAAATTGGTACTTACCTAGTTGAATGAACATAAACATTACATAATTATTATAACCATTTTATTGCAATATATTTAAATTAATGTATATGACTATTAAATGAAAAAAATATGTCATTATGCAAAAAATAAGACAAATGAGATGCTACTACGTTAAACAAAATTGATGTAAAAAAAAACCTGGAACAATCATTTCCAACATTATGTGCTCCCCCTTTGACATCCATGGAGGAATTTTATTGTTGATAACAAAAATAGGCTGCACCGAGTAAATAAATCTCAGCTCTCCAAGTGGATTGACACTGTCCATTGCCAATGAAAGCTTGAGATTACAAGATTCTTCTTTAAAGTGTAGCCATTTTTCCTCCATGTCCCTAAATGCATAACCATCTGCAAGAATTCAAAGAATTTCATCTCCACTTCTATTTCATGCATGGTAATCCATAAATTGTGCTAAGCTTTCACACCTAAATAATCATTGCATACATGGAATAATGGGAATATAACGAAGAACCTTGCGAGGAACTTTTTTTTTAGTTGATCTATTTGATATCTACTAATATGGCATTCCGGGTATTCTGTTACAAATTCATGTTGTTTATGATATATAATATGATCATTGGGACATGCATCTATTGCTTGAAACTCCATTCCAATATCTTTCATAATGGCAGATAAATGTCAGTATGAGCAAGGTAAAATATTTTATGGTGGTAACAAAAATTCACCTATCAATATACAACAAAAAAATAATTTGTTAATATAAAGAATATTAATGGTACATATTTCATCCTTTATTTACTAGTGATGAACTAACAAAAATTAAAATAGATGAATAAAGATGACATATATGACATACCTTAACATCTGTGAGATTGCTATGTTGGATAAACCATTCATAACCTTCAAGTTCACCAACAACAATACAACAAAGAGAAGAGTTGTTTGGGAGCCTTCATAAAGGGGCTTGTATGCCTTCTCAAGTATAGGTAAATCATGAACATCATCAAAATCATCTCGATCATCATGATCAGCTACGCCACTAAATGTGTCATGGATCAATATATTTGTACCATCATCTTCAACTATTTTTTTGGCACATAATCATCTTCTTCCATAGGATCATTAACTTCATCTTCGATATTCATAGCTCCATGTTCCTCCACTTGCAAAACCACATTCTCCAGGCCATGATAATCCATATCATGTGCCCTAGGGCACCCCACCTTTATAATAATTATTAACACAAATAAACCATGATCATGATCAAGTGATTTTTTATATATAAAAAAAATGTTAAAACAATATAAACATTTACAAATTCAATCAATATAAAGACATATACTGAACAACTTACCAATGGACAATAATCATGCCCCCCTTCAATGTAACCATGTTGCCTACAATGTTTCTCAGCTGTTGTGATTAAAATTCTTCTCGTCTTTAAGCCCTTGCAATTATTGCAAAGACAATAACATTTCCCATCACCCTTTCTTTTCAATCTAGCCCACAATCTAACAAGTGTCTCTTCATTTTGTTCTGCACTAATATTATCTGACATTATTTTTCTTTACCAAGCTTGAATATTTAGATCTTCAAAAAATATCACTCACACTCCAATAATTTTTAATCATACATAGGTAACAAAATCTAATAATTCTGATATTTTGCACCAAAAAAAATTGGCCTATAACCTCCACAAACTATCACAAGTATAGAAAATTTGCAAGTATAGCATGAAAAAACAGTCGCAAGTATTGATAAATTGTTGAACTCACTTTTATTTATTAATATTTATGCCCGACGTTTGTCAAAACAGCGACAAAAATCACTAATTGTCGAAATTTTGACAAAAATCACTTTTCATCAAAATTTCGATGAACGTTGGGCACAATTTCTTTTTTTTTTTTGAAAATTACACATTAAGTACAAATGTACCCAATGATTCATCTAATTGTACATCTTTTGTCAAAAAATTTCATCGTATTTTGTAGTCAAATGAGTTAGTGAAATCTTTCCATGATACTAGCCCAAGGCATCCTTAGTTAGCATAAAAAGACAAAAAAACCCACATATGTAGAGAGTGCAAGAATGACCACCACAACAATATCAATATCACAACATAAAAATTAAGACCCATGCACCATCTCTTTCAACCAAAACTAGAACCAACACCAAAACTAGAGCCACAGTGCACACACCCACTTCCTATCCTCGCGAAAGTTGGAGAAACCTCCACTTCTTCACCTTTAGCGTCCTTACCAACAATAAGGTAGGTATTCCCATTGGGTGTCTTCACTGAAATTGGGGTGACCGCTACCACCTCCTTCTCTGAGTCCACTGATTTAGTTAAAGCCACGAGGTATCGGTGATAACCTAAATCTGTTTCCATTTCACTGTCTGAGAGCCTATCAGTAATGTCAAGAGGAGAATAGTGTCATCCCAAAGAAGCTCAGTCATACCTTATCTTCCTCCTTATTCCTCTCATGAACCCTGCAGGCTCTTTCCTTTAGCCTCTATTATATCTCTGGTCACAACTTGATTCCTTAACCTATAGTTGCTTCTCACAACAATTGGCATAGACCTCTTATGATAGGCATCCTTCTTACATTCTTCCTTTGAAGTTGAGATAATTCTTGGTGTGCTCAACTTGTTCCCTGGACAGTTATTGTGTTATTCTCACATAGCCTTGGAGACCTCTACACTGGTGAAACATAAGCAACTGACTTACCCATCTTCTTTGGATGTGAAAACTAGAAAAATCTCCACTTTCTTCATGGACTTGGAAAATTCTATCTCTTGATTGCAATGGAAAATGAAAGCCATCAATCAAAATTTATCAAGAAATTTTATTATGTTGATCATCAATGCTCAATGAAAGCCACATGAGCAAGTAGGTGATCGACCACTGGCATCCACATCACAACTGTTAATTACCTAGGTACATAAAAATCCATATATCATCCTCAATGATTACAAGAAATTAATTTGTCGCACGCACTAGGATCATATTGATCACTCCTATAGAGCTTATTCCATTAATGCTCATTTTTCACAAATCAAAATGGCTATCACCTTCATATTTTTGGTTTTGAATGTTGGTTGTTTGTTTCCCGATGATATGGAGCATCAAACAGCGCAAATTGAGTAAATTGGGTTTGAATTCTTGAGACCATCTCCTGCCAATTCATGGCCAATGACATCCATCCAGCTAAGTGCCCACACACTATCCATCCACGGGCTCCACCATACATATCAAAGCGACGATTGAGCCCACATTTCATTCAATCATGGACCTCACAAGTTCCCAACATGAATTATTTTAATGTTGCAAGGTGTGTGATGGACAACCAAGATTTAATCCTCGCGTTGCATAATGGTTGTCGATCTCAAAACCCTTGAGCGTTGGGTGTTTGGACATAGACCAGGCCCCACCTCAACAAGGACACTTGTTAGGAAATCGCAAATCTATCACCAAATTTGAAAACCATTATTTAAATCCTGTGAGGTACACGATGAACAAATTGGATTTGATCTTCATATCTGATGGGCGAGATTTTTGCACATGCCAAAAAGTTATTCTTTAACCAGGGGAATGACTAGGCCAACGAGATTATGACCCTCGGTAAAAAAACTTATAACATAAGACTTTTTTTATAAACTATTTCGCCCAACCTTGGGAAATTTTGAAAAGGTAAAAGGCATAGGGTGGCCAGAGAACCTAGAAAAAGGGGTCAGTGATAACATGCATTCAATGGCCTCAGTTGTGATTTATGTGACTGGTAACCAGGTAAAGTAGTTCAACTTAGAATTAAAACACCTAAGGGTTTATGATGAGAATTACGTAAGGTAAGGGTTTCTAGACCACAGTGCCCCTAATCCATCCTTAGGCACAATGGCTCACAATCATGATCAAAATCAGGATTTGCTCAAAATTTTGCAAAATTTTTGGAAGCTCTATCATGGTCCACATTGTTGATACCACAAAACTCTTGGACATAGTACTGATGAGTTTCGTGCATTCAAACTAATCCTAAAAAAAATTCACTTCGATGGAAATATTTTTTTATCGAGTGATTGCATAGCATTCCCTTCTGTTCGTTGTCATGTAATGGTTGAAGAATCACACCATTGTCACTATTACATGTTTTATATTCATTACAAGTCATTTCAAAGCATAAGGAGCTCTTTCCCATTACCTATCTCAACTCCTTGGTTTGCACTAAGTTGAGGCCATAATTAGATAGGCTTGTCCTAGTATTGCATTTGTCATTGTCCCTTTTGCTAGTTGTCTGCCTTCTATTTATATTGACCGAGATTGGGATGCAGACAACTTGCTATAGGTTGACTTTCATGTGCCTTACTAGTCTTTTTTCCCTTTTCATGTTATCTTTTTGCATGTGTGTAATGTGATCCCCCATGTTGTTTCATTTGATGTATCTCTCTCTTTTTGTGCATTCCTCTATATGTACCTTTCATTCTTCTATATGTCGTAATCATTTCATTTGTCTTGTGATTTCCTTTTGGGGATGACACAAGGTGTCGAGACATTTAGGTCTCCTCCATGTTGGCCCAAAAGATTTTCTTTTATCTTTTTCATTTTTCTTGTGTTTTCATTTTGGGGATGACACAAGGCATTGAGATATTCATGTCTCTTCCATGTTTTTTTACCAGAACGTAGCACACTCCCCTATAAACTGCAAGCGCGTAAACTTTTTAACGGCGCGCATGGACACGCCCCCATGGACGGGAGAGACGAACTCTGACCAGCAGAGTCAAGAACGAAATTTTTTAGCTAACCGAGCTAGGGCCCCAGCCCATGTCTCTTCCATGTTGACCGGAAAGGATTTTCCTTTTTTTTTTGCTCTCTTTGTGTCATTCTTCTAGTTCTCTGATTATTTGGGGAATAATAAGAGTTCCATGCTCTATGAAAAAAATATAGCAAAGACATACTAACCTTGAATCCATAGATCCCTTATATATTTGTGGTGCCAACATTTCCTCCCTATTTCATGATGCAACCTATTTCGGAAACATATGACTTGGCATAGGATTTTCTGATGAAAGCTCTCATGTATTAGGCAAAACTTTTGTTAATTTAAAGCAAATAATCACAGTAATGGTGTAGCAACTGCTTTACAGTGGGTGTATACATCGATGACATCTTTCGACAAAATTTCATGGCATGATTTTCCTTTTTCTTGTGATGTTTTCTCTTCTTGGTGGTTGTGAGGCCCAACCCTATCTATGACTATTGTGACCTTTTTATAAAGTCAAATTATGTTAAATTAATGTATTATGTGATACCTTGATCAATATTATTTAAATATAGTATATCACTGAAAATGTGGATGGATAAAATGGTTAAATCTTCAGATTGTTTACTATCTCAGAACAATATAATTGAGTGAGTGTGTGTGTAACTAAGAGAGTTACATATTCAATTTTTTAAAGTATAAAATAACATCAATGATTGAGCTCAACTGCATAGTTAAAGTTTTAATCTTTTCATGACTTAGTTAAAGGATGATTGTGATAAATGTATCCTATTAATGGTTTTTTTTTTTTTTTAACAACTCGTTAGGAAAGCATGAGAAGTATATAAATTTAGATTATTACAAGCATCAAGAGATACGCATATTTAAATTTATACGAACAAAAGAATGAAATGTATTTTAGTACTAGTGATTTGCTAATGTGTTTTATGTTTTGTGGAAAGGGGTAATGCTTGGGGATGAAACATGACCCTTGTAGATCATGAAGAAATTCAATGGAATAAATTTCTAACCTTGTCAATGGTAAATAGAACAACTCTAACCGACAATAAGGTTGCTTAAGGTAAGCTAACAATGTAAATTATATGAATTTTCTATATAGTTGCATAATGATATTTAGTAACAAATAATTGTTCAAAAATTCGTCAGATAATACAGTTGAATAATTAAGTTAAAGTTGGATTTCATTATTGTTAAGATAAATTCAAATTATTCTTTTGCATCAAAGGAGATAAATATTATATATGAATATATTTCTAGGCACTAATCTCTTGAATTGAATCTTATTGAAAATAAGAGCAGGTGACTCCCATGAACTTTGGATCGTGTGTTAAGAAAATACCTAAGAGATGAGTGCCATTAGGAAGAAGGGAGAACCAATAAAAACCCTTGTTGATATGTTACTTAATGAAGTATTCAAATGTGATAATACATAATGAGAAGAGAGTCAATATGGGTTAGCATTAAGTGTCGAGTATAGTGGTGGTGGTTTAGTTATTTTGAGTTTTCAGATATAACCTTAGAATCTAGAAAATGTTTGGAGAGCTAAAGTCTACGGTTAATCTGAAATGTGGTGTTTATATTTGGGATGTGCCTTTTTCTTTAATTAAATGTAGAGTCATGTCAATTAAGTTGTAAATGGTGTGTAGAAAGGTAATTTTTGGATGCAATATTAGAGGTGATTTTATGAGGATCAAAAAGGTCATAATTTAGTCATTTATGGCATTTTAAAGGCCCTAGACATAGGACCCATGGGCTGGGAGATTGTTTTTTGCCATATCTTTGCCCATACCTTATTTATGACCTCCCTTAAATGGCCTTGAATGGAGGTGACGAATTTTGGGGATGAAATTATTGATTTGACCCATTCCCATCCTTTTGGTCTTCTCTCTCATTTATTAGAATGATTTGGGAGAAAAGACATGCATGTGCACCATGCCTCTTTAATAAAGGAGAGGACTTGTGGGTAACTTGGGGTATGATAAGATATTTGAGATTTGATGAGATGATGACACTTTTCACCATCTCATCCAAGGGGTGTGGGGTCTTGAACTCTTTAAAATTCTCGAGTTTTTGGGTTGAAAGGGGTTTTTTTATGGTTTTCTCCTTGTGTTGGAAAGGACTTAGTTTTTGGGAGGAGCTTTCATTTTCTCTTGGAATTTATTTTGTTGATATTTTTTTTTTCTTTAAGGGAAAGAGTTTTGGAGATCTATGAAAGACATGAAGAATGGGGATTTCAAAATAGGGAAGCTTGGAGAAGGAGGCTACATCTATGATATGATGTAAAAAAATAAGTCCTCCTTCCTCTAAATGCTTGTAACTGATGGAATTAGTGTTTTGAAGATTTTTGAGTTCAAGATGAACTTGAAAATGTGTGTGTTTTGAAATGTTTCAATAAGTCTTCATTATTTTTTTTTGTTGTATTAAAAAGTTGTGAAATGGGAGAGTTGAGATGTGTGTAGGATTTTATGTTGAGTATAAAAAGATTTAATGCTGGTTTTCAATCTATGAGTATGGATTGCATATGGTTCTCTCTACTCGGGGGATGGCTAGGGCCTTACTACGGCCTCATGATGCCATGTAGGTAAGGAGGAGAGCTTTACTTCTCCTTTTGGTTGACATCTCTTAGGGCATTTGAAAGATCTTGTTGGAAGTTCCATTTCTATTGTTTTTATCTAAAGCATATATTTGAATAAAAGCATTGTAAGATTCTTTGGAAAAATTTATTAGTATATTGTATTATATAAAATTGTAATTTTAATATGTATAAAAGATTAGTCAAAAATTGTGTATTACTCTTTTGGAAGAAAGGATGCATCATTTTTGAGTTGTAAAGAGGAGATAACTGAAATTATAAAATTATATTTCAGTAGTTAGTTATTTGTTGTTGTAGTCTCAAAGAAAGGTTTTATTTATAATCTGTACAAGAAGCAGCTAACCAATAAACACTTGCAAGAATGTGTATTTCATACAAGCTATTATTAAGAGTTTAAAGTTTGATGATCAATGGATATATATCCACTTTTTCAACCACTTGTTGAAATAGGAAAAAAGGAACCACCTACTAAACCAGTATTGAGACTTCGCATGTGCCTATAAACATATATTATTTTTACAAATATATTGTGTAGCATAAATATATACACAATCATATATTATGCATTAAAATATTATAATTTTACAAATATATATATTCTGCAACATATCACATAATATATTATGCAAATAATATTTGTCTTTCTAAAAATAAAGCAACTGCACAGAAATTAAAATAAAATATAATAAATAAATATATTTTACTAGTTATTAATCAAATAAAATATAACCAATACATATATTGTAAAGGATTTGATAAAATAAAATATAATGGCAAAATATTAAATAAAATAAACTTTGAAATAAAATAAAAATAAAAATAAATACGAAACTCTTTGCAGGCCCATGGGGCATGGACTAAGGGGCCACGACACCCCTGAGTAGGCTGTGACCTACAGGTTGGGAGCCGTGGGCTCCCTCTACGAAGCATGGCCGCCATGAGGCATGGTAGGGTGAGGACGGGGTAAAACCCAATATTTATTTTTATTTATTGTTTTTTACACAATAAAAAAAACACAAATCCTGCATTTGGCTCTCTGATCACAAAAAAAATAAAATAGTAATAATAAAGTTTGAATAAATAAAGGAATTCTACAGTTATATTTAAAAGAAATAATAAAACAAGTGACGCAAGCGTCGAGTTCCTGCCGAGAGGTAAAAGGCATGTAGCTATGAGTTAGAAAAAGTATTTAGATAGCAGATAGGAATATAAATGTATTAAAAATAGCTAGAAAAGTTTGAAGTAATTTTTAATAGCGCACTAATGCATGGGATTTTTAGGGTGCATGGGCAACGTGGTCCATAGAGACATGTGAAGAGGTAACATGTGTGGATGGATGCATGCAAAATTGTATTTATGGGTACCATGTATACGTGGAATTTTTTATAGATATACCAATTAATACTTGTTTTTTTATGTGTGTATGTATACATTTGTGAGAAGGAAGATTCTTTATGATCTTAATTAGGAAGCAAGAATGTATTATTAATTTGTATTAATTATTGAATGCAAACAATTGGAAACATTTGTAATAATGCGTGAGACATATATGCATATATGTATCCACGTGGACATAATGCATAGAAGAGTGAGAAGCATCGTTGGCATGCGAATGAGTCTTAAAGCAGGAGGAGACTCAGCTCGCATTTGCAGTATTAAATGAAAGAAAATAGGAGAAATAAACTATTTATGACCAATGCAATGTTTTTAATTTTTAATTTTTTTAAACCTTTTGATCAAAAAATTCATTAGTCATTTTAAATGGAACAAAGTTTTGATGTAGGGATATTTCTGAAGCATCAAATATCATTTGCAACTATTTACAAAAAACATGTGCGCGGGAAAAAAAGGAAAATGCATTCTTTACATGACCCATATTTATATGCATGGTGAAACAAAGTTTACCATATCTCTTTTTTTGCTTCTATGTCTATTTGTAAATAAAATTATGTTTAGTGTACTGTTGTAAAACACATGCTATGTTAATTAATACAACTAAGTTATTTTAGTTTATCATATCACAATATGCAAGTGCTAATAGAAAGAGTAGTGTTAGGTGGAAGATTGATAGGGGTAGCTCATTTGAGTATAAATTTTTGTAAGATTAATCAATCTTTTTTTTAATGTAGTATGAAGGTTACTATTATATAAAGCTATTGATTTTATTATAAATAAGATTTAAATCATGTCTATGTAATACGATAAGATATTTTTGTGTATAGAACAATGTAATTATATTACAATAAATTGTTAGATGAATCACTAGAAAGCTATTGATTATATTATAAATAAGATTTTAATCTTGTTTATGTAATATGATTAAAAATGTGTTTATATAATAAACAATAAGTAATTTGCAAAGATATAATAAACAACCTTACTACCTAAGATTAAATTTGTGTATATATAAAATAAAATGTAATAATTTAACTTATTAAAATGTAATAAGTGAAATAAATATTACGATAAATTCTTAGATGAAACAGTACAAAGGTATTGATTTTATTATAAATTAGATTTGAATGTTGTTAATGTAATACGAATGAATATTTTTTTGTGTATATATTTTAAACAAAAAATAATTTGAAAAGATATAAATAATCTTATTAGGTAAGATAAAATGTAGATACAGTAAAATAATTTACATGTTTGAAGCACTTTGCATCCAAATTATTGAGAGAGAAACATTTGTAACAATGCTTGAAGCATTTAAGTATACATGGATGCATGTATACATGTATCGACGTGCACATAATGCATAGAAGAGTGAAAAGCATCCTTGGAACCTGAACAAGCTTGAAAGCATGATGAGATTGAAGTTGCATTTGCAGTATTAAATGAAAGAAAACAAGAGAAATAAACTAGTTAGTATGAATGCATATATGAAAGGAAAGCATTAAAATATGGATCCATGTAAACATATATGCATGCATGGATGTGTACATGTGTCGATGTAACTTGGTATGTTAAGAAGAATCTATATATGCCTGCATCCATAAAGTTAGAAATGTTAGAAACAATTTGCATCTTAAACAGGAACTAAAAAAACATTACTGATTGAAACAAAGTAGCAATACATTAGTGTTTGTGGAACAAGTGTATAAAGTATATCTAATAATGCATTTGAATGCATGGATACATGTAAATATTTGTGAAATCTGAATATACATTATAGCCTTTGGGGAATTTTCATATGTGCTTTTAGGAATCTGTAAGAAACAGGATTTAGAAAAGACATTTTGAAAAGAGCTCTTGAATACAACTATATGTTAACAATGAGACTCAATTTGCATTTGCAGTATTAAATGAAAAAAATAGGGAAAATTAACTATTTATTAGCAATGCATATATCAAAGGAATGCGTAAATGTATGGATGAAGGTAAACATTTATACATCCATCGATGTGTACGTGTGTCCATGTAAGTTGGTAAGTAAACAAGAATCCATATATGCCTATGTGTACAAAGTTAGAAAATGTCAGAAACAATTTGCATTTGAAAGATATACAAAAAACATTTATGATCGAAACAAAAGAATAATACATTATTGTTTTTTGACCAAGTGTATTAAGGATATCTAACGATGCATTTGAATGCATGGATACATGTAAATATTTATGAAATCTAATTATACATTTTAGCCTCCAAGAAACTGTGATATGTGCTCTTAGTTATCTGTAATAAACAGGATTTAGAAAAAATGTTTTGAAAGGAAGTCTTGAATACAACTCTATGTTGTGATAGCTATTTTCAAATCCCTCAGTGTTTAATTGCATAACCTTGATATTATCTTCATTTTTTCATTTGGTATGGTGTGAATTTTGTTCTGGTGGATGAAGGTATATTTGAGCTATAGATAGATAAAGATATGTAAGGGTGGTAAAGAAGAATGAGCGATGTAAGTGCAACAAAGAGAAGGAATTGAGAGAATGATGAGATGCAAGTAAGGTATATGAATGCCTTATGGAAAGTATTAGATATGGGAAGCAAGGATATGTGAAACTGGATGTGAGAATGAATGGAATGTAAATGGTATGAATTTATCATTTTTGAGTTTTACGCTTAAAATTAAATGCAAGATATAAAAATTTGAATGAGTGAGCTGGATTGAAAGAAAAAAGGAATGCAAGACATTGGTGTGATCCAAGGAAAGCATATAAATGGATTTTGAAATGTATTTGATTTGAGAAGAAACGATGTGCACGGGTGGGAATGGAAATGAGTGGATTCGATAGGGTATGAAGTGAACTTTTGTTCCAAGAAAGGGTGGAAGAATGTCTATTTTATTGTTGGTTATGATTTTTAAAATCATCATAGGGTTGAGTGTCTCAATACAAATACAAAAGAAAGACTGATTTCCCATTTCTCACTCTCCTTTGGACTAAACAAAGTGCCAAGATCCTTGAGCTTCCTTGAAATGTGACAAGAGAAGAATAGATATAAAAATATAATGATATTTAAGGATACAAGAGTCAAAAGAGAAACACCAATGAATACTTGTACTTTTACATGGGTGTATGTTTACATTTGTAGTAACAAATTTCCTTTATGATCTTATTCAGGAAGCAAAAATGTATTATTATTTTGTTTCAAGTATTAAATGCAAATAATCTAAAACATTTGTAACAATGCTTGAGGCATCTATGTATACATGCATGCATGTATACATGTATCCATGTGCACACAATGCAAAGAAGAGTGAAAATCATACATGACATGTGAATGAGAAATTTGAATGGAAAACACTAAAATCAAATAGAAATACAAATTTGTCAAAGCACATTGAGGCTCAAGTAGCATTTGCAGTAGTAAGCGAAAGAAAAACAGGGAAAACAAACTATATATCAGCAATGCATTATTGAAGGAATGCAAAATACGATGCATGGATCCATGTACCATGTACAAAAACAACTGAAATGCACGTGTACAGTTTGAAACGGCAGAAACACCGTATCAAGTTCATTATTAATTGGCGTTTGTTTTTGAACAAGGGCGTATGATGACCCGAATGATGGCCTGAACGTTACTCATAAATTCCATTCATACTATTTGTATTTGAAATGGAAACCATACTTACCTTAGGGATCTCATACCAAACAAGTAGTTTCAGAATTATTCGAAACACCCTCTTTGAATGCAACCCGCGTGTCATATGTTACCTTGCAGTCCTTAGCTTTATTTCCGCAACCCGGATATTTTCACTTTAGTTTGGTATTACAAGCGGTGACATTAAAGTATCCTGAAGTGGAGATAAAGACATGGAGGTTAAAGAAGATTGAGCGAAAAGAGTGCAAATAAAGAGATTTTAATCGAGAATGGTGAGATGCAAATAAGGTATGAATAAGTTAAGAAAAGCATTTTGATATGGGAGTATGCTGATATGGGATGGTGGATATGAGAAATGAAATGGAATCTAAATAGAAAGGAATCTCTATCATTTTAAGTTATATGCTTACAATTAAATGCAAGAAATGAAAATTTCAACGAGAGAGCTGGATTTAATGAAAAAAGGAACGCAACACATTGGTATGATGCAACACAAGCAAATAAATGGATTTTGAAATGTATTTCATTTGAGAAGAAAGGACATGCAAGGGTGGAAATGGAAATGAATGGAATCAATAGGGTATGAAGTGATTATTTCTTCCAACAAAGGGTGGAAGAATGTCTAGTTTGGTATTGGTTATGCTTTTAAAAATCATCATAGGGCTGAGTCCGTCAATATAAACACAGAAAAAAAAACCCATGTTGCATTTCTCACTCTCCTTTGTACTAAACAAGGTACTGAGATCCTTGAGCTTCCTCGAAATGCGACAATAGAAGAATGGATATAAAAATATAATGATATTTATGGATAGAAGAGTCAAAACAGAAGACAAAGTGGAAGTTCTTATGCATATACTATGAAAAAAAAAATATGGAAGATCATAAAACTGAAAACATGCAAATGTTGATGCAGTGGAGAACATTAAATACATGGAGAGAGAAATACGTAGAGCTATTCACAGATATATGCATGGATGCTCAACAGACACATGTATACATAGAAAACAAAACTACATGGACAGATGGGGATATGAACACATGTATACATGGATGCATGCATATGTGCATATAGATACAAATGCATATGTTACATGGAAGGATGTATTCATAAACACATGCAAATATGGATGAAGGCATATATGCATATATGCATGTATGGACAATATGCATAAATGTATGTCAACATATAACTTTTAATTTTGTTATATTGGAAAACTAGCACTATTTTGATAAATTAATATTGGAAAATTAGCATTTAGCTGTTTCTATTTATCAGAATAGCTTTATAAATCATTGTTTTTATTGAAAATCAGTGAAATGCGATCGCATAGATTGATTAAATAAATTTAAGCAAAGGAATAGTTTATAAAACTGGCGAGTAGAGATATGTAATCCATGAGTGCAAATTAAATGCATTGAAATACCAGAAAAATGCAAACACATGGAGAGGTAAAAATAATTGAAGCAAATGCAATTCATAGGTGCATATATGCATAAATCAATGTATACATGCACCCATAGATACAATCATACATATATAGACAGATGCATGCAAAGATGGAAATATATGCATAAATCGATATATGCATGGCTACATCTATGGATACATAGATACATAATGAAATGGAGAAAAAGACACATTTATATATGCATTTATTTTGGGAGTTTGATTCTGAATCCATATGCATACTTTGATTAAAACTAGTGGTTGAAGGTACATAATTCATTCATACAAAATTAATGCATTGAATGGCATCTGACTAAAGGGGAGATTGTTTGGATTGCTAATCAGTCTTTGAATATATAACAATTAAAAGAGATAAGTAAGTATAAGTATCCTTGGTGACATTTCACATTTTGACCTTTCAATCAAAGTCAATTAACAAAGTAGCAGTCAGACCTAAAGAAAGTTCAAGGACTATGCTGATAGAAAACCATATTTTCGACAATGGCTAGACAATCTATTGAAATTGCTTTAGAAACTTTGAAGCAAATGCATTTTTGCTTCTGTTTACTTTCATTGTACATCTTAAATGGAAGTTGGGTTTTGTATTGCTGTAATGTATTTGTATACTTTGATTATAAAATCATAGTTTAGATCATTTTAAGTGTTATCCATTCGAATCTTTCCTTGAAATACCAATGATTCATCTGAGTCTTGGAGGCAATGCACAACTATCCTATAAAGAGAGCTTTGGAACCAATGAGCTGTCATATATACATGGGTGCATGAGTCCATAGATGCATATATACATGTATCCATGCAAGATATCGATAGATGCATATATACATGGATGTGTGTATGCAATTCATAGGTGCATATATACATAAATCGAGGTATGCATGTACCCATAGATACATCCATACATATATAGATAGATGCATGAAGACATGACAAGATATATGCATAAATCGATATATGCATGATTGCATCTATGGATACATAGATACATTATGAAATGAAGGAAAGGACACATTTATATATGCATTTATTTTGAGAGTTTGATTCTGAATCCATATGCATACTTTGATTAAAACTAGTGGCTGAAAGTACATAATTCATTGATACAAAATTAATGCATTGAATTGCATCTGACTAAAGGGGAGGCTGTTTGGATTGCTAATTAGTCTTTGAATATATAACAATTAAAAGAGATAAATAAGTATAATTATTCTTGGCAACACTTCACATTTTGACCTTTCAATCAAAGTGAATTAACAAAGTAGTAGTCAGGCCTAAAGAAGGTTCAAGGACTATGATGATAGAAAACCATATTTTGGACAATGGCTAGACAATATGTTGAAATTTCTTTACAAACTTTGAAGCAAATGCATTTTTCGTTCTGTTTACTTTCATTGTACATGTTAAATGGAAGTTGGGTTTCACATTGCTGCAATGAATTTGGATACTTTGATTATTAAATCATAGTTTAGATCATTTTTAGTGTTATCCAATTGAATCTTTCCTTGAAATACCAAGGATTCATCCGAGTCTTGGAGGCAATGCACAACTGTGCTATAAAGAGAGCTTTGGAACCAATGAGTTGTCATAAAGGATAGTGGAATATTGTGAAATATTGTGAATATTGTCCTCATAGGCACACATGCAAAGTATGGAACCATATAGAAAGCAAGTGAACTCTTTAATAATCCCATGAAACATAGTCTTTTTATGCATCCATGCATACAGGTTTGCATGTATATATGTGTACATGTAATTATGTATATATGTTAGACAGTATGTATTTGTGCATAGGTGCATAAGGATGGTATGTATCTTTAGATTTTAGATTGCATAGGTAACATGTAGTTCATAGTCATCTAGTTAGGGTAATATGATCACTTTGTGCATATTGGTATTTAATTCTGGAAGTTGATGTTTCCAAAGTTGTTTCTTTTAAATTTGGAAACTGGTATTTAGTTGTTTTCTTGATTGTGTTTCAAAGTGAATGCATTAAACGGAATGTGGATTTATCATTTAATATAGATTTAAGTGACTAGAGATACATTGTGATTACTTTGAGCATTTCTTTTTTGTTATTTTGCAGATCTATGTAGTCACATGGATGTGGACATCTATCATGGTATCCATAGATGCGTAGATACATGTATCTATGGATAGATGTATTCATAGATACATTGACACATATATGGATAGATTCTTGTATACATTTGCACATAGAAACACATATACATATATGTGTGGATGCATCTATACGTAGAAGAATACATAGAAACATAGTTGCATGGATAGATAGATAGATGCATAGCTGGATACATAAATGCTTAAATATACATGTATGGAAATATCCATGGATTGCATATGAAGTTGCATAGATACATATATCCATGGCTGCATGTGTACATAGATGCATGTGTTGCAGTACACATGGATGCATGTATATGTGTATCTCTAGGCAAGATGCATGGTTGCATGCGAGCCTTGTAAAGTTTGTATATTTTTTATTACTACAAAGCGGTCTCATAAAGAGAGGTTTGGAACCAAAATTATGTCAACATGTGTGATAATGAGAGTTTTTTCCTTGAAACTTGTTATATATTCAAAGAGTAACTAGCAATGCAAACAGTGCTCCCTTTAGTCAGATGCCATTCAATGCATTGAGTTTGCATCAGTGGATTATGTACCTTCAGCCACTAGTTTGAATCAAAGTATGCATATGGATTCAGAATCAAAAGCTCTTTCCTGTGAACCCATTTTTAATTTGCCTATGCATTTTCCTGGAATTCTT
Organism: Sequoia sempervirens; assembly: GCA_007258455.2. Taxonomy (NCBI): domain Eukaryota; kingdom Viridiplantae; phylum Streptophyta; class Pinopsida; order Cupressales; family Cupressaceae; genus Sequoia; species Sequoia sempervirens. The sequence continues at coordinate 73,039,589 of VDFB02358134.1, forward strand.
TTAACCGGTAGCATTGGCCAATCACATTTCGCCATTTAACATATTACTTTTTTTTTGTACAGTTTGCATTTGGAGAGCTATTTTATATATTGGAAAATTAGCATATATCTATTTTTCTATTCAATTCAGTAGCTTTATAAATCATTTTCATTTTAAAAAATTGGGAAAATGTGAATGCATAAATTGATTAGATAAATTTAAGTAAAGGCATAGTTTGAAAGTTGGTGGCTAGAGGTACGTAATCCATGAATACAGATTAAATGCATTAGAATATCAGGAAAATGTGAGCGCAATGCATGAATGCAAATTAAATGCATTAAATGGCATCTGGTTGGAGGTGAATGTGTTGGAGTGGCTTGGTTGCCATGCATGGACAGGGTACTTTGGTCATTTAATATAGAGTTAAGCCACTTGCTATGCATCTTTATTACTTTGTGTGTGTTGTTTTTGTGTTCTGTAAGCCTGCATTCTCAAAACCTAAATTATGCAATTACTTTGAGCTTTTTTGCTATGATGACAGCATACATGATAAAGGAATTTTGTGAACTGTTATAGTTAATGTGCTCATAGGAACATATGCAAAATATGGAAGCATATACAAGGGAAGCGAATTGTTCAAAAAAACTCCCCAAAGAAATGTGGTCCCATGGAATGCAATAAGTGTTCACAATGGACAGTTTGGTTTTTGCATGTTAACTTTGTCAGATAATGCAATTTGACATGAACAATGTTGAAGCCATGAAATGAACAATAGAACTATTCAACACTGAACTCTATGCTTGTAATAATTATTGGAAAAGTTGTAAATGCCATACATGAAATAATATGAATAAAATTCTAGTTTCTGGTTTTCTTGAAATGCAATGAAAAAACTGCTATAAAGGCATAAGACAAGGTTGTGTAACATATTGCCATTCCTGTATCTAATTTCTTTGGACATGAATGTTTTACACATTTTATTGCAATAGTAACATGTCTATGAAAATGGAACAATAGAGATCATAATTCAGTAGTTTTTAGTGTGAGTATATATGTATCCTGATACATATAAGCTCGATCTGGCATTTATGAAAACAACTGCTATCTACGGTGAAAGAGCTAATTAGTGTTACTATATGTGATATCCATATAATATAATAAATTGGTAGAAGGCTAGAGTGGCACATCCATAAATACATGGATGCATGTATATGCAGTTCCATACAAGGATACGTAGAAGCTTAGATGAATACACACATACATGAATATGTGCATATGTGCATATGGGCATAGAGGCATATATACATGTAAATATGTATATATGCAGTGAAAGAAACATATGGATTTGTGTATACAGGAGTGTACTTTATACATTAGAATGCGTGATGGAAAAGTGACTATAAAGTACAATGCATAAAAGCAGGGGCGAGACTTGGTTGCATTAACAACATAAAATGATAAAAGCCTGAGGAAAATAACTATTTATTGTCTCAAGTAACTTGTTAATGGGTTTAGAGTGTGCAACCATAACAACTTCTACTCGGTCACCATAAACTCTTGAAAACATAAGAATTAGAGAGCAAATATTGGAAAAGGTAGGAAGGACAGAATGCAAAAGGAAACATTTAAACTATATAGTTTGAATGGCATTATGCATAGAGGGGTAATAATTATTGAACATATATGTCGGACGTACATAGAGAACCATTGTCTTCGTAGGTGCAAAAACAAAACTAGAGTTTCAGATGTCCATATTCGAGAAGACTTTAACATAGTAACCTATAGAAGTGTCTAAATGTATAATAGCAATAGAGTATTTTAAAACCAAATATGTCTTTAACATGTGAAAACCAGTGAAATGTCTTGGACCATGGAAAGGCGAAAAAGTAAAATTCTGAACAATGTAAATCTGTACTCCTATATTCCTAGTTTCGTGTAAAGCCAACAAAATGCTATGTATTAGAAACATAGTTTGTATGGATAGTGATTTGAGGTGCTGGTTCACAAGAGAAAAAGTTTACATATGAAAGACTTTATTACCTTTTGGTGATGTTTCCTATCTATTTGTCAATGCAAATGGCTTCAACAATTGCATTGTTTTGGTCAAGGCTAAAATGTCCTTCAGCACTGAAGTCCCGTAGGATGAATATCACTATTGACTTGTCCTTGATATAGTCTTCATAGCTGAGCCTTTGCAATGTGGGCAATAGACGGTGCATGGTGACCTGGTCAATTGAAGACTGAATTGTTTGATTGTCATAAGTTGTTATGGTAGTTTTAAGTTGTAAACATAATGTATAATTGACTTGCTGGCTGCACTATTTATAGTGAGCAATTTTTTCTTGGAGTGTGCCATAAG